>CM065705.1:197501-240001 GCA_017654935.2 Phymorhynchus buccinoides | reverse complement strand
GTGCGCGCGCGCGTGTGTGTATGTGTGTGTGTGTGCGCGTGCGCGCGTGTTTGTACAAGTGTATGTTTGAGTAAGTTTATGTGCGTTTCAGTGACTGAGAATGTGTTTTTCTGTGTGTTTGATGAAATGTGTGTGGGGATGTGTGTGTATGTCTGTGTGCAAGAACGCGTTCACTCTCGTGCGTGCACGTACGTGCGTGTGTGTCTGTTGTGCGTGTGTTTGCGTGTGTGAGTTTTTCAATGCTGATTGTAAAGCGCTTTGTGCTCGATAAAAAGCGCTATATAAATATCCGTTTATTATTATTATTATTATTATTGCACAAGAGTAAAATACTGTAGTTACAATATAGAAATTCTAAGAAGAAACATAGACCACATTCATTCTCAATCAAGTTTGAATACAATACTACAACATCAAATAAAATCATACTGCCATCAACATACCAATTACATGACTAATAATATAATAATAGACAAATTTTGCAAGAACAAAGATACCCTTCTACCTCATTTACAAGCATTTAAAGTTTACAAGACGTAGACATTCTACATACAACATACGAATTATAAAATAATTGTAAATACATTTTTTACACAAGATTTCTGCAATGAAACGCCCCCCCCCCCCCCCCCCCCCCCCCCCCCCCCCACTCACACACAAACACTAATCAATCATAATATGTCTGAAACAAGTGAGCTTTAAGGGCAGAGCGAAAGGTGGAGATAGAGTCAGATGAGCGGACATGTTGTGGGAGGGAATTCCATAAGTGAGGTGCTAAATAGTAGAAGGATCGTTCACCAAAAGATTTCGTGTGGACCCGAGGAACCTTGAGTGTGCAGCAGTCAGAGGAAGAACGTAGGGAGCGAGCAAGTGTGTAGACAGTTACTATAGTTTGGAGAGATAGGACCAGAAGAGTGAACAGCACCGAAACAAAGGCAAGCTATTTTATACTTGATTCTAGCCTCTACTGGAAGCCAGTGCAAGTTACGAAAATGAGGTGTTATATGATCAGAGCGTGGAATCTTGAGAGTGAGGCATGCGGTACTGTTTTGCAGTTTTTTAACACGTTGCAGGAAATACTGAGGACAGCCACAGAGAAGAGAGTTGCAATAGTCAATGCGGGAAAGAATAAAGGCAGAACTAAGAGTTTTCGTGGCTTCAACAGACAGAAAGTGTCGAACAGCACTGATTCGTCTGAGCTCGTAATTGATGGAACGTATGAGATTAATAACCTGTCTATGCATTGTAAGATTTGAATCCAGGGTAACTCCGAGATTTCTTTGCTGACTTAGAAAACTGAACACAAGCATTGCCAACTGCTGAGTTTCTGGAAGAGAGATAGTTGCAGACATACGCTGAGAGGAAACAATCAGAGCTTCCGTCTTGTCATCATTAAGTTTTAATTTGTTGCATGTCATCCAGGATTTGACATCATGAATGCTGGATTCCATAGACTGAATAGCACTGTCAAGTTGGGTAGGTTCTGCCAATTTTTGAAGCTGGGTATCATCAGCAAAGGAATGGTCAATAACAGAGTGACTAGCAAAAACATCAGAGAGAGGAGCAGTGTACAGGACAAAGAGAACTGGCCCCAACACAGATCCCTGAGGTGCACCACAAGAAATTAACTTCGGATCTGAACTACGGTGGTGTCCCACAAGGATCAGTTTTGGGCCCTGTCCTTTTCATTTTGTATTCCAAGCCCCTCACTTCCATCACAGCCCAGCACAACATCCCAAGTCAGTCGTTTGCTGACGACTCACAGCTACATGCCTCTTCAGAACCAGAACAGATTCAAGACACCATCAACAACATGCAGTCATGCATCACTGACATCAAACACTGGATGAATTCAAACAAACTCAAGCTTAGTGATGACAAAAGCGAAGTCCTACTCATTCACTCACAGAACAAGCCTTTACCTGACTCTATCCCCGCTTCTATCAAAGTTGGTGACACATGCATTCAATTCTCCTCCACTGCAAGAAACGTAGGGGTCACTTTCTCCAACACTCTCTCCATGGACACACACGTCTCAAACATGTCGCTCAGCTTACCATGAACTCAGGAAAATCAGCAGCATTCGCCACCTTCTCACTTTTGAAGCAGCAAAAACCCTCGTCTGTTCTCTGGTTCTGTCCAAGTTTGATTACTGTAATTCCCTTATCTCCGGCATCCCACAATATCTTACTGACAAACTCCAAAAGGTCCAAAACTCAGCAGCACGACTTATATTCAGAGCTTTAAAAAAAACAAGATCTCGCACAGCCTCTTCTACAGCAACTTCACTGGCTACCCATTTCTGCTCGTGTATATCACAAACTATCTACTCTCTGTTTCAAGTCTCTTACTGATCATTACTTTCCTGTCTATCTTTCTGATCTTCTGCACATCTATTCTCCTACCAGACAACTCCGTTCATCTTCAGACAACCGAACTTTCACACGGACCAGGACAAAGACTTATGGCAACCGGACTTTCTCCTTCTTTGCACCTAAAACGTGGAACCAACTTCCATTCGCCACTCGCCAATCAGAAACACTTCCATACTTCAAAACTGCTCTGAAAACTCACTATTTCCGCCAGTCCCACGATCTCATTTAAAGCTGTCTGATGGCCTGTCGATCAGTCTGTCTGTCTCAGTCTTTCTATTTCTCCGTCTCCGTATCTGTCTCTGCATTTCTCCGTCTCTGTCTGTCTGTCTCTCCCTCCCTCCCACACTCTTGTCTCTCTGGCACGCATAATTGTGTGCGTGTGTTGTGTGTGTGTGTGTGTGTGTGTGTGTGTGTGAGAGAGAGAGAGAGAGAGAGAGAGAGAGAGAGAGAGAGAGAGAGAGAGAGAGAGAGAGAGAGAGAGAGAGAGAGAGAGAGAGAGACAGAGAGAGAGAGAGACAGAGAGAGAGCGTGTGTAGCTTTGATTCGTAACGTCGGTTCCCCTCATTATTTTCACAACTGTCCTCTCTCTCTGTGCGCGCATGTGTGTGTGTGTGTGTGTGTGTGTGTGTTGTGTGTCTGTATAGATCTGTGAAAGATATATTTATTAATACATTTTCTTTTAATTTGTTTTACATTAAATCTATTTTTTCTTGTCGGTTTTAAACCCGTGAGTGCGGTGAATACGAGTATGTCTTAATTTGCTTTTATGAGCGTGTTTCTCTATTTTTGAATGTTTGTGAACCTTGTGTGTACCTATATGTATACTTTACTTTTGCGGTCATTGTGAATGTGTAACTTGTTTATGTAAATTGAAATCCGTTTGTAAAATGTTATTTTATGATGTATAAATTATGTATTTTATTTATATTTAGTTAAATATGTACATATTTCTTTGTGTGCGCGCGTGTGTGTGTGTGCGTGCGTGCGTGTAAGAATGTGAAGGATAGTGGGGAGGTATGTAAGCGGTTGTTTTAAATATGAATAATTGTAGTGCAATTGTAAAGCGCGTAGAGCTTAAAGGTGAAGCGCTATATACATTTTCTTAAATAAATAAAAGACACCAACTGTTGAATGAATGAATAAACCGTAGTGTTTTACGTCCTCTCGACCCGGCAGTTCCTCGACTATGTTGCTTTTATTCAGGAAACACTGCTGCAGGACCTACACAGGCTGCTGTATGAATGAAAATCTGTTTAACGTCCTCCGGTCTGGAACAGACACATATGGGACATTAGTAGATATAAAGATGGTGGGAACGATCCTGGAGGCAATGCCCGGAGGCAGTGCAACACCAGGAAAGTCCCGTAAAACAATAACAGATACGTAAACCGTAACTACAATTATCTCCTCGTATCGTAAATTTGAGTTTTATGTCCTCTCGACCTGGGAAGGCACATATGGGACATTTGTTAGATGTGTACAATTATCTCCTTAAAGTTAGGCCTACTTTTATCAGAAGGAACCATTAAAAACTGCATGCGTCGATAGCAACCGTAGCAGAAACAATGTTTGTGTATGTACAGCTTTGCTTACTATTTCCTTTAAGTAATGACTGTTCCATGACGTCGATAGCAACCGTAGCAGAAACGATGTTTGTGTATGTACAGCTTTGCTTACTATTTCCTTTATGTAATGACTGTTCCATGACGTCGATAGCAACCGTAGCAGAAACGATGTTTGTGTATGTACATCTTTGCTTACTATTTCCTTTATGTAATGACTGTTCCATGACGTCGATAGCAACCGTAGCAGAAACGATGTTTGTGTATATACAGCTTTGCATGAAGAAATGTTGACACTATTAGAGTTAACATTTCCCCCCCTAAAAAACCCATTTTCTTGGCGTATCCCCCTTTTTTTAAAATTATTACTAAACCCCTTTGCTACGTGGAGAGATGACCCAAAACAGCATCCCTTTTTAGACACCTGACTATCCTAGTTAAGTTTCCGAATAACAGAAAATTAATAATTCCAAACGAAGTCAGAAAACTAATTGGATGGGAGACCAAGTGAACTCTGTAAAAGTCTGTTTTCTAGCCACCTGTCCCAGTAGCTGGAGCAGTGTGCTCACTTGCGTTGTCACAATAAAACAGGGTGAAATCAGGTATCAGTGCTTGGAAGGCAAATAATTTGAAATTGAAAAGGCCTTCGGGGAAAAAGGATGCTTATACAAAAAATTCAATCCGCAGTGATAGCTCTTCTTCCTGGAAGAGGAACTGGGGCCATGGATCCAGCTTTTCAGTAAACAATCAAGGCGACTATTGTTTGATAAATTTTGCTACTGCTCTGTTCGACTGAATTCCATCACATTTAGTAGAGGGGTAGACATCGGTTCCTATCATATTCATGACAGTGCTGACCTTGATAACCAATATTTTCCATCAGATGGTGAGCTATGCAGGACAGTTGAGTCAAGTAATACAGCCAAAGATAACAGCCGCACAGCCAGACTTCCCACTCCACACATATTTTATGAGCTTTCGCTTTATTCAAGCTTCGTCAGGTAAAGTCTACAAAATAGTGCATACACAACTAGGATCACCGGACAACTCAGAACATGTCATTACAAAATGAGACAAAAAGACAGACTCAAAATTATACTTATTCGCTCAAACCAAAAACAACCTAAAAGCAAAGGAAGAAGGACATGTGTGTGTGTGTGTGTGTTGTGTGTGTGTGTGTGTGTGTGTGTGTGTGTGTGTACCTGAGAAAGAGAGAGAGAGAGAGAGAGCGGGGAAGGGAGTCAGACAGACGGAGAGAGAAAAAGGGAAGAGAGAGAGAGAGAGAGAGAGAGAGAGAGAGAGAGAGAGAGAGAGAGAGAGAGGGAGAGAGAGGGGGGGGGGGGGGGAAGAAGGAGTGAAATTTGTAACATAGTGCATACACAATTATAATCATCAGACAGTCCAAACTAAGAGATAGACAGACACAGAGAGAGGGATGATAACATTCTTCAATCTTAAGCATACTAATAGTAATGTGCATAATCTAATATAATCATATTATTTGGTCATACTCCTACATATTCTATCTCAGATCTGAATAATTATAAAGTGAATTACAATTTGGAAAATGCTAACTTTCCGTCCTCTTTGTCCCTACAGAAATTCGACAAAGACCATTTTCAACAAACCTAGCATTTAAACCTACTGTTTCCTGTTTCTAACACACACACACACACACCTATAATAATAATAATAATAATAATAATAATAATGATAATAATAATAAAAGAATACAAAAATGCACAAAATATTCTTCTCTCCAAATTCATACACAGATGTACACTGTTAAAGCCATGAGTAAAAACTTAGGAAAAACAATCCACTGGCAGTGTTAAAAATATGGCACAAAAATCATATAACTAATACATCCTGAGATTCAGTCTTATTCGGCATGTGTGTGTGTGTTTGTGTGTGTGTGTTTGTGTGTGCAGGCGTATGACAGCACTGTTCATGTTATACATAATGGTGTAATTGACTGTGTATGACAGCACTGTTCATGTTATAACTTATACATACAGCCGAACCCACTTATAAGAAACTCGCTTATAATCAAGCAATTTGTTTTCCCCGGCCAAACTCCTTCTTTCTTATGTATTATCAAAACTTGGATATAAGAAAACCGCTTATAAGAAAACTTGGCTATAATCAAGCAAATTTGTTCTCCCATCCGTGATGTAAACTCGGACATAAGAAAATGATTTCATACAAGGGAGTTGGTTTGCAGTTCATTTTCTTATAACGAGTTTGATTTTCTTATAAGCAAATTTTTTTAAAATTAGGGTATGAACTGAAAGGATGTTCCAAAAAATGCAGTGGTTCCAACAAAATAAACAAAAAAGAGGAAATTTACGTCAGAGCAGCTACGTCACAGACACTCTAACCGGTACAGGCACTTGATTGCAAGACCGAGTTATTTTTGTTCCTTAAATTTCATACTTTCCTTCAGTATACTGTACAAAATAAATGCTGAGCAGAAGAAAAAATATGAATGCCTGTACTTTTGTATTAAACATAGTGAGACTAGAGTAGCCTACCCTAATATAGAAAGATACAGCCGAATCCGCTTATAAGAAAACTCGCTTATAATTAAGCAAAACAAAATTCCCTTCCGAACTTCTTCTTTCTTATCTATGAGCAAAACTCGCTTATAAGAAAACTCTGTTATAAGCAAGCATCTTATCTTATCTTCTTATCTTTTGTATGTGTGATCTTAATATCTTATATGTAAATTTAATTAATATTTACATTTTATTCATTGGACGATGTTAATGTATTTACTGTTTTCCTCTGTCCTAATATTTTATATGTCAATGTAATCAATGTCTACATTTTATTCATTGGACGATGTTAAATGTTTTTGCTGTTTCCCTCTGTGATGTTTGAGTTATATATATAATGTATGTTTTAGTATTATTTGTTTATCGAGCCTGTGAATGTGCTTTGTAATTTCCCCAGGGATCATTAAAGTTATTGATTGATTGATTGATTGCAAATTCCTTCTCCCATCCGCAATGGAAACTTGGATATAAGAAAATTATGTCATACAAGAGAGTTGGTTTGCAGTTCATTTTCTTATAAGCGAGTTCTATTTTCTTATAAGCGAATTACCATTGACAACATTTTCATAAAGACCCACCAGATCACGTGTCAAAATCACGGGTTCCACGTGTTTTCCCTCTTATAGCTGGTACGAAATCTTGTTTTGACCAGGTTTGACTCCCATACAAATGCCCCCCAAATTGAAATTGAAACATTTTAAAGAGCAGCCTCAATTTAAGTTGGGGGAATTTGTATGTGGGTCACAGCTACCCAGAAAAAATAAGGGACTTAATCGTGTTGGGTCAGTGTGTCTTTAAAAGTGAGTTGGACCTGAACTGAAAGGATGTTCCGAGAAAATTGAAGTCGTTCCAAAAATGGAAAGTTTACCTCATACCAGTTGCGTCACAGACAGTCTAAACAGTACAGGCACTTGATTGCAAGACTAACTGAGTTGTTTTTGTTCTTTTATTCCATACTTTCCTTCAGTATTCTGTGCAAAATAAATGTTGAGCAGAAGAAAAAAATATGAGTGCCTGTACTTTTGTGTTGGTAGTAGAGAGACTGTCCATCCTTTTAATTTCAGCAGCAATGGCAGAGAGGAAAAGGCAATCCATTTCTTTAAGATAAATACAAATAACTGAATATGTGGACAAAAATCCACATAAACAAAAGCAAACTTTTGATGAAAAGCTGCATGGGTGGACAGTAAATGGTAATAGTTCAGTGCAAGAAAGGTGAAGGGGTACGCATTTGATAACAGTAAAAAGGAAAAAAAAAAGCTTGTTAGTTGAGTGGTTGTAGACACCTTTAAATTTTCTTCTTAGTAGACTATTTTGATTTTATGACGTAAGACATGCATCGAATTAGGAAAAAGGATTTTCTCTTCATTTTGTTTTTCTGTCTTTCTTTTCTTTTCTTTTTCTTTTCTCTTTTCCCCCATTCAATTTGTTTATAAGAAAAAAAAACTTCAAAATGTTTTCTTATATCTGAGTTTCGAATATAAGAAAACTCAGATATGGCCATACGCAAAAAATAATATCCCTTCGATTTTCTTATAACCGACTTTTGCTGTATTTTGATTTTATGATGTAAAACATGAGTCATAGGTCGCAAGTTTCTTTATTGTCCATTGGCATTGTACAAACGCAAATACAAAATTGTCTTCCACTGTGTAAAATAAGTTATACATCCAAAATAGAATATTGATTAAAAACAAGAAACAGAAATTTACATTTAAACAAATATGTTACTCTCACACCACACCCAATCATTCATCTGCTCTCCGCTATCTTGCTCACTCATCATGCAACTCACACCACGTCTGCCTTCATTTTTGTTTTTAATTTTCTGTTCTGTTTTTTTCTTTTTTTCCTCCTTTGTTTTTTTATGCATTTTTTCCTTTTTTTTCTTTCTCATGCACCAAATTTATAAGGTTTTGTTCAAAGCATTTTCTTTTCTTCGTTTTATGGTTTTGACTGTTTGTTCTTTATACATAATTTTTGACTGTTATGACAGCACTGTTCATGATACACATAATTGTCATTGACTTTTGACAGCACTGTTCATGTTACACATAATGGTGTCATTCAATGACAGCACTCGGTTATAAGAATGGTTTTGTTCAAAGCACTGCAAAAATAATATATGTGTATGACCCTTTCGATTTTCTTATACAGCACTGTTCATGATACACGGTGTCATTGAGTGTGTATGACAGCACTGTTCATGTTACACATAATGGTGTCATTGACTGTGTATGACAGCACTGTTCATGTTATACATAATGGTGTCATTGACTGTGTATGAGAGCACTGTTCATGATACACATAATGGTGTCATTGACTGTGTATGACAGCACTGTTCATGTTACACATAATGGTGTCATTGACTGTGTATGAGAGCACTGTTCATGATACACATAATGGTGTCATTGAGTGTGTATGACAGCACTGTTCATGTTACACATAATGGTGTCATTGACTGTGTATGACAGCACTGTTCATGATACACATAATGGTGTCATTGACTGTGTATGACAGCACTGTTCATGATACACATAATGGTGTCATTGACTGTGTATGACAGCACTGTTCATGTTACACATAATGGTGTCATTGACTGTGTATGACAGCACTGTTCATGATACACATAATGGTGTCATTGAGTGTGTATGACAGCACTGTTCATGTTACACATAATGGTGTCATTGACTGTGTATGACAGCACTGTTCATGATACACATAATGGTGTCATTGAGTGTGTATGACAGCACTGTTCATGTTACACATAATGGTGTCATTGACTGTGTATGACAGCACTGTTCATGATACACATAATGGTGTCATTGAGTGTGTATGACAGCACTGTTCATGTTACACATAATGGTGTCATTGACTGTGTATGACAGCACTGTTCATGTTATACATAATGGTGTCATTGACTGTGTATGACAGCACTGTTCATGTTACACATAATGGTGTCATTGACTGTGTATGACAGCACTGTTCATGTTACACATAATGGTGTCATTGACTGTGTATGACAGCACTGTTCATGTTATACATAATGGTGTCATTGACTGTGTATGACAGCACTGTTCATGTTACACATAATGGTGTCATTGACTGTGTATGACAGCACTGTTCATGTTACACATAATGGTGTCATTGAGTGTGTATGACAGCACTGTTCATGTTACACATAATGGTGTCATTGACTGTGTATGACAGCACTGTTCATGTTACACATAATGGTGTCATTGAGTGTGTATGACAGCACTGTTCATGTTACACATAATGGTGTCATTGACTGTGTATGACAGCACTGTTCATGTTACACATAATGGTGTCATTGACTGTGTATGACAGCACTGTTCATGTTACACATAATGGTGTCATTGAGTGTGTATGACAGCACTGTTCATGTTACACATAATGGTGTCATTGACTGTGTATGACAGCACTGTTCACGTTACACATAATGGTGTCATTGACTGTGTATGACAGCACTGTTCATGTTATACATAATGGTGTCATTGACTGTGTATGACAGCACTGTTCATGTTATACATAATGGTGTCATTGACTGTATACAATGCTAAAATCCTTGCAAGTTCCACATCCAAACAGCTCTACAACATTACTAACACTCTTCTTGGTAAAGCTGACTCTTCTCCTCTTCCTTCTAACCTGCCACCTTCTGAACTCCTACAGGCTGTCGCTGACTTCTTTGTTAACAAGATCACTAACCTGAGATTATCACTGGACTCCCTGACTAACAACCATGTATCCTATCCTGACCCCCCTTTCTCTGGAACTCCCTTGGCCTCTTTCCATTCTGTGTCTGAGGCGTTTGTTAAGAAACTCATCATGAAATCTGGCGTTAAGACCTGTGAACTTGACCCACTACCAGCTTCTTTCCTCACCCACTGTCTTGACACTCTATCCCTCACATCACCACCATCATCAATCATTCGCTCTTTGCTGGTTCTTTTCCATCTTCTTTCAAATCTGCAGTTGTAAGACCTCTCTTAAAAAAGCCCACACTTGATTCTGCTAACTTGAAGAACTGCAGGCCTGTATCAAACCTTCCCTTTCTTGCCAAATTCCTAGAGAGAGTTGTTCTTAATTAACTGTTAGACCACCTACACTCCAACAACCTTGTCTATCCCCTTCAATCTGCTTACCGCTCTGGCCATAGTACAGAGACTGCTCTTCTCAAAATCTGTAACGACATACTGACTGCCCTTGACTTCAACAATATCTCACTCCTGACCCTCTTAGACCTCTCTGCTGCTTTTGACACTATTGACCATTCTATCCTTCTTTCCCGTCTGCATCACTCGTTTGGGCTTTCTGACACTCTTCTCAGCTGGTTACATTCCTACATCACTGATCGTCAACAGGTAGTCTCTGTTAATGGTCTTTCTTCTAAACCTTCTTCCTTGGTCTATGGGGTACCACAAGGTTCTGTCCTGGGCCCTCTACTTTTCATTCTCTACACCTATCCTGTCTCCTCTATTGTTCAACAATACCTGCTTCAGCATCATTCTTTCTCTGACGATAATCAGCTGTACATCTCTGGACCACTCTTGAACCTTCCCACCATGATCCAAAGCACCCAATCCTGTGTAGCCAGCCTGAAGGACTGGATGACAGAAAACAAACTGAAACTTAATGAAGACAAATCTGAACTGATCTTGATCACCCCACCAAAACCACCCCTCTCTTCCATTCTGCATCAAACTAATTGACTCGTCTATCACTCTCTCTCCTTCTGCCTGCAACCTTGGTGTAACTCTTGATCAAACCCTGTCCTTTCAACAGCATGTCACCAATATCTGCCGTACTTGCTTTCTTGAACTCCGCTGAATTGCTTCTATCCGCCATCTCCTTTCAGAAGATACCACAAAAACTCTTGTCTGCGCATTTGTACAATCCCGCCTTGATTATTGTAATGCTCTCTTGTCTGGCTCCCCCTCTCATCTCATCAACAAACTTCAAAAAGTTCAAAATCATGCTGCCCGTCTCATCTTCTGCTCTTCTAAATATGACCACATAACTCCATTGCTCTGTTCTCTTCACTGGCTCCCTGTTCAGCAAAGAATATCCTACAAGATTGCCTCTCTCTGCTACAAATCTATCAAGTCTTCCTGTCCTGAATACCTCACTGCTCTGTTGCATCTCTACACACCGTCTTGAGCTCTGCGTTCCTCATCTGACACCCGTCTCTATTGTATCCCCACTGTCCGCACTAAAACCAATGATCAACACTCTTTCTCCTATCAAGCTCCTGTTACTTGGAATCAGTTGCCTCACTCTCTCAGATACTCATCCTCTCTGCCCACATTCAAACGCCATCTCAAAACTCATCTGTTTCCTAAATAACTACTAATCCCTTCCTTCATGACTTGGTGTGTGCATGTCTGAGAGTGAACGTCTGCGCTTGGTGAGCGCATATAATTATTTGTGTGGGTATGCGTGTGTGGTGTGCACGCGCTTACCCGCGCGCGCGTGTGTGTAATTCTGTGTGTGTCTGTTTGTCTGACCGTCTTTGGGTGTTTGTGTAATTTTTATTTCCCATTCTTTATGCTATATGTTAAATATTATTATATGTGGTGTTATATGTGAATATTATATTTTTATATTGTGAACGCCTAGGGCATTAAATTGATTAGGCGTGCTAAATGTTCTAATAATAATAATAATAATAATAATGACAGCACTGTTCAGACAGACCGAAGAGCCACAAACACGTCTTCGCAGAGTCTAGGTTAACAAGAGTTGGACTCCATTCCTGTTGGAACACCTAAACACGAAACAGCTAATGGAACGAATGCGTCTGGAATTAGTCGTCAGCACACTTGCTACACATGTAGAAGTCCTGGGCACATACGTAGAGACTGTCCTGTTTTCAAGGCCTGAATGTCGCAGTGTGGAGAGGCAGCTGGAAAGCAGGAACAGACATCCAGGAAAGCCCTTATGCAGTTCATAGAGACGCCACAACACTGTTCTGCGCAGATGCATCTGCTGTCGGCATTGGTGCAAGCCTTATGCAAGACCAGGGACAAGGGTTACAGCCAGTCGCCTATACCAGCAAGAAACTGAAGGATGCAGAGACCCGCTACCATACAATCGAGCAGAAGTGCCTGGCCGTTGTCTGGGGAGTTAGAAGGTTCTACCCTTACCTCTACGGGTGAGAGTTCAGACTGCAATGTGATCATCACCCGTTGCAGTATCTGGAGAGGATACGTCCTGTGAGTCGAAGGTTGATGGGTTGGGCCGTGGAGCTTCAAAGTGTGCCCTTTACCTTTGAGCACATCCCAGGGTCTCAGAATTTAGAGGCGGACTACCTGAGCCGGATGGCCCAGTAGCCGGGGAAGGGAAAGAGTTCCCTGCCCTCAGATTTGAGTCATTGATTTCGGAAGCTGCAAGGATTGCTTGCGAAATGCGACGCTTTTTCAGGAGGGGGGGTGTCACAAATGTTTTGACATTTCGATCTTTCAGACACTGTCTGGATTGTAAAACACTTTCTCATAAAAATGTTCAACCCGAGAAGCGCGCAGGAGAACTGCAGAGAAAGGGAGGGAACTTGTGCTACAATTTTTTAACGCATGCAAAGCGTGAAATTGTGAATGCATGAGAGAATCGAGGAATGACTCTGCAACATTTGAGCAATCACTCGGGATGGGAAAACTGTCGACGGACACTTCATCTTTGGCTTTTGTTTGATCCACATCATTTCATCTCATCGTAGCTGGAAACAGGCTGTCGACTGTCTGCAGCTGATATTGGAAGGCCTCGTCCTTGTGAACGTTCAACTTACTGTATCAAGTAGTCCACTTGATGTTAGGGTTCCTTCGTTGGTCCCTGGAAGTCATCGTCATCATCTCATCTCCCCATTTTTGTTTAGTTTTGCATTGACTGACCGACCCCCTTTTCGCCCAATTCATCCGTCCCTGGAACCTCTGAGAAAGAAGACCAGAGTGCACACCGAGCCTTGGAGAGACAAAAGAACTGGAGTCTATCTACACGAGTGAGCTGGTTAGTATCAAATTCGGTTTAGCTGAAAGACTGTAGAATTGTAAAACCAACCTAGTCTCTATTTGATACCATTCAATAGAGGTTATTTTTGTATGGTTGTCATGTTTTCTGTTTCGTTATTATCTTTTGTTACTTGATGAGTTTTAAGTTTTAAGGGTTGAATTCGTGTGCGCATTTGCAGCTGGGTCATTTTTGTATTTGCCGAACCCCAGCCTCGCGGACCGTTAATGATGAAAACAAGTCCTGGTTATGCGTCGGAACGCTCGGGGTTTAATTTATATTAGAAATGTTTCGTGTTGCTTAGCGGTGGTTGTTTATCGCCTATCCCTCTGTTCCCGAGCAGGTTCAGAGTTGTTTTGTTTTTTTCAAATATTTCTAAATTTTATTCAGTTTTTGCGAGAAACGCATGCGAAATATCCGAAAATAGCGCGCATGTGTTTTCGGCCAAGTTTTGTCTTCGACTATATACATTTTGTAAATAAACCCTTTGTTAATACATTTTATTGTTAGTTTTTAGGTGGTTTTTTTAAGTGACACACGGGAGGTAATCAATCGTTATTTTTGAAGATAAGAAGTAAGGATAGGTTGAAAGTACAAAGTGTTTGTAAGCTTTACATTTTTTTGTTTTGTTTACTATCCTTAATCTAAATTTTTTGGCTCAAGGCCACTTGGGAATGGGAAAAAAGTTTTGTCTGTTTTGTTGTGTGAATTCACCCCTTATTTGTTATATGTGTACACGAGTGTATGGGAAAATGTGTGGGTGGAAGGGTGCGCCCAAGGCATGAGCTCCACCCAAATTCAGAAGCATAGCGATACTAAGTTAAAATACATACACTCTATGTATTGAATTAGAGAATGAACAGTACAGGGATAAATAAGTAAGAGCAATGGAAGTTGCAGATCGAATGCTAAACAAAGGAAACACTTACCTTGACTGTTGTAGCACTCATCTCTTAGGCTGCGCAACCGTCGCTTGGTCAGCCATGGGCTGGTTGCTGTTGGAGCCATCGCCTGGGCATCGTTTGAAAATGCTAGGCCGCGGCCCGTATCTCGCTTGGGCCTTGTACGGGAGCGTTGACATTTTGGTGCCGTCCTGAAGAAACTTCAGCATCGTTGGAGACCTCCTCGTCAGGTATTAGGACCATGTCAGGAGGCATCGCAGACTGCTTCTTCTTGCTGGTCTGATCAACGTATGAAAGCCACTACTTCGACCGGTTCGCCGTTACAACTCCCTTTGGAAACTCAAAGGTTTTGCGTTCATCGGGGCGCCTGCTCTTCTGGAGGACTGAGCGTGGAGAACTCAACTCGCTGTCTTCCCAGCCCTGCTCAGATGGTTCTGGGCAGCATCAGTCATCTACCCTTCGGTGTCGGACACCCTTAGCATCGTGCAGAGACGCTTCGTGCGTCGTGGGAGATCTTCATTTCACTCGTCTTCGTAAGTAGTCACTATGTGAAAGTGATAGTGAACTCGTGATCTTTCCTACGTGCTGTGCTTAGGAAGAGGGATGTTTGAGTCCTCAAGATCAAATTGAATGTGATGCGAAAAGTGTTGTAGTTGTTCCTTAGTCTAAGGCTTGGGTGTGTGCACATGTTGTAAGGTTTCTGATGCTTATTTGTGGAAAGGAGGGGATTGTGCCATTGTAATATGTTGTTGTGATGCTTATTTGGTGATTTGTTTATTTGTATTTATGTTTTGTGTTTTCGGAATAAAAGTGATGTTTTGTGCTGTGACTCCATTTGTTCTGGACTGATCCTGGTGTGGGTCCACCTGCGTGGAGAGCTTGCCAGCTTTCGAATTCATCTCTGCTTGGGGTTGGAACTCTTGTGGTACCATCCTCAAGTATGTGACAAGTGGGGGCTCGCCTGTTCATCGGGGCGCCTGCTCTTCTGGAGGACTGGGCATGGAGAACTCAATTCGCTGTCTTCCCAGCCCTGCTCAGATGGTTCTGGGCAGCATCAGTCATCTACCCTTCGGTGTCGGACACCCTTAGCATCATGCAGAGACACTTCGTGCGTCGTGGGAAATCTTCATTTCACTTGTCTTCGTAATTAGTCACTATGTGAAAGTGATAGTGAACTCGTGATCTTTCCTATGTGCTGTGTTTAGGAAGAGGGATGTTCGAGTCCTCAAGATCAAATTGAATGTGACGACGCGAAAAGTGTTGTGCCGTAATTTACGGTCCAAGGCGACACAGCGCATAAGGCTTATTTGGCGATTTGTTTATTTGTATTTGTGTTTTGTGTTTTTGGAATAAAAGTGATGTTTTGTGTTGTGACTCCATTTGTTCTGGACTGATCCTGGTGTGGGTCCACCTGCGTGGAGAGCTTGCCAGCTTTTGAATTCGTCTCTGCTTGGGGTTGGAACTGTTGTGGTACCATCCTCAAGTATGTGACAAGTGGTACCATCCTCAAGTATGTGACATGTGACAAGAACATGGTCGCACTTAGCATGATGATAGCCAGTAATAGAACAATTATTGAACAACACTGTAATTGATGGGAATGATGATGATGATGATGACGACAACATTCATAATGTGAAGAAAATGATGAGTAGAATAAGGATGGCCACCAACAGGAGAATTATTGCACACCTCTGTTATAGATGATGGTGATGATGATAACAATGATGATGGTGATGAGGATGTCGATCATAAGGTGAAGAAAACGATGAGTAGAATAAGGATGGCCACCAACAGGAGAATTATTGCACACCATTGTCTGCGATCTGAAAATGAAAAAAATCAAACTTTTAACACATTATTGTCAACCTTTAGAAAAAATAGTCCATATTACAACAAAAGCTTCCTTTTTTCATATTACTGCACATAATATTAATGGAAAGAAGTTTCAGTTATAAGGATAATATTATAGTCTATAAATGATATGAACCCTAATGAGGATACAGGGGATCTTTCAATAGATGTAGTTCAGAAGTTTCAGTTATAATAATATTATAGTCTATAAATGATATAATCCCTAATGAGGATACAGGGGATCTTTCAATAGATGTAGTTCAGAAGTTTCAGTTATAATAATATTATAGTCTATAAATGATATCAACCCTAATGAGGATACAGGGGATCTTTCAATAGATGTAGTTCAGAAGTTTCAGTTATAATAATATTATAGTCTATAAATGATATAATCCCCAATGAGGATACAGGGGATCTTTCAATAGATGTAGTTCCCTACATTCTGGGAGTTTTGTGTTTGCAACTTCCTATAATCTATCACTCTCTTTGATTTCTCTTTACTCTTCTTACTATCATCTACAGTTTGTCTGCTTTTCTGGCCCATTCTCCTGCCTTTTTCTAAAATGGGAATGTATTGGCTACATGCAGCGGGGAGACCAATGAAAACTGAAAACTGGACACATACATACTTTACCGGTATACCCATTATGGCCAAGTGGCCTGGGAATGCAGAAGAAGAAGAAGAAGAAGAAATATCATTGCATAAAGAATCCATATTAAAGAAGTTGTTATATACTGGAAGGATATTTTTGTATAACAGAAAACAGCAATTCTGATGATTTACAAACTTGTTATATGATTGTTTTATCAAATACTGTACACCACAGACATTTCAGTCACCAGAAAACTATTAAAGCAAACAGAAGTTTCTATGGAAATGGCATAATTCTGTTACATAACATGTCCACAAAATTAAATCATTTAAAAAAGTATCCTGGATGCCTAAGTATCAACCTTCAATGCATTTGTTTCACTTTTTTGCAACACATCGCGAGTAAAGACGTGACAGTAGAGTTGACTGTTGCCGACCCGTCGCGAGTATAGACGTGACAATAGAGTTGACTGTTGCCGACCCGTCGCGAGCATAGACGTGACAGTAGAGTTGACCGTTGCCGATCCTTCGCGAGAATAAACATGACAGTAGAGCTGACTGTTGCCGACCCGTCACGAGTATAGACGTGACAGTAGAGTTGACTGTTGCCGACACATCACGAGAATAGACGTGACAGTAGATTTAATTGTTGCTGACCAGTCGTGAGAATAGACGTGACTGTAGAGTTAACTATTGCCGACCAGTCGCGAGAATGATATTGACAGCCAAAACTTCCCTGAGAATGCATCACGATTAGACTAGCGACAGTTTTTTTAAAAGTAACCGTGGCCGAGTTTCTTTAGTAGAATTTTAAACCAATGGCGTTAGAGTATAAATTTGACCCATCCCATGTCGTCTGACACATTAACCAAGTCAGTAACTTTAGAATTTATTGGTTAAAATGTGCACAAAGGCAACTGACCCCACCTACTTTTTCAGTCACGAGGTTGCCTGTATGGCGTGGAATTTCTGTGACGGACAGTGATGTAGCTATTTTCAACTCATTCAGTTAAACACAAAATAACGAGTTGGTTTTCAAATTTTATATCATTAAAAAGATATAAGACAATTCTATACCCCTGTACAAAAAAAAAGTCACTGTGACACATCTCGAAATGTTTTAAGAGAATTAATTGAAAAAGGCCCAAATTGGGTGTCCTGGGGGAATGTTCATACCTTCACTGCAGTGTGCTGTTAGGTCAAACGGAGCAGAGAGAGGGGTGGTGTTGAAAGAGTTAATAATAAGGTGTCCTGGGGGAATGTTCATGCCTTCACTGCAGTGTGCCGATAGGTCACACGGAGCAGAGAGAGGGGTGGTGTTGAAAGTGTTAATAATAAGGTGTCCTGGGGGAATGTTCATGCCTTCACTGCAGTGTGCCGATAGGTCACACGGAGCAGAGGGAGGGGTGGTGTTGAAAGAGTTAATAATAAGGTGTCCTGGGGGAATGTTCATGCCTTCACTGCAGTGTGCTGATGACACAGGGAGCAGAGAGAGGGGTGGTGTTGAAAGTGTTAATAATAAGGTGTCCTGGGGGAATGTTCATGCCTTCACTGCAGTGTGCCGATAGGTCACACGGAGCAGAGAGAGGGGTGGTGTTGAAAGTGTTAATAATAAGGTGTCCTGGGGGAATGTTCATGCCTTCACTGCAGTGTGCCGATAGGTCACACGGAGCAGAGAGAGGGGTGGTGTTGAAAGTGTTAATAATAAGGTGTCCTGGGGGAATGTTCATGCCTTCACTGCAGTGTGCCGATAGGTCACACGGAGCAGAGAGAGGGGTGGTGTTGAAAGTGTTAATAATAAGGTGTCCTGGGGGAATGTTCATGCCTTCACTGCAGTGTGCCGATAGGTCACACGGAGCAGAGAGAGGGGTGGTGTTGAAAGAGTTAATAATAAGGTGTCCTGGGGGAATGTTCATGCCTTCACTGCAGTGTGCCGATAGGTCACACGGAGCAGAGAGAGGGGTGGTGTTGAAAGAGTTAATAATAAGGTGTCCTGGGGGAATGTTCATGCCTTCACTGCAGTGTGCCGATAGGTCACACGGAGCAGAGAGAGGGGTGGTGTTGAAAGTGTTAATAATAAGGTGTCCTGGGGGAATGTTCATGCCTTCACTGCAGTGTGCCGATAGGTCACACGGAGCAGAGAGAGGGGTGGTGTTGAAAGTGTTAATAATAAGGTGTCCTGGGGGAATGTTCATGCCTTCACTGCAGTGTGCCGATAGGTCAAACGGAGCAGAGAGAGGGGTGGTGTTGAAAGAGTTAATAATAAGGTGTCCTGGGGGAATGTTCATGCCTTCACTGCAGTGTGCCGATAGGTCACACGGAGCAGAGAGAGGGGTGGTGTTGAAAGTGTTAATAATAAGGTGTCCTGGGGGAATGTTCATGCCTTCACTGCAGTGTGCCGATAGGTCACACGGAGCAGAGAGAGGGGTGGTGTTGAAAGAGTTAATAATAAGGTGTCCTGGGGGAATGTTCATGCCTTCACTGCAGTGTGCCGATAGGTCACACGGAGCAGAGAGAGGGGTGGTGTTGAAAGTGTTAATAATAAGGTGTCCTGGGGGAATGTTCATGCCTTCACTGCAGTGTGCCGATAGGTCACACGGAGCAGAGAGAGGGGTGGTGTTGAAAGTGTTAATAATAAGGTGTCCTGGGGGAATGTTCATGCCTTCACTGCAGTGTGCCGATAGGTCACACGGAGCAGAGAGAGGGGTGGTGTTGAAAGTGTTAATAATAAGGTGTCCTGGGGGAATGTTCATGCCTTCACTGCAGTGTGCCGATAGGTCACACGGAGCAGAGAGAGGGGTGGTGTTGAAAGTGTTAATAATAAGGTGTCCTGGGGGAATGTTCATGCCTTCACTGCAGTGTGCCGATAGGTCACACGGAGCAGAGAGAGGGGTGGTGTTGAAAGAGTTAATAATAAGGTGTCCTGGGGGAATGTTCATGCCTTCACTGCAGTGTGCCGATAGGTCACACGGAGCAGAGAGAGGGGTGGTGTTGAAAGAGTTAATAATAAGGTGTCCTGGGGGAATGTTCATGCCTTCACTGCAGTGTGCCGATAGGTCACACGGAGCAGAGAGAGGGGTGGTGTTGAAAGTGTTAATAATAAGGTGTCCTGGGGGAATGTTCATGCCTTCACTGCAGTGTGCCGATAGGTCACACGGAGCAGAGGGAGGGGTGGTGTTGAAAGTGTTAATAATAAGGTGTCCTGGGGGAATGTTCATGCCTTCACTGCAGTGTGCCGATAGGTCACACGGAGCAGAGGGAGGGGTGGTGTTGAAAGTGTTAATAATAAGGTGTCCTGGGGGAATGTTCATGCCTTCACTGCAGTGTGCCGATAGGTCACACGGAGCAGAGGGAGGGGTGGTGTTGAAAGTGTTAATAATAAGGTTTCCCGGGGACAATGAAAGAATGAAAAAGAAGCTGAGATAGAGACAGGTGGAGACATTGTTGAGAGAGAGAGAGAGAGAGAGAGAGAGAGAGAGAGAGAGAGAGAGAGAGAGAGAGAGAGAGAGAGAGAGAGAGAGAGAGAGAGAGAGAGAGAGAGAGAGAGAGAGAGAGAGAGAGAGAGAGAGAGAGAGACAGACAGACAGAGAAGAAAACGAAGGAACGAATTGTTAAAAAAATGTTCCTCTCTAGATCAGTGCTTTCTATTTAATTAAAAAGCAGAGATTGGAAAGTCTGCAATTGCAAAGTTTGGTTGTGCCATTGTTTGTAGATTTGTTTATAGTTTCTGAGAAAATTGCAATGTTAAAGTGAAACAAAAGTTTTTACACATGCACGCACCCTCCCCACTTCCCCAGAGCATAACAAAATACTTCGCTTGTCAAGAAAACTAGAGACCTGTACAAAATCAACAGCCGCTAAACTGGAGTGTCCCAGTTTCTACCACAACAGAACCATCAACAAGACGATCCAGTTTCTACCACAACAGAACCATCAACAAGACGATCCAGTTTCTACCACAACAGAACCATCAACAAGACGATCCAGTTTCTACCACAACAGAACCATCAACAAGACGATCCAGTTTCTACCACAACAGAACCATCAACAAGACGATCCAGTTTCTACCACAACAGAACCATCAACAAGACGATCCAGTTTCTACCACAACAGAACCATCAACAAGACGATCCAGTTTCTACCACAACAGAACCATCAACAAGACGATGGCGGTTGTTTTGTGAAAGACGATGTACACGAGCGGACTCAGAACAACACTCACAGTGACTCGGCCACCGGAAAACTCTAGTCGGCATCACTATTGCGTTCATTCGCCACCTGCTTTCTCGTGGAAAAGTTCAAAACTCTAGTCAGCATCACTATTGCGATCATTCGCCACCCGCTTTCTCGTGGAAAAGTTCAAAACTCTAGTCAGCATCACTATTGCGATCATTCGCCACTCGATTTCTCGTGGAAAAGTTAAAAATTCTCACATCATCGTAGTCTCCAACGATCATATCCTCCAAATCGAGTCGATTATCGGCTCATATAAAACTCAAATCACAATAACTGTCACCAAAAAACTATCTGAAACAGTGAAAGTAAAAATCTAGAGAGCTCGAAACTCAGAAAAAAAAAATGGGCCACAAATATTTTGTTACCAAAGGCGCAATATGAAAACAAACCGATTAAGAATATCATTTGAGAATAAGATTGTGCTGTCTCATAAACTAAAAACCGCGATCGCCATCGCGGTCCAGGATAATCCCAATCCGCGGAAATTCATGGATCCACTGACAATTCTGATGCCTGCTAACGATAGAAGGGAGGCCACTCTTTTCACAAAGTCAAAGTAAGTTTATTTCCAAACCCCCCAGGGGGTACATGAAATTGTTACATAATACATGTAACTACTTCCAAATGAAACATTACACACATAACCAGCAGAGAGAAACATAGCGGTATATAGTGCCTCACAAACCAACCTTACACAATCTAGTATACTCTCTCACATACACCCACATAAAAAGCTATATATGCATACATCAAATTTAAACAGAAAAAATGCAGAGAACTAATTATCCCAATCACTAGTGATGGGATGTAACTACAGAGAGAAAAAAAAAAGAACACTGCATGGACACAATATTTGTGTTTTAAAATACCATTTAAGCTTACCTAATTGGAAGGGTTTAAAGCCTAAAAAAATAAAGAAAGGACTTAGAAATCTTTTACAATTATCTTAATAAAACTAATTAAGCGAATAAGTTTTTATTTATTTGTTGCTTGGAATAGAGAATGGAACTTAATAATATTTGGTCTTTTTTGGCAAAAGTTTGGCAAATATAGTTTCCTTGGTTCTTGGAAGGCTTGGCATTCAAAGATGTAATGGAATTTGTCTCCCAACACACGGTGTTCGCACTTAGGACAGAACCGTTCGTTGTGTGGGATGTTTTGAATCCTACCTGTTTGAATTGGTAGTTTATGGTTTAAAGTTCTAAATTTAACAAATAAAATGGCTAAGTTTTCGGGTGATATGTTAGGATGGGTTTGCTGAGTCCAAAAACCAGTCATTCCTAGGTTATTCAATAAAGTATTAACACACACAAGAAAAGGTGACAAGTGTTTGTTCTCTCCATACAGATGTAACATAAAACGATACATTATGCAAGAAAATTTAGACTGATTAACGTCATTCACAAGTTTAAACCAATAACACAGCATTCTGCTCTTTGCTTGAATCTCTATAGGATACTGTCCTAGTTCTCCATAAACCATGCAGTTTGGTGTAGATTTATTTAGCTTAAGTATCATTTTGTAGTATCGAAGTTGCAACTTGGATGCTAAATCAGTCATATTGTGACACCACACCTCACAACCATAAAGAAGTATTGGTGCAATCATTCTGTCGAATAGCTCAATTTTTATATCTAATGGTAATAATATCTTTTTGCTGTTTTTCAGAAGGCAAAACATGGCTCTTGATGCTTTATCATAAAGCTTTTTTTGGGCAAGATTGAATTTATTATTGTAATTGAAATAAATGCCTAGATAATTAAACCCGAATAGTTTCAATCCGCCGTCCATTATAATAAAAATGAGGAATGTTACGTATTTTACCTCTTGAAAACACCACAACATTAGTCTTAGCTACATTAACTCTTAGATCCCATCTATTACAGTATGTATACATAGCATCCAAAGCTTTTTGTAAATCTTCGACTGATTCTGCACCTATTTACCTAACGATACAAACACACTAACCCTAACCCTAACGATAGAAGGGAAGCCACACTTTTCACCTATTTACCTAACGATAGAAGGGAGGCCACTCTTTTCACTTATTTACCTAACGATAGAAGGGAGGCCACATTTTTCACCTATTTACCTAACGATATAAGGGAGGCCACTCTTTTCACCTATTTACCTAACGATACAAACACACTAACCCTAACCCTAACGATAGAAGGGAAGCCACACTTTTCACCTATTTACCTAACGATAGAAGGGAGGCCACTCTTTTCACCTATTTACCTAACGATACAAACACACTAACCCTAACCCTAACGATAGAAGGGAGGCCACTCTTTTCACCTATTCACCTAACGATAGAAGGGAGGCCACACTTTTCACCTATTTACCTAACGATAGAAGGGAGGCCACTCTTTTCACCTATTTACCTAATGATAGAAAGGAGGTAACTCTTTTCACCTATTCACCTAACGATAGAAAGGAGGTAACTCTTTTCACCTATTCACCTAATGATAGAAAGGAGGTAACTCTTTCCACCTATTCATCTAACGATAGAAGGGAGGCCACTCTTTTCACCTATTTACCTAACGATAGAAGGGAGGCCACTCTTTTCACCTATTTACCTAACGACAGAAGGGAGGCCATTCTTTTCACCTATTTACCTAATGATAGAAGGGGGGTCACTCTTTTCACCTATTTACCTAACGACAGAAGGGAGGCCATTCTTTTCACCTATTTACCTAATGATAGAAGGGGGGTCACTCTTTTCACCTATTTACCTAACGACAGAAGGGAGGCCATTCTTTTCACCTATTTACCTAATGATAGAAGTGGGGTCACTCTTTTCACCTATTTACCTAACGACAGAAGGGAGGCCATTCTTTTCACCTATTTACCTAATGACAGAAGGGAGGTCACTCTTTTCACCTATTTACCTAACCACAGAAGGGAGGCCACTTTTTTCACCTATTTACCTAATGACAGAAGGGAGGTCACTCTTTTCCAGGCTCGACTCCACGGCGTCTGCGGCTGTTCTACTTCCTGTCCCAGTTCGTCTAACAACCTGCACATCAATCAATCAATTCAACCAATCAATTCAGTCAATTAACTAATTATTACGTCAATCAACCAATTACTTCTACCAGTGTTCTGCTTCTATCTTCAAACAATTAATAAGAAAAAGATCTGATTAGGTGTCATTAACCCCTTCCCTGCCAACCCCTGTCTATAACTATCAATATATCATTAACCCCTTCCCTGCCAGCCCTTGTCTATAACTGTCAATATATCATTAACCCCTTCCCTGCCAGCCCCTGTCTATTACTGTCAATATATAATTAACCCCTTCCCTGCCAGCCCCTGTCTATCACAGTCAATATATAATTAACCCCTTCCCTACCAGCCCCTGTCTATTACTGTCAATATATCATTAACCCCTTCCCTGCCAGCCCCTGTCTATCACAGTCAATATATAATTAACCCCTTCCCTACCAGCCCCTGTCTATTACTGTCAATATATCATTAACCCCTTCCCTGCCAGCCCCTGTCTATTACTGTCAATATATAATTAACCCCTTCCCTGCCAGCCCCTGTCTATTACTGTCAATATATAATTAACCCATTCCCTGCCAATCCCTGTCTTATTGTCAATATATCATTAATCCCTTCCCTACCAGCCTCTGTCTTTCTGTCAATATATCATTAATCCCTTCCCTATCAGCCCCTGTCTATTACTGTCAATATATCATTAACCCTTTCCCTGCCAGCCCCTGTCTATTACTGTCAATATATCATTAACACCTTCCCTGTCTATTACTGTCAATATATCATTAATCCCTTCCCTATCAGCCCCTGTCTATTACTGTCAATATATCATTAACCCTTTCCCTGCCAGCCCCTGTCTATTACTGTCAATATATCATTAATCCCTTCCCTATCAGCCCCTGTCTATTACTGTCAATATATCATTAACCCTTTCCCTGCCAGCCCCTGTCTATTACTGTCAATATATCATTAACCCCTTCCCTATCAGCCCCTGTCTATTACTGTCAATATATCATTAACCCCTTCCCTACCAGCCTCTGTCTTTCTGTCAATATATCATTAATCCCTTCCCTATCAGCCCCTGTCTATTACTGTCAATATATCATTAACCCTTTCCCTGCCAGCCCCTGTCTATTACTGTCAATACATCATTAATCCCTTCCCTGCCAGCCCATGTCTATTACTGTCAATACATCATTAACCCCTTCCCTACTGTCAATATATCATTAACCCCTTCCCTGCCAGCCCCTGTCTATCACAGTCAATATATCATTAACCCCTTCCCTACCGTCAATATATCATTAACCCCTTCCCTGCCAGCCCCTGTCTATCACTGTCAATATATCATTAACCCCTTCTCTGCCAGCCCCTGTCTATTACTGTCAATATATCATTAACACCTTCCCTGTCTATTACTGTCAATATATCATTAACACCTTCCCTGTCTATTACTGTCAATATATCATTAACACATTCCCTGTCTATTACTGTCAATATATCATTAACACCTTCCCTTCCAGCCCCTGTCTTACTGTCAATATATCATTAACACCTTCCCTGTCTATTACTGTCAATATATCATTAACACCTTCCCTTCCAGCCCCTGTCTTACTGTCAATATATCATTAACACCTTCCCTACCAGCCCCTGTCTTACTGTCAATATATCATTAACACCTTCCCTGTCTATTACTGTCAATATATCATTAACACCTTCCCTTCCAGCCCCTGTCTTACTGTCAATATATCATTAACACCTTCCCTACCAGCCCCTGTCTTACTGTCAATATATCATTAACACCTTCCCTGCCAGCCCCTGTCTTACTGTCAATATATCATTAACACCTTCCCTGTCTATCTACTGTCAATATATCATTAACACCTTCCCTTCCAGCCCCTGTCTTACTGTCAATATATCATTAACACCTTCCCTGCCAGCCCCTGTCTTACTGTCAATATATCATTAACACCTTCCCTGCCAGCCCCTGTCTTACTGTCAATATATCATTAACACCTTCCCTGTCTATTACTGTCAATATATCATTAACACCTTCCCTGTCTATCACTGTCAATATATCATTAACACCTTCCCTGCCAGCCCCTGTCTTACTGTCAATATATCATTAACACCTTCCCTGTCTTACTGTCAATATATCATTAACACCTTCCCTGTCTATTACTGTCAATATATCATTAACACCTTCCCTTCCAGCCCCTGTCTTACTGTCAATATATCATTAACACCTTCCCTGCCAGCCCCTGTCTTACTGTCAATATATCATTAACACCTTCCCTGTCTATTACTGTCAATATATCATTAACACCTTCCCTGTCTATCACTGTCAATATATCATAAACCCCTTCCCTGCCAGCCCCTGTCTATCACAGTGAATATATTATTAACCCCTTCCTTACCAGCCCGTCTATAACTGTCAATATATTATTAACCCCTTCCTTACCAGCCCCTGTCTATAACTGTCAATATATAATTAATCCCTTCCCTGCCAGCCCCTGTCTATAACTGTCAATATATCATTAACCCCTTCCCTACCAGCCCCTGTCTATAACTGTCAATATATCATTAACCCCTTCCCTGCCAGCCCCTGTCTATAATTGTCAATATGTCATTAACCCCTTCCCTACCAGCCCCTGTCTTACTGTCAATATATCATTAACCCCTTCCCTGCCAGCCCCTGTCAATTACTGTCAATATATCATTAACCCCTTCCCTGCCAGCCTCTGTCTTTTTTTTTTTCGTCTTTTTTTTGGGACCCTCCACTGTCTCCGCTTTTTTTTTTTTTTTTTTGGCTTTTTTTTTAAAATCTTTTTTTTTTCCCCCTCGCTACTCTCATTCATTTGTCTGTGTGATGAACTATTATGGACATTTTTTGGGGGGTAAGTACTTAGTCTGATACATAAGTGTCTGGGTTTCTGTGTGACTTAGTGTTTGGTGTACTGATACACTCATACCATTTGTGTGTGTGTGTGCGTGAGCGCGCGCGCGCGCACACGTGTGTGTGTGCTTGCGTGCCTGTGTGTGCTCGCGTGTGTGTGTGCGTGTGCCCGTGTGCGCATGCGTGTGCGCGCATGTGCGTGTGTGTCTGTGTGTGTGTGTGTGTGGGTGTGTGTGTGGGTGCATATAATATCAAAAGCATTAATTCTTAATGAATCAAATAGTTATCAACTCTATCATTGCTACTGTCATGACATAGGCTTATTTTGAGTGTAACATTCTGCTCTGTATCTCACTATCTGCTGTTCAAAAATTAAGAATATTTGTACATTTGCATTTGTTTTCTTTTGAATACTTATACACATTTTCCCAACTAATATTATATGGTTAGCTGTATTTTTAATATCATTTTCTATGTTAATTCTGCTTACTCCAAATAACACATCAAATACAGTGAGATTCAACCTGAATTCAATTTGAGCATGAATGTAATTTTCAAGTTGCTTCCAAAATGCTCTAACTGGTGGGCAGTTGAAGAAAAAATGTTCTAAATAATCGATTTCATTTCTGCAAATAGAGCATTTATTGTTTTCTACCAGTTTCATTTTGCTTAGCAGTATATTTGTAGGGTAAATATTATGCAGCATCTTCCATTGAAGCTCTTTTAACCGGGTTTCATTGGTAGCATGTTTTGCCATTAACCAAGTTTTTTGTTTATTTTTTGAAGTTAAGATTTCTTAGCCAAAAACCATGAGCACATGGTTTTAAATCATTAGTACTATTTTCTCTCAGTGTTTTCCTGATTAATTTCGGTTTAGAGAAAAGGAGGTTATTTTCCACTTCATTGGTTGAATGCTGTTCTTCTAGAAGGGGTTCTGTCATCCAACGTGTCCAGGTCTCTGGTATTGCGTTAATCAACGCATTGTATTCAAATACTAAGCTTGCTCGTCCTTGTCCTATTTTATTAAATATCTCCTGTAGAGACATAAGTCTCTTTTCGTTTTCATTGATGATATCTTTAACATATTCAAACCCGGCCCGCCTCCATGCCTTGAAAAAAAGAACTTGTCCTTTATATTTAACAATAGAGTTGTTCCATATCATTTGTTTGTAAAAGTTTTGTTGATTTATTTCATTTTCTTTGGTGATTGTTTTATTGTCAAGGTATGTGTGAAGCACTTCCCTCCAAAAGGGGTTAACAATTTGACTGTTAAGCGTTAGGAATTTTGATCTACAATGGATATCGACCGCTCTCATGTTGTCAGCTAATTTATTCAAATTCCATTTTGGGATGCAGCACCAACTTTCGTTAGGCTCTGTATATAATTTTCCCATCCAATGTAAGTAAAAACTATCTTGCATTATGCTAATATTAATCATATTAACTCCTCCTTGTGTATTCCTAATATCTTAATTTGTTCTGTCAACATGAACGGCAAATTGTTTTCATGTATTTGAGTTCCTAGTTTCATTGCTTTTGTTTTTTGTATATTAAGTTTAAGACAAGAGAAACCCTGTCTATTACTGTCAATATATAATTAACCCATTCCCCGCCAGCCCCTGTGTTACTGTCAATATATTATTAACCCATTCCCTGTCAGCCCCTGTCTATTGCTGTCCATATATCATTAACCCCTTCCCTGCCAGCCCCTGTCTATTGTTGTCAATATATCATTAACCCCTTCCCTACCAGCCCCTGTCTATTGCTGTCCATATATCATTAATCCCTTCCCTACCAGCCCCTGTCTATAACTGTCAATATATCATTAACCCCTTCCCTACCAGCCCTTGTCTATTACTGTCAATATATCATTAACCCCTTCCCTACCAGTGCCTGTCTATTACTATCAATATATCATTAACCCCTTCCCTACCAGCCCCTGTCTATTACTGTCAATATATCATTAACCCCTTCCCTACCAGCCACTGTCTATTACTGTCAATATATTATTAATCCCTTCACTACCAGTCCCTGTATTATTGTTAATACATCATTAACCCCTTCCCTACCAGTCCCTGTGTATATTGTCAATATATAATTAACCCCTTCCCTGCCAGCTCCTGTCTAGTAATAGACATTAGAGACATTCCTATGACAACCTAGATACATTCCTCTTACAACTAGAGACATTCCTCTAACAACCTAGAGACATTCCTCTATCCTATGACAACCTAGAGACATTCCTCTTACAACCTAGAGACATTCCTCTAACAACCTAGAGACATTCCTCTATCCTATGACAACCTAGAGACATTCCTCTTACAACCTAGAGACATTCCTCTATCCTATGACAACCTAGAGACATTCCTCTTACAACCTAGAGACATTCCTCTAACAACCTAGAGACATTCCTCTAACAACCTAGAGACATTCCTCTATCCTATGACAACCTAGAGACATTCCTCTTACAACCTAGAGACATTCCTCTAACAACCTAGAGACATTCCTCTAACAACCTAGACATTCCTCTAACAACCTAGAGACATTCCTCTTACAACCTGGAGACATTCCTCTAACAACCTAGACATTCCTCTAACAACCTAGACATTCCTCTAACAACCTGGAGACATTCCTCTTACAACCTGGAGACATTCCTCTAACAACCTAGACATTCCTCTAACAACCTGGAGACATTCCTCTTACAACCTGGAGACATTCCTCTAACAACCTGGAGACATTCCTCTAACAACCTGGAGACATTCCTCTAACAACCTAGAGACATTCCTCTAACAACCTGGAGACATTCCTCTTACAACCTAGAGACATTCCTCTAACAACCTGGAGACATTCCTCTAACAACCTGGAGACATTCCTCTAACAACCTAGAGACATTCCTCTAACAACCTAGAGACATTCCTCTAACAACCTGGAGACATTCCTCTTACAACCTAGAGACATTCCTCTTACAACCTAGAGACATTCCTCTATCCTATGACAACCTAGAGACATTCCTCTAACAACCTAGAGACATTCCTCTAACAACCTAGACATTCCTCTAACAACCTGGAGACATTCCTCTTACAACCTAGAGACATTCCTCTAACAACCTAGAGACATTCCTCTAACAACCTAGAGACATTCCTCTAACAACCTAGACATTCCTCTAACAACCTAGAGACATTCCTCTTACAACCTAGAGACATTCCTCTAACAACCTAGAGACATTCCTCTAACAACCTAGAGACATTCCTCTAACAACCTAGACATTCCTCTAACAACCTGGAGACATTCCTCTTACAACCTAGAGACATTCCTCTTACAACCTAGAGACATTCCTCTAACAACCTGGAGACATTCCTCTAACAACCTAGACATTCCTCTAACAACCTAGAGACATTCCTCTTACAACCTAGAGACATTCCTCTTACAACCTGGAGACATTCCTCTTACAACCTAGAGACATTCCTCTTACAACCTAGACATTCCTCTAACAACCTGGAGACATTCCTCTAACAACCTAGAGACATTCCTCTAACAACCTAGAGACATTCCTCTAACAACCTAGACATTCCTCTAACAACCTAGAGACATTCCTCTAACAACCTACAACCTAGAGACATTCCTCTAACAACCTAGAGACATTCCTCTAACAACCTAGAGACATTCCTCTAACAACCTAGAGACATTCCTCTAACAACCTGGAGACATTCCTCTAACAACCTGGAGACATTCCTCTTACAACCTAGAGACATTCCTCTAACAACCTGGAGACATTCCTCTAACAACCTGGAGACATTCCTCTAACAACCTAGACATTCCTCTAACAACCTAGACATTCCTCTAACAACCTAGAGACATTCCTCTAACAACCTGGAGACATTCCTCTAACAACCTAGAGACATTCCTCTAACAACCTAGAGACATTCCTCTAACAACCTAGAGACATTCCTCTAACAACCTAGAGACATTCCTCTAACAACCTGGAGACATTCCTCTTACAACCTAGAGACATTCCTCTAACAACCTGGAGACATTCCTCTAACAACCTGGAGACATTCCTCTAACAACCTAGAGACATTCCTCTAACAACCTAGAGACATTCCTCTAACAACCTGGAGACATTCCTCTTACAACCTGGAGACATTCCTCTTACAACCTAGAGACATTCCTCTATCCTATGACAACCTAGAGACATTCCTCTAACAACCTAGAGACATTCCTCTAACAACCTAGAGACATTCCTCTAACAACCTGGAGACATTCCTCTTACAACCTAGAGACATTCCTCTTACAACCTAGAGACATTCCTCTAACAACCTAGAGACATTCCTCTAACAACCTAGAGACATTCCTCTAACAACCTGGAGACATTCCTCTTACAACCTAGAGACATTCCTCTTACAACCTAGAGACATTCCTCTAACAACCTAGAGACATTCCTCTAACAACCTAGACATTCCTCTAACAACCTGGAGACATTCCTCTTACAACCTAGAGACATTCCTCTTACAACCTAGAGACATTCCTCTTACAACCTGGAGACATTCCTCTAACAACCTAGACATTCCTCTAACAACCTGGAGACATTCCTCTAACAACCTAGAGACATTCCTCTAACAACCTGGAGACATTCCTCTTACAACCTAGAGACATTCCTCTTACAACCTAGAGACATTCCTCTAACAACCTAGAGACATTCCTCTAACAACCTAGAGACATTCCTCTAACAACCTAGACATTCCTCTAACAACCTAGACATTCCTCTAACAACCTAGAGACATTCCTCTAACAACCTAGACATTCCTCTAACAACCTAGAGACATTCCTCTAACAACCTGGAGACATTCCTCTAACAACCTAGAGACATTCCTCTAACAACCTAGAGACATTCCTCTAACAACCTAGAGACATTCCTCTAACAACCTGGAGACATTCCTCTAACAACCTGGAGACATTCCTCTTACAACCTAGTAGAGACATTCCTCTAACAACCTGGAGACATTCCTCTAACAACCTAGAGACATTCCTCTTACAACCTAGAGACATTCCTCTAACAACCTGGAGACATTCCTCTAACAACCTAGAGACATTCCTCTAACAACCTAGACATTCCTCTAACAACCTAGAGACATTCCTCTAACAACCTGGAGGCTCTGATTCTGACCCCCTGATGTTAGAGAAAGAATGAACACTGAGACATTCCTCCAACAATCTGGAGGCTCTGATTCTGACACCTTGATGTTAGAGAAAGAATGAACACTGAGACATTCCTCCAACAATCTGGAGGCTCTGATTCTGACACCTTGATGTTAGAGAAAGAACGAACACTGAGACATTCCTCCAACAATCTGGAGGCTCTGATTCTGACACCTTGATGTTAGAGAAAGAACGAACACTGAGACATTCCTCCAACACTCTAGAGGCTCTGATTCTGACACCTTGATGTTAGAGAAAGAACGAACACTGAGACATTCCTCCAACACTCTAGAGGCTCTGATTCTGACACCTTGATGTTAGAGAAAGAACATTCCTCCAACAACACTGAGACATTCCTCCAACAATCTGGAGGCTCTGATTCTGACCCCCTGATGTTAGAGAAAGAATGAACACTGAGACATTCCTCCAACAATCTGGAGGCTCTGATTCTGACCCCCTGATGTTAGAGAAAGAATGAACACTGAGACATTCCTCCAACAATCTGGAGGCTCTGATTCTGACCCCCTGATGTTAGAGAAAGAATGAACATTGAGACATTCCTCCAACACTCTGGAGGCACTGATTCTGACCCCCTGATGTTAGAGAAAGAATGAACATTGAGACATTCCTCCAACACTCTGGAGGCACTGATTCTGACCCCCTGATGTTAGAGAAAGAATGAACATTGAGACATTCCTCCAACACTCTGGAGGCACTGATTCTGACCCCCTGATGTTAGAGAAAGAATGAACACTGACGCCACAACAGACTTACTAACGTGGCTACAGACAGACAGTCAAACAGATTGACTGACAGACTGTGTTTTCTACTCACGCGCTCTGGTCTTCCATATCGTTGCTGTTTTGATGACTCAGATGTCTGGAGGAGCCCACACCAGACCTCTCTGTTTGGGGCTGTATTAGTGCCTGCAACAGCGTAAAGACAGTTAGTATTGGTGGGTCAGGGCTCCCAGGGACCCCCATTTGGGGGTCTATGAAGCACTACAGCATCTTTTAACCTTTACCAGCCAGCATTCAGACCCCCTTCAGTTTGCTTATAAGTCACACAGGAGCATTGATGATGCGATCCTAACCCTGCTTCACAACGCTTTTATTCATTTAAATGATTCAAAGTCTTTCGTTCGTATTCTTTTTATCGACTTTTCCTCTGCCTTTAACACTATTCAGCCACACATTCTAGCTCTGAAGTTGTTAGACCTTCATGTTGATCCTAAATTGACCCTCTGGCTCGTTAGTTTTCTTCTCAATAGAAGCCAGTCAGTCCGCTATCAGTCAGTGCTCTCCTCTCCACTCTCTACTTCAACTGGTGCGCCTCAGGGTACTGTTCTCTCTCCTGTTCTTTTTACCTTGCATACTAACAACTGTAGATGTACTGAGAATGTTCATATAATAAAATATTCAGACGATTCGGCAATACAAGACCTTTCTAATTCTGATTCTCACTACTTTAGTCAAGTTGCGAAATTCTGTCTGTGGTGTAAAGAAAACTATCTGGACCTCAATGTGCTCAAAACAAAAGAAATGTTAATAGACTTTAGGAAAGATCCACCCCCTGTGCCAAAGGTATAAATCGATGGTGAAACAGTGGAAAGAGTATCAGAATACAAATACTTAGGTACCATATTGGACGACAAACTGACTTTCGACAAGAACACACACAACATACATAAGAAATGATGAGTCTGTGCTTACTATTTCCTTTATGTGTTGGTTTGGAAGTCTGTGTTTGAAGAACAAGCGTGTGTTGGATGATGTGGTGAATGTGTGTAGTAAAGTTGTTGGAAAGAGAGAGATGGGTTTGAATGAGATGTACGAAAGACAAACCAAGCATAAAGCCAGGAAGACTGTAAATGACACCTCCCATGTTTTGAACAAACATTACGAACTACTACCTTCTGGACGTCGCTACAAAACTTTTAAAGTCAACTCCAGGGCACAGAAATCCTTCATCCCCAGATCCATCCACCTCCTAAACTCATGATCCTTTTAGGTTTAAATGTGTGTTCATCGTGTTAAAAGAAACTATGCATGCTTATCCTTAGACGTGTATGTATCCACATATAATGTGTATCTTTAAGTGTGTATTATGTGTAACTTTTGCTCCTATTCATGCATGCTGAATGTCGATGTCTTTGTTATTCTGGCACCTGAACAAAATTTCTCCTTGGGAGATAATAAAGTGAATTTGATTTGATTTGATTGATTGATTTAAAAATTCTAAAGGACCCTCTAAAAGAATATGCAGGGGGTCCCAGGGATACACTAGAAAAATTCTTTTTAGCATTCACAATGAAACTGGGACCCTCTATCCCGCCTCTAGGACCTTCTATGCTGTAAGTGAAGGAGTCCCTGGGACCCCTTGTTTTGCAGGATGATTGGGAGCACTGGTACTGGGTGAAAGCAAAACATTCCCTCAATCCTTAAATAATATGCTTGAATGTTCTCTGATCTTTCCAATCCTGAAGTGGTGAACACATTGAAAATAATTTCTAAAATGAGTCTTTGGGTGGGTGGGGTGTTAGAATTGCATGTCTACCATCTCGTTTTAATCTGCCGTCAATGTAGGCATAGATGTTTGATTTTATAAGAGTATTTTAAGACTGTGGATCCAGATGGCAAGATGGCCAATCCTGAAGACTCTTTCTATCAGCTTTTCCCATCCTGCTTTCAGGAGTACATGCCTGAACTACCTTCACCCATGACAAGATGGCCAATCCTGAAGACCCTTTCTATTCGCTTTTCCAATCCTGCTTTCAGGAGCAGTCCTGGATTACTTTCACCCATGGCAAGATGGCCAATCCTGAAGACCCTTTCTATCAGCTTTTCCCATCCTGCTTTCAGGAGCAGTCCTGGATTACTTTCACCCATGGCAAGATGGTCAATCCTGAAGACCCTTTCTATCAGCTTTTCCCATCCTGCTTTCAGGAGCAGTCCTGGATTACTTTCACCCACTGCATTGTACAGACATTGTCATGATGGCCAATCCTGAAGACCCTTTCTATCAGCTTTTCCCATCCTGCTTTCAGGAGCAGTCCTGGATTACTTTCACCCACTGCATTGTATTGTACAGACATTGTCATGATGTCCTGCTTTCAGGAGCAGTCCTGGATTACTTTCACCCACTGCATTGTATAGTACAGACAATGTCATGATGGCCAATCCTGAAGACCCTTTCTATCAGCTTTTCCCATCCTGCTTTCAGGAGCAGTCCTGGATTACTTTCACCCATGGCATTGTATTGTACGGACATTGTTATGATGGCCAATCCTGAAGATCCTTTCTATCAGCTTTTCCCATCCTGCTTTCAGGAGCAGTCCTGGATTACTTTCACCAACTGCATTTTATTGTACGGACATTGTTATGATGGCCAATCCTGAAGACCCTTTCTATCAGCTTTTCCCATCCTGCTTTCAGGAGCAGTCCTGGATTACTTTCACCCACTGCATTGTATTGTACGGACATTGTCATGATGGCCAATCCTGAAGACCCTTTCTATCAGCTTTTCCCATCCTGCTTTCAGGAGCAGTCCTGGATTACTTTCACCCACTGCATTGTATTGTACGGACATTGTTATGATGGCCAATCCTGAAGACCTTCAGGAGCAGTCCTGGATTACTTTCACCCACTGCATTGTATAGTACAGACATTGTCATGATGTCCTGCTTTCAGGAGCAGTCCTGGATTACTTTTACCCACTGCATTGTATTGTACAGACATTGTCATGATGTCCTGCTTTCAGGAGCAGTCCTGGATTACTTTCACCCACTGCATTGTATTGTACAGACATTGTCATGATGTCCTGCTTTCAGGAGCAGTCCTGGATTACTTTCACCCACTGCATTGTATTGTACAGACATTGTTATGATGTCCTGCTTTCAGGAGCAGTCCTGGATTACTTTCACCCACTGCATTGTATTGTACAGACATTGTTATGATGGCCAATCCTGAAGACCCTTTCTATCAGCTTTTCCCATCCGCTTTCAGGAGCAGTCCTGGATTACTTTCACCCACTGCATTGTATTGTACGGACATTGTTATGATGGCCAATCCTGAAGACCCTTTCTATCAGCTTTTCCCATCCTGCTTTCAGGAGCAGTCCTGGATTATTTTCACCCACTGCATTGTATTGTACAGACATTGTCATGATGGCCAATCCTGAAGACCCTTTCTATCAGCTTTTCCCATCCTGCTTTCAGGAGCAGTCCTGGATTACTTTCACCCACTGCATTGTATTGTACAGACATTGTCATGATGGCCAATCCTGAAGACCCTTTCTATCAGCTTTTCCCATCCTGCTTTCAGGAGCAGTCCTGGATTACTTTCACCCACTGCATTGTATTGTACAGACATTGTCATGATGGCCAATCCTGAAGACCCTTTCTATCAGCTTTTCCCATCCTGCTTTCAGGAGCAGTCCTGGATTACTTTCACCCACTGCATTGTATTGTACAGACATTGTCATGATGTCCTGCTTTCAGGAGCAGTCCTGGATTACTTTCACCCACTGCATTGTATTGTACAGACATTGTTATGATGTCCTGCTTTCAGGAGCAGTCCTGGATTACTTTCACCCACTGCATTGTATTGTACGGACATTGTTATGATGGCCAATCCTGAAGACCCTTTCAATCAGCTTTTCCCATCCTGCTTTCAGGAGCAGTCCTGGATTAATTTCACCCACTGCATTGTATTGTACAGACATTGTCATGATGGCCAATCCTGAAGACCCTTTCTATCAGCTTTTCCCATCCTGCTTTCAGGAGCAGTCCTGGATTACTTTCACCCACTGCATTGTATTGTACAGACATTGTCATGATGGCCAATCCTGAAGACCCTTTCTATCAGCTTTTCCCATCCTGCTTTCAGGAGCAGTCCTGGATTACTTTCACCCACTGCATTGTATTGTACAGACATTGTCATGATGGCCAATCCTGAAGACCCTTTCTATCACCTTTTCCCATCCTGCTTTCAGGAGCAGTCCTGGATTACTTTCACCCACTGCATTGTATTGTACGGACATTGTTATGATGGCCAATCCTGAAGACCTTCAGGAGCAGTCCTGGATTACTTTCACCCACTGCATTGCATTGTACAGACATTGTCATGATGCCCTGCTTTCAGGAGCAGTCCTGGATTACTTTCACCCACTGCATTGTATAGTAGACATTGTCATGATGTCCTGCTTTCAAGAGCAGTCCTGGATTAATTTCACCCATGGCATTGTATTGTACAGACATTGTCATGATGTCCTGCTTTCAGGAGCAGTCCTGGATTACTTTCACCCACTGCATTGTATTGTACAGATATTGTCATGATGTCCTGCTTTCAGGAGCAGTCCTGGATTACTTTCACCCACTGCATTGTATTGTACAGACATTGTTATGATGTCCTGCTTTCAGGAGCAGTCCTGGATTACTTTCACCCACTGCATTGTATTGTACAGACATTGTTATGATGTCCTGCTTTCAGGAGCAGTCCTGGATTACTTTCACCCACTGCATTGTATTGTACGGACATTGTTATGATGGCCAATCCTGAAGACCTTCAGGAGCAGTCCTGGATTACTTTCACCCACTGCATTGCATTGTACAGACATTGTCATGATGCCCTGCTTTCAGGAGCAGTCCTGGATTACTTTCACCCACTGCATTGTATAGTACAGACATTGTCATGATGTCCTGCTTTCAGGAGCAGTCCTGGATTACTTTCACCCACTGCATTGCATTGTACAGACATTGTCATGATGCCCTGCTTTCAGGAGCAGTCCTGGATTACTTTCACCCACTGCATTGTATAGTACAGACATTGTCATGATGTCCTGCTTTCAGGAGCAGTCCTGGATTAATTTCACCCATGGCATTGTATAGTACAGACATTGTCATGATGTCCTGCTTTCAGGAGCAGTCCTGGATTACTTTTACCCACTGCATTGTATTGTACAGACATTGTCATGATGTCCTGCTTTCAGGAGCAGTCCTGGATTACTTTCACCCACTGCATTGTATTGTACAGACATTGTCATGATGTTCTGCTTTCAGGAGCAGTCCTGGATTACTTTCACCCACTGCATTGTATTGTACAGACATTGTTATGATGTCCTGCTTTCAGGAGCAGTCCTGGATTACTTTCACTCACTGCATTGTATTGTACGGACATTGTTATGATGGCCAATCCTGAAGACCCTTTCTATCAGCTTTTCCCATCCTGATTTCAGGAGCAGTCCTGGATTACTTTCACCCACTGCATTGTATTGTACGGACATTGTCATGATGGCCAATCCTGAAGACCCTTTCTATCAGCTTTTCCCATCCTGCTTTCAGGAGCAGTCCTGGATTATTTTCACCCACTGCATTGTATTGTACAGACATTGTCATGAAGGCCAATCCTGAAGACCCTTTCTATCAGCTTTTCCCATCCTGCTTTCAGGAGCAGTCCTGGATTACTTTCACCCACTGCATTGTATTGTACAGACATTGTCATGATGGCCAATCCTGAAGACCCTTTCTATCAGCTTTTCCCATCCTGCTTTCAGGAGCAGTCCTGGATTACTTTCACCCACTGCATTGTATTGTACAGACATTGTCATGATGTCCTGCTTTCAGGAGCAGTCCTGGATTACTTTCACCCACTGCATTGTATAGTACAGACATTGTTATGATGGCCAATCCTGAAGACCCTTTCTATCAGCTTTTCCCATCCTGCTTTCAGGAGCAGTCCTGGATTACTTTCACCCACTGCATTGTATTGTACAGACATTGTCATGATGGCCAATCCTGAAGACCCTTTCTATCAGCTTTTCCCATCCTGCTTTCAGGAGCAGTCCTGGATTACTTTCACCCACTGCATTGTATTGTACAGACATTGTCATGATGGCCAATCCTGAAGACCCTTTCTATCAGCTTTTCCCATCCTGCTTTCAGGAGCAGTCCTGGATTACTTTCACCCACTGCATTGTATTGTACAGACATTGTCATGTCCTGCTTTCAGGAGCAGTCCTGGATTACTTTCACCCACTGCATTGTATAGTACAGACATTGTCATGATGGCTAATCCTGACAACTCTTTCTATCAGCTTTTCCCATCCTGCTTTCAGGAGCAGTCCTGTACTACTTTCACCCATGGCATTGTATTGTACGGATATTGTCATGATGCCGTCACAAAAGACTAAACTTTACCATGATTTTCCATTACCATAGAACATAATTTATTGCACAGCCCTGACTGTACTATTGGCCCCGACTTAGGTTTGATCTAATATGCCTGTTTATTTAACTAGTACATTTATCTAAATAGTGTGTGTGTGTGTGTGTGTGTGTGTGTGTGTGTGTGTGTGTGTGTGTGTGTGCGTGTGTGTGCATGTGCGTGTGCGTTGACTTAAATTTGTGATATTATTTTAATTTATGACTGCTTAACTGTATGACATGTATTTGGTTTTGTACTTACTCCCCTTTTATGATAAATTGATTTGTGATACCAAGGCATCTAAAGTATTATCCTTTATGTATCTATGCAAGTTAATCTTACTGTTTGCCTTTAATTTAGGAATATTGCATTTAACTAAAGGGATATCTTTATTAGTTTTAACTTTGTGTGTGTGTGTGGGGGGGGGGGGGGGGGGGGGTTTTTATTTTTTATTCTGCTCCTGTTAACTTTAATTGTTTCCATGGTATCTACTTGTGCCCTTGTTTGTGTAAAATGGTCTTCTTATATGTATGTTGTGTAACTGACCAGTTCATGAAATGTTTTTATTATTCATTCTGTATTTTATGCGCAAGCTGAAGCAACAAACAGTCTTCTTGTGGAGACAATAAATTGATTTCATTGATTGATTGATTGAGGATATCAAATGCCAATGATAACAGCCATTGGAGTGAAGGGACATACATAGCACACTACAGGACATCAATGATAACAGCCATTGGAGTGAAGGGACATAGCCATTACAGGAGATAACAGCCATGGAGTGAAGGGACATAGCACACTACAGGACATCAATGATAACAGCCATTGGAGTGAAGGGACATACATAGCACACTACAGGACATCAATGATAACAGCCATTGGAGTGAAGGGCCATACATAGCACACTACAGGACATCAATGATAACAGCCATTGGAGTGAAGGGATAGCACACTACAGGACATAGCAGCCATTGGAGTGAAGGGACATACAATGATAACAGCCATTGGAGTGAAGTGACATACATAGCACACTACAGGACATTAATGATAACAGGACATCAATGATAACAGCCATTGGAGTGAAGGGACATACATAGCACACTACAGGACATAGCACACTGATATCACAGCCATTGGAGTGAAGGGAGCACACTACATAGCACACTACATCAATGATAACAGACATCATATGATAAACAGCCATTGGAGTGAAGGGCCATACATAGCACACTACAGGACATCAATGATAACAGCCATTGGAGTGAAGGGACATAGCACTAATGATAATAGCCATTGGAGTGAAGGGTCATAGCACACTACAGGAGTGAAGGGACATACATCAATGATAACAGCCATTGGAGTGAAGGGACATACATAGCACACTACAGGACATCAATGATAACAGCCATTGGAGTGAAGGGACATAGCACACTACAGGACATCAATGATAACAGCCATTGGAGTGAAGGGACATAGCACACTACAGGACATCAATGATAACAGCCATTGGAGTGAAGGGACATACATAGCACACTACAGGACATCAATGATAACAGCCATTGGAGTGAAGGGACATACATAGCACACTACAGGACATCAATGATAACAGCCATTGGAGTGAAGGGACATAGCACACTACAGGATATCAATGATAACACCATTGGACAGGACATACATAGCACACTACAGACATAATGATAACAGCCATTGGAGTGAAGGGCCATAGCACACTACAGGACATCAATGATAACAGCCATTGGAGTGAAGGGACATACATAGCACACTACAGGACATCAATGATAACAGCCATTGGAGTGAAGGGACATAGCACACTACAGGACATCAATGATAACAGCCATTGGAGTGAAGGGACATACATAGCACACTACAGGACATCAATGATAACAGCCATTGGAGTGAAGGGACATACATAGCACACTACAGGACATCAATGATAACAGCCATTGGAGTGAAGGGACATAGCACACTACAGGACATCAATGATAACAGCCATTGGAGTGAAGGGCCATACATAGCACACTACAGGACATCAATGATAACAGCCATTGGACAGGACATCAATGATAACAGCCATTGGAGTGAAGGGACATAGCACACTACAGGACAATCAATGATAACAGCCATTGGAGTGAAGGGACATACATAGCACACTACAGGACATCAATGATAACAGCCATTGGAGTGAAGGGACATACATAGCACACTACAGGACATCAATGATAACAGCCATTGGAGTGAAGGGACATACATAGCACACTACAGGACATCAATGATAACAGCCATTGGAGTGAAGGGCCATACATAGCACACTACAGGACATCAATGATAACAGCCATTGGAGAAGGGACATGCACACTACAGGACATCAATGATAACAGCCATTGGACATAGCACACTACAGGACATCAATGATAACAGCCATTGGAGTGAAGGGACATAGCACACTACAGGACATCAATGATAACAGCCATTGGAGTGAAGGGACAGCCATAGTGAAGTGACATACATAGCACACTACAGGACATCAATGATAACAGCCATTGGAGTGAAGGGACATACATAGCACACTACAGGACATCAATGATAACAGCCATTGGAGTGAAGGGACATAGCACACTACAGGACATCAATGATAACAGCCATTGGAGTGAAGGGACATACATAGCACACTACAGGACATCAATGATAACAGCCATTGGAGTGAAGGGACATACATAGCACACTACAGGACATCAATGATAACAGCCATTGGAGTGAAGGGACATAGCACACTACAGGACATCAATGATAACAGCCATTGGAGTGAAGGGACATACATAGCACACTACAGGACATCAATGATAACAGCCATTGGAGTGAAGGGACATAGCACACTACAGGACATCAATGATGAACAGCCATTGGCCATTGTGAAGGGCCATACATAGCACACTACAGGACATCAATGATAACAGCCATTGGATTGAAGGGACATACATAGCACACTACAGGACATCAATGATAACAGCCATTGGAGTGAAGGGACATAGCACACTACAGGACATCAATGATAACAGCCATTGGACATACATAGCACACTACAGGAC
>CM065705.1:154036-197001 GCA_017654935.2 Phymorhynchus buccinoides | reverse complement strand
GTATGTCCCTTCACTCCAATGGCTGTTATCATTGATGTCCTGTAGTGTGCTATGTATGTGTTATCATTGATATCCTTCACTTCCAATGGCTGTTATCATTGATGTCCTGTAGTGTGCTATGTATGTCCCTTCACTCCAATGGCTGTTATCATTGATGTCCTGTAGTGTGCTATGTATGTCCCTTCACTCCAATGGCTGTTATCATTGATGTCCTGTAGTGTGCTATGTCCCTTCACTGGCTGTTATCCCTTCATGTATGTCCCTTCACTCCAATGGCTGTTATCATTGATGTCCTGTAGTGTGCTATGGCTGTTATGATGTCCTGTAGTGTGCTATGTATGTGTTATCCCTTCACTCCAATGGCTGTTATCATTGATGTCCTGTAGTGTGCTATGTATGTCCCTTCACTCCAATGGCTGTTATCATTGATGTCCTGTAGTGTGCTATGTATGTCCTTCACTCCAATGGCTGTTATCATTGATGTCCTGTAGTGTGCTATGTATGTCCCTTCACTCCAATGGCTGTTATCATTGATGTCCTGTAGTGTGCTATGTATGTCCCTTCACTCCAATGGCTGTTATCATTGATGTCCTGTAGTGTGCTATGTATGTCCCTTCACTCCAATGGCTGTTATCATTGATGTCCTGTAGTGTGCTATGGCTTCACTCCAATGGCTGTTATCATTGATGTCCTGTAGTGTGCTATGTATGGCCCTTCACTCCAATGGCTGTTATCATTGATGTCCTGTAGTGTGCTATGTATGTCCCTTCACTCCAATGGCTGTTATCATTGATGTCCTGTAGTGTGCTATGTATGTCCCTTCACTCCAATGGCTGTTATCATTGATGTCCTGTAGTGTGCTATGTATGTCCCTTCACTCCAATGGCTGTTATCATTGATGTCCTGTAGTGTGCTATGTATGTCCCTTCACTCCAATGGCTGTTATCATTGATGTCCTGTAGTGTGCTATGTATGTCCCTTCACTCCAATGGCTGTTATCATTGATGTCCTGTAGTGTGCTATGTATGTCTCTTCACTCCAATGGCTGTTATCATTGATGTCTGTCATGTATGTCATTTTGATGTCATGTTCCAATGGCTGTTATCATTGATGTCCTGTAGTGTGCTATGTATGTCCCTTCACTCCAATGGCTGTTATCATTGATGTCCTGTAGTGTGCTATGTATGTCCCTTCACTCCAATGGCTGTTATCATTGATGTCCTGTAGTGTGCTATGTATGTCCCTTCACTCCAATGGCTGTTATCATTGATGTCCTGTAGTGTGCTATGTATGTCCCTTCACTCCAATGGCTGTTATCATTGATGTCCTGTAGTGTGCTATGTATGTCTCTTCACTCCAATGGCTGTTATCATTGATGTCCTGTAGTGTGCTATGTATGTCCCTTCACTCCAATGGCTGTTATCATTGATGTCCTGTAGTGTGCTATGTATGTCCCTTCACTCCAATGGCTGTTATCATTGATGTCCTGTAGTGTGCTATGTATGTCCCTTCACTCCAATGGCTGTTATCATTGATGTCCTGTAGTGTGCTATGTATGGCCCTTCACTCCAATGGCTGTTATCATTGATGTCCTGTAGTGTGCTCCAATGGCTGTTATCATTGATGTCCTGTAGTGTGCTATGTATGTCCCTTCACTCCAATGGCTGTTATCATTGATGTCCTGTAGTGTGCTATGTCCCTTCACTCCAATGGCTGTTATCATTGATGTCCTGTAGTGTGCTATGTATGTCCCTTCACTCCAATGGCTGTTATCATTGATGTCCTGTAGTGTGCTATGTATGTCCCTTCACTCCAATGGCTGTTATCATTGATGTCCTGTAGTGTGCTATGTATGTCCCTTCACTCCAATGGCTGTTATCATTGATGTCCTGTAGTGTGCTATGTATGTCCCTTCACTCCAATGGCTGTTATCATTGATGTCCTGTAGTGTGCTATGTATGTCCCTTCACTCCAATGGCTGTTATCATTGATGTCCTGTAGTGTGCTATGTATGTCCCTTCACTCCAATGGCTGTTATCATTGATGTCCTGTAGTGTGCTATGTATGTCCCTTCACTCCAATGGCTGTTATCATTGATGTCCTGTAGTGTGCTATGTATGTCCTTCACTCCAATGGCTGTTATCATTGATGTCCTGTAGTGTGCTATGTATGTCCCTTCACTCCAATGGCTGTTATCATTGATGTCCTGTAGTGTGCTATGTCCCTTCACTCCAATGGCTGTTATCATTGATGTCCTGTAGTGTGCTATGTATGTCCCTTCACTCCAATGGCTGTTATCATTGATGTCCTGTAGTGTGCTATGTATGTCCCTTCACTCCAATGGCTGTTATCATTGATGTCCTGTAGTGTGCTATGTATGTCCTTCACTCCAATGGCTGTTATCATTGATGTCCTGTAGTGTGCTATGTAGTGGCTGTTATCATTGATGTCCTGTAGTGTGCTATGTATGTCCTTCACTCCAATGGCTGTTATCATTGATGTCCTGTAGTGTGCTATGTATGTCCCTTCACTCCAATGGCTGTTATCATTGATGTCCTGTAGTGTGCTATGTTCACTCCAATGGCTGTTATCATTGATGTCCTTCTATGTCCCTTCACTCCAATGGCTGTTATCATTGATGTCCTGTAGTGTGCTATGGCTGTTATCATTGATGTCCTGTAGTGTGCTATGTCCCTTCACTCCAATGGCTGTTATCATTGATGTCCTGTAGTGTGCTATGTATGTCCCTTCACTCCAATGGCTGTTATCATTGATGTCCTGTAGTGTGCTATGTATGTCCTTCACTCCAATGGCTGTTATCATTGATGTCCTGTATGTATGTCCCTTCACTCCAATGGCTGTTATCATTGATGTCCTGTAGTGTGCTATGTATGTCCCTTCACTCCAATGGCTGTTATCATTGATGTCCTGTAGTGTGCTATGTGCTATGTATGTCCCTTCACTCCAATGGCTGTTATCATTGATGTCCTGTAGTGTGCTATGTATGTCCCTTCACTCCAATGGCTGTTATCATTGGCATGTAGTGATATGTCCTTCAAATGGCTGTTATCATTGATGTCCTGTAGTGTGCTATGACTCCAATGGCTGTTATCATTGATATTGTCTATGTCCACACTCCAATGATCATTGATGTCCTGTTTGTGCTGTATGTCCCTTCACTCCAGCTTTATCATTGCATATATCCTCAATCAATCAATCAATGAAATCAATATTGTCTCCAAAACATTTGTTGCTCAGCTTGCGCATAAAATACAGAATGAATAATAAAAAAAACATTTCATTAACTGTCAGTTACACAACATACATATAAGAAGACCATTTTACACAAACAAGGGCACAAGTAGATACCATGGAAACAATTAAAGTTAACAGGAGCCCCCCCCCCCCCCCCCCCACACACACACACACACAAAGTTAAAACTAATAAAGATATCCCTTTAGTTAAATGCAATATTCCTAAATTAAAGGCAAACAGTAAGATTAACTTGCATAGATACATAAAGGATAATACTTTAGATGCCTTGGTATCACAAATCAATTTATCATAAAAGGGGAGTAAGTACAAAACCAAATACATGTCATACAGTTAAGCAGTCATAAATTAAAATAATATCACAAATTTAAGTCAACGCACACGCACATGCACACACACACACACACACACACACACACACACACACACACACACACACACACACACACACACACTATTTAGATAAATGTACTAGTTAAATAAACAGGCATATTAGATCAAACCTAAGTCGGGGCCAATAGTACAGTCAGGGCTGTGCAATAAATTATGTTCTATGGTAATGGAAAATCATGGTAAAGTTTAGTCTTTTGTGACGGCATCATGACAATATCCGTACAATACAATGCCATGGGTGAAAGTAGTACAGGACTGCTCCTGAAAGCAGGATGGGAAAAGCTGATAGAAAGAGTCTTCAGGATTAGCCATCATGACAATGTCTGTACTATACAATGCAGTGGGTGAAAGTAATCCAGGACTGCTCCTGAAAGCAGGACATGACAATGTCTGTACAATACAATGCAGTGGGTGAAAGTAATCCAGGACTGCTCCTGAAAGCAGGATGGGAAAAGCTGATAGAAAGGGTCTTCAGGATTGGCCATCATGACAATGTCTGTACAATACAATGCAGTGGGTGAAAGTAATCCAGGACTGCTCCTGAAAGCAGGATGGGAAAAGCTGATAGAAAGGGTCTTCAGGATTGGCCATCATGACAATGTCTGTACAATACAATGCAGTGGGTGAAAGTAATCCAGGACTGCTCCTGAAAGCAGGATGGGAAAAGCTGATAGAAAGGGTCTTCAGGATTGGCCATCATAACAATGTCTGTACTATACAATGCAGTGGGTGAAAGTAATCCAGGACTGCTCCTGAAAGCAGGACATCATGACAATGTCTGTACAATACAATGCAGTGGGTGAAAGTAATCCAGGACTGCTCCTGAAAGCAGGATGGGAAAAGCTGATAGAAAGGGTCTTCAGGATTGGCCATCATGACAATGTCTGTACAATACAATGCAGTGGGTGAAAGTAATCCAGGACTGCTCCTGAAAGCAGGATGGGAAAAGCTGATAGAAAGGGTCTTCAGGATTGGCCTTCATGACAATGTCTGTACAATACAATGCAGTGGGTGAAAATAATCCAGGACTGCTCCTGAAAGCAGGATGGGAAAAGCTGATAGAAAGGGTCTTCAGGATTGGCCATCATGACAATGTCCGTACAATACAATGCAGTGGGTGAAAGTAATCCAGGACTGCTCCTGAAAGCGGATGGGAAAAGCTGATAGAAAGGGTCTTCAGGATTGGCCATCATAACAATGTCCGTACAATACAATGCAGTGAGTGAAAGTAATCCAGGACTGCTCCTGAAAGCAGGACATCATAACAATGTCTGTACAATACAATGCAGTGGGTGAAAGTAATCCAGGACTGCTCCTGAAAGCAGAACATCATGACAATGTCTGTACAATACAATGCAGTGGGTGAAAGTAATCCAGGACTGCTCCTGAAAGCAGGACATCATGACAATGTCTGTACAATACAATGCAGTGGGTAAAAGTAATCCAGGACTGCTCCTGAAAGCAGGACATCATGACAATGTCTGTACTATACAATGCCATGGGTGAAATTAATCCAGGACTGCTCCTGAAAGCAGGACATCATGACAATGTCTGTACAATACAATGCAGTGGGTGAAAGTAATCCAGGACTGCTCCTGAAAGCAGGGCATCATGACAATGTCTGTACAATACAATGCAGTGGGTGAAAGTAATCCAGGACTGCTCCTGAAAGCAGGACATCATGACAATGTCTGTACTATACAATGCAGTGGGTGAAAGTAATCCAGGACTGCTCCTGAAAGCAGGGCATCATGACAATGTCTGTACAATACAATGCAGTGGGTGAAAGTAATCCAGGACTGCTCCTGAAGGTCTTCAGGATTGGCCATCATAACAATGTCCGTACAATACAATGCAGTGGGTGAAAGTAATCCAGGACTGCTCCTGAAAGCAGGACATCATAACAATGTCTGTACAATACAATGCAGTGGGTGAAAGTAATCCAGGACTGCTCCTGAAAGCAGGACATCATAACAATGTCTGTACAATACAATGCAGTGGGTGAAAGTAATCCAGGACTGCTCCTGAAAGCAGGACATCATGACAATATCTGTACAATACAATGCAGTGGGTGAAAGTAATCCAGGACTGCTCCTGAAAGCAGGACATCATGACAATGTCTGTACAATACAATGCCATGGGTGAAATTAATCCAGGACTGCTCTTGAAAGCAGGACATCATGACAATGTCTACTATACAATGCAGTGGGTGAAAGTAATCCAGGACTGCTCCTGAAAGCAGGGCATCATGACAATGTCTGTACAATGCAATGCAGTGGGTGAAAGTAATCCAGGACTGCTCCTGAAGGTCTTCAGGATTGGCCATCATAACAATGTCCGTACAATACAATGCAGTGGGTGAAAGTAATCCAGGACTGCTCCTGAAAGCAGGATGGGAAAAGGTGATAGAAAGGGTCTTCAGGATTGGCCATCATGACAATGTCTGTACAATACAATGCAGTGGGTGAAAGTAATCCAGGACTGCTCCTGAAAGCAGGATGGGAAAAGCTGATAGAAAGGGTCTTCAGGATTGGCCATCATGACAATGTCTGTACAATACAATGCAGTGGGTGAAAGTAATCCAGGACTGCTCCTGAAAGCAGGATGGGAAAAGCTGATAGAAAGGGTCTTCAGGATTGGCCATCATGACAATGTCTGTACAATACAATGCAGTGGGTGAAAATAATCCAGGACTGCTCCTGAAAGCAGGATGGGAAAAGCTGATTGAAAGGGTCTTCAGGATTGGCCATCATAACAATGTCCGTACAATACAATGCAGTGGGTGAAAGTAATCCAGGACTGCTCCTGAAAGCAGGACATCATAACAATGTCTGTACAATACAATGCAGTGGGTGAAAGTAATCCAGGACTGCTCCTGAAAGCAGGACATCATGACAATGTCTGTACAATACAATGCAGTGGGTGAAAGTAATCCAGGACTGCTCCTGAAAGCAGGATGGGAAAAGCTGATAGAAAGGGTCTTCAGGATTGGCCATCATGACAATGTCTGTACAATACAATGCAGTGGGTGAAAGTAATCCAGGACTGCTCCTGAAAGCAGGATGGGAAAAGCTGATAGAAAGGGTCTTCAGGATTGGCCATCATGACAATGTCTGTACAATACAATGCAGTGGGTGAAAGTAATCCAGGACTGCTCCTGAAAGCAGGATGGGAAAAGCTGATAGAAAGGGTCTTCAGGATTGGCCATCATGACAATGTCTGTACAATACAATGCAGTGGGTGAAAATAATCCAGGACTGCTCCTGAAAGCAGGATGGGAAAAGCTGATAGAAAGGGTCTTCAGGATTGGCCATCATGTCAATGTCCGTACATTACAATGCAGTGGGTGAAAGTAATCCAGGACTGCTCCTGAAAGCGGATGGGAAAAGCTGATAGAAAGGGTCTTCAGGATTGGCCATCATAACAATGTCCGTACAATACAGTGCAGTGGGTGAAAGTAATCCAGGACTGCTCCTGAAAGCAGGACATCATAACAATGTCTGTACAATACAATGCAGTGGGTGAAAGTAATCCAGGACTGCTCCTGAAAGCAGGACATCATGACAATGTCTGTACAATACAATGCAGTGGGTGAAAGTAATCCAGGACTGCTCCTGAAAGCAGGACATCATGACAATGTCTGTACAATACAATGCAGTGGGTAAAAGTAATCCAGGACTGCTCCTGAAAGCAGGGCATCATGACAATGTCTGTACAATACAATGCAGTGGGTGAAAGTAATCCAGGACTGCTCCTGAAGGTCTTCAGGATTGGCCATCATAACAATGTCCGTACAATACAATGCAGTGGGTGAAAGTAATCCAGGACTGCTCCTGAAAGCAGGATGGGAAAAGCTGATAGAAAGGGTCTTCAGGATTGGCCATCATGACAATGTCCGTACAATACAATGCAGTGGGTGAAAGTAATCCAGGACTGCTCCTGAAAGCAGGATGGGAAAAGCTGATAGAAAGGGTCTTCAGGATTGGCCATCATAACAATGTCCGTACAATAAAATGCAGTTGGTGAAAGTAATCCAGGACTGCTCCTGAAAGCAGGATGGGAAAAGCTGATAGAAAGGGTCTTCAGGATTGGCCATCATAACAATGTCCGTACAATACAATGCCATGGGTGAAAGTAATCCAGGACTGCTCCTGAAAGCAGGATGGGAAAAGCTGATAGAAAGGGTCTTCAGGATTGGCCATCATGACATTGTCTGTACTATACAATGCAGTGGGTGAAAGTAATCCAGGACTGCTCCTGAAAGCAGGACATCATGACAATGTCTGTACAATACAATGCAGTGGGTGAAAGTAATCCAGGACTGCTCCTGAAAGCAGGATGGGAAAAGCTGATAGAAAGGGTCTTCAGGATTGGCCATCATGACAATGTCTGTACAATGCAGTGGGTGAAAGTAATCCAGGACTGCTCCTGAAAGCAGGATGGGAAAAGCTGATAGAAAGGGTCTTCAGGATTGACCATCTTGCCATGGGTGAAAGTAATCCAGGACTGCTCCTGAAAGCAGGATGGGAAAAGCTGATAGAAAGGGTCTTCAGGATTGGCCATCTTGCCATGGGTGAAAGTAATCCAGGACTGCTCCTGAAAGCAGGATTGGAAAAGCGAATAGAAAGGGTCTTCAGGATTGGCCATCTTGTCATGGGTGAAGGTAGTTCAGGCATGCTCCTGAAATCAGGATTGGAAAAGCTGATAGAAAGAGTCTTCAGGATTGGCCATCTTGCCATCTGGATCCACAGTCTTAAAATACTCTTATAAAATCAAACATCTATGCCTACATTGACGGCAGATTAAAACGAGATGGTAGACATGCAATTCTAACACCCCACCCACCCAAAGACTCATTTTAGAAATTATTTTCAATGTGTTCACCACTTCAGGATTGGAAAGATCAGAGAACATTCAAGCATATTATTTAAGGATTGAGGGAATGTTTTGCTTTCACCCAGTACCAGTGCTCCCAATCATCCTGCAAAACAAGGGGTCCCAGGGACTCCTTCACTTACAGCATAGAAGGTCCTAGAGGCGGGATAGAGGGTCCCAGTGGCATTGCGAATGCTAAAAAGAATTTTTTTTCTAGTGCATCCCTGGGACCCCCTGCATATTCTTTTAGAGGGTCCTTTAGAATTTTTAAATCAATCAATCAAATCAAATCAAATTCACTTTATTATCTCCCAAGGAGAAATTTTGTTCAGGTGCCAGAATAACAAAGACATCGACATTCAGCATGCATGAATAGGAGCAAAAGTTACACATAATACACACTTAAAGATACACATTATATGTGGATACATACACGTCTAAGGATAAGCATGCATAGTTTCTTTTAACACGATGAACACACATTTAAACCTAAAAGGATCATGAGTTTAGGAGGTGGATGGATCTGGGGATGAAGGATTTCTGTGCCCTGGAGTTGACTTTAAAAGTTTTGTAGCGACGTCCAGAAGGTAATAGTTCGTAATGTTTGTTCAAAACATGGGAGGTGTCATTTACAATCTTCCTGGCTTTATGCTTGGTTCGTCTTTCGTACATCTCATTCAAACCCATCTCTCTCTTTCCAACAACTTTACTACACACATTCACCACATCATCCAACACACGCTTGTTCTTCAAACACAGACTTCCAAACCAACACATAAAGGAAATAGTAAGCACAGACTCATCATTTCTTATGTATGTTGTGTGTGTTCTTGTCGAAAGTCAGTTTGTCGTCCAATATGGTACCTAAGTATTTGTATTCTGATACTCTTTCCACTGTTTCACCATCAATTTCTACCTTTGGCACAGGGGGTGGATCTTTCCTAAAGTCTATTAACATTTCTTTTGTTTTGAGCACATTGAGGTCCAGATAGTTTTCTTTACACCACAGACAGAATTTCGCAACTTGACTAAAGTAGTGAGAATCAGAATTAGAAAGGTCTTGTATTGCCGAATCGTCTGAATATTTTATTATATGAACATTCTCAGTACATCTACAGTTGTTAGTATGCAAGGTAAAAAGAACAGGAGAGAGAACAGTACCCTGAGGCGCACCAGTTGAAGTAGAGAGTGGAGAGGAGAGCACTGACTGATAGCGGACTGACTGGCTTCTATTGAGAAGAAAACTAACGAGCCAGAGGGTCAATTTAGGATCAACATGAAGGTCTAACAACTTCAGAGCTAGAATGTGTGGCTGAATAGTGTTAAAGGCAGAGGAAAAGTCGATAAAAAGAATACGAACGAAAGACTTTGAATCATTTAAATGAATAAAAGCGTTGTGAAGCAGGGTTAGGATCGCATCATCAATGCTCCTGTGTGACTTATAAGCAAACTGAAGGGGGTCTGAATGCTGGCTGGTAAAGGTTAAAAGATGCTGTAGTGCTTCATAGACCCCCAAATGGGGGTCCCTGGGAGCCCTGACCCACCAATACTAACTGTCTTTACGCTGTTGCAGGCACTAATACAGCCCCAAACAGAGAGGTCTGGTGTGGGCTCCTCCAGACATCTGAGTCATCAAAACAGCAACGATATGGAAGACCAGAGCGCGTGAGTAGAAAACACAGTCTGTCAGTCAATCTGTTTGACTGTCTGTCTGTAGCCACGTTAGTAAGTCTGTTGTGGCGTCAGTGTTCATTCTTTCTCTAACATCAGGGGGTCAGAATCAGTGCCTCCAGAGTGTTGGAGGAATGTCTCAATGTTCATTCTTTCTCTAACATCAGGGGGTCAGAATCAGTGCCTCCAGAGTGTTGGAGGAATGTCTCAATGTTCATTCTTTCTCTAACATCAGGGGGTCAGAATCAGTGCCTCCAGAGTGTTGGAGGAATGTCTCAATGTTCATTCTTTCTCTAACATCAGGGGGTCAGAATCAGAGCCTCCAGATTGTTGGAGGAATGTCTCAGTGTTCATTCTTTCTCTAACATCAGGGGGTCAGAATCAGAGCCTCCAGATTGTTGGAGGAATGTCTCAGTGTTCATTCTTTCTCTAACATCAGGGGGTCAGAATCAGAGCCTCCAGATTGTTGGAGGAATGTCTCAGTGTTCGTTCTTTCTCTAACATCAAGGTGTCAGAATCAGAGCCTCTAGAGTGTTGGAGGAATGTCTCAGTGTTCGTTCTTTCTCTAACATCAAGGTGTCAGAATCAGAGCCTCTAGAGTGTTGGAGGAATGTCTCAGTGTTCGTTCTTTCTCTAACATCAAGGTGTCAGAATCAGAGCCTCCAGATTGTTGGAGGAATGTCTCAGTGTTCGTTCTTTCTCTAACATCAAGGTGTCAGAATCAGAGCCTCCAGATTGTTGGAGGAATGTCTCAGTGTTCGTTCTTTCTCTAACATCAAGGTGTCAGAATCAGAGCCTCCAGATTGTTGGAGGAATGTCTCAGTGTTCATTCTTTCTCTAACATCAGGGGGTCAGAATCAGAGCCTCCAGATTGTTAGAGGAATGTCTCAGGTTGTTAGAGGAATGTCTAGGTTGTTAGAGGAATGTCTCTAGGTTGTTAGAGGAATGTCTCCAGGTTGTTAGAGGAATGTCTCCAGGTTGTTAAGAGGAATGTCTCTAGGTTGTAAGAGGAATGTCTCCAGGTTGTTAGAGGAATGTCTCCTAGGTTGTTAGAGGAATGTCTCCAGGTTGTTAGAGGAATGTCTCCAGGTTGTTAGAGGAATGTCTCTAGGTTGTTAGAGGAATGTCTCCAGGTTGTTAGAGGAATGTCTCTAGGTTGTTAGAGGAATGTCTCCAGGTTGTTAGAGGAATGTCTCCAGGTTGTTAGAGGAATGTCTCCAGGTTGTTAGAGGAATGTCTCTAGGTTGTAAGAGGAATGTCTCCAGGTTGTTAGAGGAATGTCTCCAGGTTGTTAGAGGAATGTCTCCAGGTTGTAAGAGGAATGTCTCCAGGTTGTTAGAGGAATGTCTCCAGGTTGTAAGAGGAATGTCTCCAGGTTGTAAGAGGAATGTCTCCAGGTTGTTAGAGGAATGTCTCCAGGTTGTTAGAGGAATGTCTCCAGGTTGTAAGAGGAATGTCTCTAGGTTGTAAGAGGAATGTCTCTAGGTTGTAAGAGGAATGTCTCCAGGTTGTTAGAGGAATGTCTAGGTTGTTAGAGGAATGTCTCTAGGTTGTTAGAGGAATGTCTCTAGGTTGTTAGAGGAATGTCTCTAGGTTGTAAGAGGAATGTCTCCAGGTTGTTAGAGGAATGTCTCCAGGTTGTAAGAGGAATGTCTCTAGGTTGTTAGAGGAATGTCTCTAGGTTGTAAGAGGAATGTCTCTAGGTTGTAAGAGGAATGTCTCCAGGTTGTAAGAGGAATGTCTCCAGGTTGTTAGAGGAATGTCTCCAGGTTGTAAGAGGAATGTCTCTAGGTTGTAAGAGGAATGTCTCTAGGTTGTAAGAGGAATGTCTCCAGGTTGTAAGAGGAATGTCTCCAGGTTGTTAGAGGAATGTCTCCAGGTTGTTAGAGGAATGTCTCTAGGTTGTTAGAGGAATGTCTCCAGGTTGTTAGAGGAATGTCTCCAGGTTGTTAGAGGAATGTCTCCAGGTTGTAAGGGAATGTCTCTAGGTTGTAAGAGGAATGTCTCCAGGTTGTTAGAGGAATGTCTCCAGGTTGTTAGAGGAATGTCTCCAGGTTGTTAGAGGAATGTCTCTAGGTTGTTAGAGGAATGTCTAGGTTGTTAGAGGAATGTCTCCAGGTTGTTAGAGGAATGTCTCCAGGTTGTAAGAGGAATGTCTCCAGGTTGTTAGAGGAATGTCTAGGTTGTTAGAGGAATGTCTCCAGGTTGTAAGAGGAATGTCTCCAGGTTGTTAGAGGAATGTCTCTAGGTTGTAAGAGGAATGTCTCCAGGTTGTTAGAGGAATGTCTCCAGGTTGTTAGAGGAATGTCTCTAGGTTGTTAGAGGAATGTCTCCAGGTTGTTAGAGGAATGTCTCTAGGTTGTTAGAGGAATGTCTCCAGGTTGTTAGAGGAATGTCTCTAGGTTGTTAGAGGAATGTCTAGGTTGTTAGAGGAATGTCTCTAGGTTGTTAGAGGAATGTCTCTAGGTTGTTAGAGGAATGTCTCCAGGTTGTTAGAGGAATGTCTAGGTTGTAAGAGGAATGTCTCTAGGTTGTAAGAGGAATGTCTCCAGGTTGTAAGAGGAATGTCTCTAGGTTGTAAGAGGAATGTCTCCAGGTTGTTAGAGGAATGTCTAGGTTGTTAGAGGAATGTCTCCAGGTTGTAAGAGGAATGTCTCTAGGTTGTAAGAGGAATGTCTCTAGGTTGTAAGAGGAATGTCTCCAGGTTGTTAGAGGAATGTCTCTAGGTTGTTAGAGGAATGTCTCTAGGTTGTTAGAGGAATGTCTCTAGGTTGTAAGAGGAATGTCTCTAGGTTGTAAGAGGAATGTCTCCAGGTTGTTAGAGGAATGTCTCCAGGTTGTTAGAGGAATGTCTCTAGGTTGTTAGAGGAATGTCTCTAGGTTGTAAGAGGAATGTCTCTAGGTTGTAAGAGGAATGTCTCCAGGTTGTTAGAGGAATGTCTAGGTTGTTAGAGGAATGTCTCTAGGTTGTTAGAGGAATGTCTCTAGGTTGTCATAGGATATAGGAATGTCTCTAGGTTGTAAGAGGAATGTCTCTAGGTTGTAAGAGGAATGTCTCCAGGTTGTTAGAGGAATGTCTCTAGGTTGTTAGAGGAATGTCTCTAGGTTGTTAGAGGAATGTCTCCAGGTTGTTAGAGGAATGTCTCCAGGTTGTTAGAGGAATGTCTCTAGGTTGTAAGAGGAATGTCTCCAGGTTGTTAGAGGAATGTCTCTAGGTTGTTAGAGGAATGTCTCCAGGTTGTTAGAGGAATGTCTCCAGGTTGTTAGAGGAATGTCTCCAGGTTGTAAGAGGAATGTCTCCAGGTTGTTAGAGGAATGTCTAGGTTGTTAGAGGAATGTCTCCAGGTTGTAAGAGGAATGTCTCCAGGTTGTTAGAGGAATGTCTCCAGGTTGTTAGAGGAATGTCTAGGTTGTTAGAGGAATGTCTCCAGGTTGTAAGAGGAATGTCTCCAGGTTGTTAGAGGAATGTCTAGGTTGTTAGAGGAATGTCTCTAGGTTGTTAGAGGAATGTCTCTAGGTTGTAAGAGGAATGTCTCTAGGTTGTCATAGAGGAATGTCTCTAGGTTGTTAGAGGAATGTCTCTAGGTTGTTAGAGGAATGTCTCTAGGTTGTAAGAGGAATGTCTCTAGGTTGTCATAGGATAGAGGAATGTCTCTAGGTTGTAAGAGGAATGTCTCTAGGTTGTCATAGGATAGAGGAATGTCTCTAGGTTGTTAGAGGAATGTCTCTAGGTTGTAAGAGGAATGTCTCTAGGTTGTCATAGGATAGAGGAATGTCTCTAGGTTGTTAGAGGAATGTCTCTAGTTGTAAGAGGAATGTATCTAGGTTGTCATAGGAATGTCTCTAATGTCTATTACTAGACAGGAGCTGGCAGGGAAGGGGTTAATTATATATTGACAATATACACAGGGACTGGTAGGGAAGGGGTTAATGATGTATTAACAATAATACAGGGACTGGTAGTGAAGGGATTAATAATATATTGACAGTAATAGACAGTGGCTGGTAGGGAAGGGGTTAATGATATATTGACAGTAATAGACAGGGGCTGGTAGGGAAGGGGTTAATGATATATTGATAGTAATAGACAGGCACTGGTAGGGAAGGGGTTAATGATATATTGACAGTAATAGACAAGGGCTGGTAGGGAAGGGGTTAATGATATATTGACAGTTATAGACAGGGGCTGGTAGGGAAGGGATTAATGATATATGGACAGCAATAGACAGGGGCTGGTAGGGAAGGGGTTAATGATATATGGACAACAATAGACAGGGGCTGGCAGGGAAGGGGTTAATGATATATGGACAGCAATAGACAGGGGCTGACAGGGAATGGGTTAATAATATATTGACAGTAACACAGGGGCTGGCGGGGAATGGGTTAATTATATATTGACAGTAATAGACAGGGTTTCTCTTGTCTTAAACTTAATATACAAAAAACAAAAGCAATGAAACTAGGAACTCAAATACATGAAAACAATTTGCCGTTCATGTTGACAGAACAAATTAAGATATTAGGAATACACAAGGAGGAGTTAATATGATTAATATTAGCATAATGCAAGATAGTTTTTACTTACATTGGATGGGAAAATTATATACAGAGCCTAATGAAAGTTGGTGCTGCATCCCAAAATGGAATTTGAATAAATTAGCTGACAACATGAGAGCGGTCGATATCCATTGTAGATCAAAATTCCTAACGCTTAACAGTCAAATTGTTAACCCCTTTTGGAGGGAAGTGCTTCACACATACCTTGACAATAAAACAATCACCAAAGAAAATGAAATAAATCAACAAAACTTTTACAAACAAATGATATGGAACAACTCTATTGTTAAATATAAAGGACAAGGGGTTTTTTCAAGGCATGGAGGCGGGCCGGGTTTGAATATGTTAAAGATATCATCAATGAAAACGAAAAGAGACTTATGTCTCTACAGGAGATATTTAATAAAATAGGACAAGGACGAGCAAGCTTAGTATTTGAATACAATGCGTTGATTAACGCAATACCAGAGACCTGGACACGTTGGATGACAGAACCCCTTCTAGAAGAACAGCATTCAACCAATGAAGTGGAAAATAACCTCCTTTTCTCTAAACCGAAATTAATCAGGAAAACACTGAGAGAAAATAGTACTAATGATTTAAAACCATGTGCTCATGGTTTTTGGCTAAGAAATCTTAACTTCAAAATAAACAAAAAACTTGGTTAATGGCAAAACATGCTACCAATGAAACCCGGTTAAAAGAGCTTCAATGGAAGATGCTGCATAATATTTACCCTACAAATATACTGCTAAGCAAAATGAAACTGGTAGAAAACAATAAATGCTCTATTTGCAGAAATGAAATCGATTATTTAGAACATTTTTTCTTCAACTGCCCACCAGTTAGAGCATTTTGGAAGCAACTTGAAAATTACATTCATGCTCAAATTGAATTCAGGTTGAATCTCACTGTATTTGATGTGTTATTTGGAGTAAGCAGAATTAACATAGAAAATGATATTAAAAATGCAGCTAATCATATAATATTAGTTGGGAAAATGTGTATAAGTATTCAAAAGAAAACAAATGCAAATGTACAAATATTCTTAATTTTTGAACAGCAGATAGTGAGATACAGAGCAGAATGTTACACTCAAAATAAGCCTATGTCATGACAGTAGCAATGATAGAGTTGATAACTATTTGATTCATTAAGAATTAATGCTTTTGATATTATATGCACCCACACACACACACACACACGCACACAGACACACACGCACATGCGCGCACACGCATGCGCACACGGGCACACGCACACACACAAGCGAGCACACACAGGCACGCAAGCACACACACACGTGTGCGCGCACGCGCGCTCACGCACACACACACACAAATGGTATGAGTGTATCAGTACACCAAACTCTAAGTCACACAGAAACCCAGACACTTATGTATCAGACAAGAACACTAAATACTTCCCCCCCCCCAAATGTCCATAATAGTTAATCACACAGACAAATGAATGAGAGTAGCGAGGGGGAAAAAAAAAAGATTTTAAAAAAAAAGCCAAAAAAAAAAAAAAAAAAGCGGAGACAGTGGAGGGTCCCAAAAAAAAGACGAAAAAAAAAAAGACAGAGGCTGGCAGGGAAGGGGTTAATGATATATTGACAGTAATTGACAGGGGCTGGCAGGGAAGGGGTTAATGATATATTGACAGTAAGACAGGGGCTGGTAGGGAAGGGGTTAATGACATATTGACAATTATAGACAGGGGCTGGCAGGGAAGGGGTTAATGATATATTGACAGTTATAGACAGGGGCTGGTAGGGAAGGGGTTAATGATATATTGACAGTTATAGACAGGGGCTGGCAGGGAAGGGATTAATTATATATTGACAGTTATAGACAGGGGCTGGTAAGGAAGGGGTTAATAATATATTGACAGTTATAGACGGGCTGGTAAGGAAGGGGTTAATAATATATTGACTGTGATAGACAGGGGCTGGCAGGGAAGGGGTTTATGATATATTGACAGTGATAGACAGGGAAGGTGTTAATGATATATTGACAGTAATAGACAGGGAAGGTGTTAATGATATATTGACAGTAAGACAGGGGCTGGCAGGGAAGGTGTTAATGATATATTGACAGTAAGACAGGGGCTGGAAGGGAAGGTGTTAATGATATATTGACAGTAATAGACAGGGAAGGTGTTAATGATATATTGACAGTAAGACAGGGAAGGTGTTAATGATATATTGACAGTAAGACAGGGGCTGGCAGGGAAGGTGTTAATGATATATTGACAGTGATAGACAGGGAAGGTGTTAATGATATATTGACAGTAATAGACAGGGAAGGTGTTAATGATATATTGACAGTAAGACAGGGGCTGGCAGGGAAGGTGTTAATGATATATTGACAGTAAGACAGGGGCTGGCAGGGAAGGTGTTAATGATATATTGACAGTAAGACAGGGGCTGGAAGGGAAGGTGTTAATGATATATTGACAGTAATAGACAGGGAAGGTGTTAATGATATATTGACAGTAAGACAGGGGCTGGCAGGGAAGGTGTTAATGATATATTGACAGTAAGACAGGGGCTGGTAGGGAAGGTGTTAATGATATATTGACAGTAAGACAGGGGCTGGAAGGGAAGGTGTTAATGATATATTGACAGTAATAGACAGGGAAGGTGTTAATGATATATTGACAGTAAGACAGGGGCTGGTAGGGAAGGTGTTAATGATATATTGACAGTAAGACAGGGGCTGGAAGGGAAGGTGTTAATGATATATTGACAGTAATAGACAGGGAAGGTGTTAATGATATATTGACAGTAAGACAGGGGCTGGAAGGGAAGGTGTTAATGATATATTGACAGTAATAGACAGGGAATGTGTTAATGATATATTGACAGTAATAGACAGGGAAGGTGTTAATGATATATTGACAGTAATAGACAGGGAAGGTGTTAATGATATATTGACAGTAATAGACAGGGGCTGGCAGAGAAGGGGTTAATGATATATTGACAGTGATAGACAGGGGCTGGCAGGGAAGGGGTTAATGATATATTGACGGTAGGGAAGGGGTTAATGATATATTGACTGTGATAGACAGGGGCTGGCAGGGAAGGGGTTAATGATATATTGACAGTAGGGAAGGGGTTAATGATATATTGACAGTAATAGACAGGGGCTGGCAGGGAAGGGATTAATGATATATTGACAGTAATAGACAGGGGCTGGCAGGGAAAGGGTTAATGATATATTGACAGTAATAGACAGGGGCTGATAGGGAAGGGATTAATGATATATTGACAGAAAGACAGAGGCTGGTAGGGAAAGGGTTAATGATATATTGACAGTAATAGACAGGGGCTGATAGGGAAGGGGTTAATGATATATTGACAGTAATAGACAGGGGCTGGCAGGGAAAGGGTTAATGATATATTGACAGTAATAGACAGGGGCTGATAGGGAAGGGATTAATGATATATTGACAGTAATAGACAGGGGCTGGCAGGGAAAGGGTTAATGATATATTGACAGTAATAGACAGGGGCTGATAGGGAAGGGATTAATGATATATTGACAGTAATAGACAGGGAAGGTGTTAATGATATATTGACAGTAATAGACAGGGGCTGGCAGGGAAGGGGTTAATGATATATTGACAGTAATAGACAGGGGCTGATAGGGAAGGGATTAATGATATATTGACAGAAAGACAGAGGCTGGTAGGGAAGGGATTAATGATATATTGACAATAAGACAGGGATTGGCAGGGAATGGGTTAATTATATATTGACAGTAATAGACAGGGGCTGGCAGGGAATGGGTTAATTATATATTGACAGTAATAGACAGGGGCTGGCAGGGAAGGGGTTAATGATATATTGACAGTAATAGACAGGGGCTGGTAGGGAAGGGGTTAATTATATATTGACTGTGATAGACAGGGGCTGGCAGGGAAGGGGTTAATGATATATTGACAGTAATAGACAGGGGCTGGTAGGGAAGGGGTTAATTATATATTGACTGTGATAGACAGGGGCTGGCAGGGAAGGGGTTAATGATATATTGACAGTAATAGACAGGGGCTGGCAGGGAAGGGGTTAATGATATATTGACAGTTATAGACAAGGGCTGGCAGGGAAGGGGTTAATGATATATTGATAGTTATAGACAGGGGTTGGCAGGGAAGGGGTTAATGACACCTAATCAGATCTTTTTCTTATTAATTGTTTGAAGATAGAAGCAGAACACTGGTAGAAGTAATTGGTTGATTGACGTAATAATTAGTTAATTGACTGAATTGATTGGTTGAATTGATTGATTGATGTGCAGGTTGTTAGACGAACTGGGACAGGAAGTAGAACAGCCGCAGACGCCGTGGAGTCGAGCCTGGAAAAGAGTGACCTCCCTTCTGTCATTAGGTAAATAGGTGAAAAAAGTGGCCTCCCTTCTGTGGTTAGGTAAATAGGTGAAAAGAGTGACCTCCCTTCTGTCATTAGGTAAATAGGTGAAAAGAATGGCCTCCCTTCTGTCGTTAGGTAAATAGGTGAAAAGAGTGACCCCACTTCTATCATTAGGTAAATAGGTGAAAAGAATGGCCTCCCTTCTGTCGTTAGGTAAATAGGTGAAAAGAGTGACCCCCCTTCTATCATTAGGTAAATAGGTGAAAAGAATGGCCTCCCTTCTGTCGTTAGGTAAATAGGTGAAAAGAGTGACCCCCCTTCTATCATTAGGTAAATAGGTGAAAAGAATGGCCTCCCTTCTGTCGTTAGGTAAATAGGTGAAAAGAGTGGCCTCCCTTCTATCGTTAGGTAAATAGGTGAAAAGAGTGGCCTCCCTTCTATCGTTAGATGAATAGGTGGAAAGAGTTACCTCCTTTCTATCATTAGGTGAATAGGTGAAAAGAGTTACCTCCTTTCTATCGTTAGGTGAATAGGTGAAAAGAGTTACCTCCTTTCTATCGTTAGGTGAATAGGTGAAAAGAGTGGCCTCCCTTCTATCGTTAGGTAAATAGGTGAAAAGTGTGGCCTCCCTTCTATCGTTAGGTGAATAGGTGAAAAGAGTGGCCTCCCTTCTATCGTTAGGGTTAGGGTTAGTGTGTTTGTATCGTTAGGTAAATAGGTGAAAAGAGTGGCCTCCCTTCTATCGTTAGGTAAATAGGTGAAAAGTGTGGCTTCCCTTCTATCGTTAGGGTTAGGGTTAGTGTGTTTGTATCGTTAGGTAAATAGGTGAAAAGAGTGGCCTCCCTTATATCGTTAGGTAAATAGGTGAAAAATGTGGCCTCCCTTCTATCGTTAGGTAAATAAGTGAAAAGAGTGGCCTCCCTTCTATCGTTAGGTAAATAGGTGAAAAGTGTGGCCTCCCTTCTATCGTTAGGGTTAGGGTTAGTGTGTTTGTATCGTTAGGTAAATAGGTGCAGAATCAGTCGAAGATTTACAAAAGCCTTTGGATGCTATGTATACATACTGTAATAGATGGGATCTAAGAGTTAATGTAGCTAAGACTAATGTTGTGGTGTTTTCAAGAGGTAAAATACGTAACATTCCTCATTTTTATTATAATGGACGGCGGATTGAAACTATTCGGGTTTAATTATCTAGGCATTTATTTCAATTACAATAATAAATTCAATCTTGCCCAAAAAAAGCTTTATGATAAAGCATCAAGAGCCATGTTTTGCCTTCTGAAAAACAGCAAAAAGATATTATTACCATTAGATATAAAAATTGAGCTATTCGACAGAATGATTGCACCAATACTTCTTTATGGTTGTGAGGTGTGGTGTCACAATATGACTGATTTAGCATCCAAGTTGCAACTTCGATACTACAAAATGATACTTAAGCTAAATAAATCTACACCAAACTGCATGGTTTATGGAGAACTAGGACAGTATCCTATAGAGATTCAAGCAAAGAGCAGAATGCTGTGTTATTGGTTTAAACTTGTGAATGACGTTAATCAGTCTAAATTTTCTTGCATAATGTATCGTTTAATGTTACATCTGTATGGAGAGAACAAACACTTGTCACCTTTTCTTGTGTGTGTTAATACTTTATTGAATAACCTAGGAATGACTGGTTTTTGGACTCAGCAAACCCATCCTAACATATCACCCGAAAACTTAGCCATTTTATTTGTTAAATTTAGAACTTTAAACCATAAACTACCAATTCAAACAGGTAGGATTCAAAACATCCCACACAACGAACGATTCTGTCCTAAGTGCGAACACCGTGTGTTGGGAGACAAATTCCATTACATCTTTGAATGCCAAGCCTTCCAAGAACCAAGGAAACTATATTTGCCAAACTTTTGCCAGAAAAGACCAAATATTATTAAGTTCCATTCTCTATTCCAAGCAACAAATAAAAAAAAACCTCATTCGCTTAATTAGTTTTATTAAGATAATTGTAAAAGATTTCTAAGTCCTTTCTTTATTTTTTTAGGCTTTAAACCCTTCCAATTAGGTAAGCTTAAATGGTATTTTAAAACACAAATATTGTGTCCATGCAGTGTTCTTTTTTTTTCTCTCTGTAGTTACATCCCATCACTAGTGATTGGGATAATTAGTTCTCTGCATTTTTTCTGTTTAAATTTGATGTATGCATATATAGCTTTTTATGTGTGTGTATGTGAGAGAGTATACTAGATTGTGTAAGGTTGGTTTGTGAGGCACTATATACCGCTATGTTTCTCTCTGCTGGTTATGTGTGTAATGTTTCATTTGGAAGTGGTTACATGTATTATGTAACAATTTCATGTACCCCCTGGGGGGTTTGGAAATAAACTTACTTTGACTTTGTGAAAAGAGTGGCCTCCCTTCTATCGTTAGCAGGCATCAGAATTGTCAGTGGATCCATGAATTTCCGCGGATTGGGATTATCCTGGACCGCGATGGCGATCGCGGTTTTTAGTTTATGAGACAGCACAATCTTATTCTCAAATGATATTCTTAATCGGTTTGTTTTCATATTGCGCCTTTGGTAACAAAATATTTGTGGCCCATTTTTTTTTTCTGAGTTTCGAGCTCTCTAGATTTTTACTTTCACTGTTTCAGATAGTTTTTTGGTGACAGTTATTGTGATTTGAGTTTTATATGAGCCGATAATCGACTCGATTTGGAGGATATGATCGTTGGAGACTACGATGATGTGAGAATTTTTAACTTTTCCACGAGAAATCGAGTGGCGAATGATCGCAATAGTGATGCTGACTAGAGTTTTGAACTTTTCCACGAGAAAGCGGGTGGCGAATGATCGCAATAGTGATGCTGACTAGAGTTTTGAACTTTTCCACGAGAAAGCAGGTGGCGAATGAACGCAATAGTGATGCCGACTAGAGTTTTCCGGTGGCCGAGTCACTGTGAGTGTTGTTCTGAATCCGCTCGTGTACATCGTCTTTCACAAAACAACCGCCATCGTCTTGTTGATGGTTCTGTTGTGGTAGAAACTGGATCGTCTTGTTGATGGTTCTGTTGTGGTAGAAACTGGATCGTCTTGTTGATGGTTCTGTTGTGGTAGAAACTGGATCGTCTTGTTGATGGTTCTGTTGTGGTAGAAACTGGATCGTCTTGTTGATGGTTCTGTTGTGGTAGAAACTGGATCGTCTTGTTGATGGTTCTGTTGTGGTAGAAACTGGATCGTCTTGTTGATGGTTCTGTTGTGGTAGAAACTGGATCGTCTTGTTGATGGTTCTGTTGTGGTAGAAACTGGGACACTCCAGTTTAGCGGCTGTTGATTTTGTACAGGTCTCTAGTTTTCTTGACAAGCGAAGTATTTTGTTATGCTCTGGGGAAGTGGGGAGGGTGCGTGCATGTGTAAAAACTTTTGTTTCACTTTAACATTGCAATTTTCTCAGAAACTATAAACAAATCTACAAACAATGGCACAACCAAACTTTGCAATTGCAGACTTTCCAATCTCTGCTTTTTAATTAAATAGAAAGCACTGATCTAGAGAGGAACATTTTTTTAACAATTCGTTCCTTCGTTTTCTTCTCTGTCTGTCTGTCTCTCTCTCTCTCTCTCTCTCTCTCTCTCTCTCTCTCTCTCTCTCTCTCTCTCTCTCTCTCTCTCTCTCTCTCTCTCTCTCTCTCTCTCTCTCTCTCTCTCTCTCTCTCTCTCTCTCTCTCTCTCTCTCTCTCTCTCTCTCAACAATGTCTCCACCTGTCTCTATCTCAGCTTCTTTTTCATTCTTTCATTGTCCCCGGGAAACCTTATTATTAACACTTTCAACACCACCCCTCCCTCTGCTCCGTGTGACCTATCGGCACACTGCAGTGAAGGCATGAACATTCCCCCAGGACACCTTATTATTAACACTTTCAACACCACCCCTCCCTCTGCTCCGTGTGACCTATCGGCACACTGCAGTGAAGGCATGAACATTCCCCCAGGACACCTTATTATTAACACTTTCAACACCACCCCTCCCTCTGCTCCGTGTGACCTATCGGCACACTGCAGTGAAGGCATGAACATTCCCCCAGGACACCTTATTATTAACACTTTCAACACCACCCCTCTCTCTGCTCCGTGTGACCTATCGGCACACTGCAGTGAAGGCATGAACATTCCCCCAGGACACCTTATTATTAACTCTTTCAACACCACCCCTCTCTCTGCTCCGTGTGACCTATCGGCACACTGCAGTGAAGGCATGAACATTCCCCCAGGACACCTTATTATTAACTCTTTCAACACCACCCCTCTCTCTGCTCCGTGTGACCTATCGGCACACTGCAGTGAAGGCATGAACATTCCCCCAGCACACTGCAGTGAAGGCATGAACATTCCCCCAGGACACCTTATTATTAACACTTTCAACACCACCCCTCTCTCTGCTCCGTGTGACCTATCGGCACACTGCAGTGAAGGCATGAACATTCCCCCAGGACACCTTATTATTAACACTTTCAACACCACCCCTCTCTCTGCTCCGTGTGACCTATCGGCACACTGCAGTGAAGGCATGAACATTCCCCCAGGACACCTTATTATTAACACTTTCAACACCACCCCTCTCTCTGCTCCGTGTGACCTATCGGCACACTGCAGTGAAGGCATGAACATTCCCCCAGGACACCTTATTATTAACACTTTCAACACCACCCCTCTCTCTGCTCCGTGTGACCTATCGGCACACTGCAGTGAAGGCATGAACATTCCCCCAGGACACCTTATTATTAACACTTTCAACACCACCCCTCTCTCTGCTCCGTGTGACCTATCGGCACACTGCAGTGAAGGCATGAACATTCCCCCAGGACACCTTATTATTAACACTTTCAACACCACCCCTCTCTCTGCTCCGTGTGACCTATCGGCACACTGCAGTGAAGGCATGAACATTCCCCCAGGACACCTTATTATTAACTCTTTCAACACCACCCCTCTCTCTGCTCCGTGTGACCTATCGGCACACTGCAGTGAAGGCATGAACATTCCCCCAGGACACCTTATTATTAACTCTTTCAACACCACCCCTCTCTCTGCTCCGTGTGACCTATCGGCACACTGCAGTGAAGGCATGAACATTCCCCCAGGACACCTTATTATTAACACTTTCAACACCACCCCTCTCTCTGCTCCGTGTGACCTATCGGCACACTGCAGTGAAGGCATGAACATTCCCCCAGGACACCTTATTATTAACACTTTCAACACCACCCCTCTCTCTGCTCCGTGTGACCTATCGGCACACTGCAGTGAAGGCATGAACATTCCCCCAGGACACCTTATTATTAACACTTTCAACACCACCCCTCTCTCTGCTCCGTGTGACCTATCGGCACACTGCAGTGAAGGCATGAACATTCCCCCAGGACACCTTATTATTAACACTTTCAACACCACCCCTCTCTCTGCTCCCTGTGTCATCAGCACACTGCAGTGAAGGCATGAACATTCCCCCAGGACACCTTATTATTAACTCTTTCAACACCACCCCTCCCTCTGCTCCGTGTGACCTATCGGCACACTGCAGTGAAGGCATGAACATTCCCCCAGGACACCTTATTATTAACACTTTCAACACCACCCCTCTCTCTGCTCCGTGTGACCTATCGGCACACTGCAGTGAAGGCATGAACATTCCCCCAGGACACCTTATTATTAACTCTTTCAACACCACCCCTCTCTCTGCTCCGTTTGACCTAACAGCACACTGCAGTGAAGGTATGAACATTCCCCCAGGACACCCAATTTGGGCCTTTTTCAATTAATTCTCTTAAAACATTTCGAGATCACAGTGACTTTTTTTTTGTACAGGGGTATAGAATTGTCATATCTTTTTAATGATATAAAATTTGAAAACCAACTCGTTATTTTGTGTTTAACTGAATGAGTTGAAAATAGCTACATCACTGTCCGTCACAGAAATTCCACGCCATACAGGCAACCTCGTGACTGAAAAAGTAGGTGGGGTCAGTTGCTTTTGTGCACATTTTAACCAATAAATTCTAAAGTTACTGACTTGGTTAATGTGTCAGACGACATGGGATGGGTCAAATTTATACTCTAACGCCATTGGTTTAAAATTCTACTAAAGAAACTCGGCCACGGTTACTTTTAAAAAAACTGTCGCTAGTCTAATCGTGATGCATTCTCAGGGAAGTTTTGGCTGTCAATATCATTCTCGCGACTGGTCGGCAATAGTTAACTCTACAGTCACGTCTATTCTCACGACTGGTCAGCAACAATTAAATCTACTGTCACGTCTATTCTCGTGATGTGTCGGCAACAGTCAACTCTACTGTCACGTCTATACTCGTGACGGGTCGGCAACAGTCAGCTCTACTGTCATGTTTATTCTCGCGAAGGATCGGCAACGGTCAACTCTACTGTCACGTCTATGCTCGCGACGGGTCGGCAACAGTCAACTCTATTGTCACGTCTATACTCGCGACGGGTCGGCAACAGTCAACTCTACTGTCACGTCTTTACTCGCGATGTGTTGCAAAAAAGTGAAACAAATGCATTGAAGGTTGATACTTAGGCATCCAGGATACTTTTTTAAATGATTTAATTTTGTGGACATGTTATGTAACAGAATTATGCCATTTCCATAGAAACTTCTGTTTGCTTTAATAGTTTTCTGGTGACTGAAATGTCTGTGGTGTACAGTATTTGATAAAACAATCATATAACAAGTTTGTAAATCATCAGAATTGCTGTTTTCTGTTATACAAAAATATCCTTCCAGTATATAACAACTTCTTTAATATGGATTCTTTATGCAATGATATTTCTTCTTCTTCTTCTTCTTCTGCATTCCCAGGCCACTTGGCCATAATGGGTATACCGGTAAAGTATGTATGTGTCCAGTTTTCAGTTTTCATTGGTCTCCCCGCTGCATGTAGCCAATACATTCCCATTTTAGAAAAAGGCAGGAGAATGGGCCAGAAAAGCAGACAAACTGTAGATGATAGTAAGAAGAGTAAAGAGAAATCAAAGAGAGTGATAGATTATAGGAAGTTGCAAACACAAAACTCCCAGAATGTAGGGAACTACATCTATTGAAAGATCCCCTGTATCCTCATTGGGGATTATATCATTTATAGACTATAATATTATGCTTATAACTGAAACTTCTGAACTACATCTATTGAAAGATCCCCTGTATCCTCATTAGGGTTGATATCATTTATAGACTATAATATTATTATAACTGAAACTTCTGAACTACATCTATTGAAAGATCCCCTGTATCCTCATTAGGGTTCATATCATTTATAGACTATAATATTATTATAACTGAAACTTCTGAACTACATCTATTGAAAGATCCCCTGTATCCTCATTAGGGTTCATATCATTTATAGACTATAATATTATCCTTATAACTGAAACTTCTTTCCATTGATATTATGTGCAGTAATATGAAAAAAGGAAGCTTTTGTTGTAATATGGACTATTTTTTCTAAAGGTTGACAATAATGTGTTAAAAGTTTGATTTTTTTCATTTTCAGATCGCAGACAATGGTGTGCAATAATTCTCCTGTTGGTGGCCATCCTTATTCTACTCATCGTTTTCTTCACCTTATGATCGACATCCTCATCACCATCATCATTGTTATCATCATCACCATCATCTATAACAGAGGTGTGCAATAATTCTCCTGTTGGTGGCCATCCTTATTCTACTCATCATTTTCTTCACATTATGAATGTTGTCGTCATCATCATCATCATCATTCCCATCAATTACAGTGTTGTTCAATAATTGTTCTATTACTGGCTATCATCATGCTAAGTGCGACCATGTTCTTGTCACATGTCACATACTTGAGGATGGTACCACTTGTCACATACTTGAGGATGGTACCACAACAGTTCCAACCCCAAGCAGAGACGAATTCAAAAGCTGGCAAGCTCTCCACGCAGGTGGACCCACACCAGGATCAGTCCAGAACAAATGGAGTCACAACACAAAACATCACTTTTATTCCAAAAACACAAAACACAAATACAAATAAACAAATCGCCAAATAAGCCTTATGCGCTGTGTCGCCTTGGACCGTAAATTACGGCACAACACTTTTCGCGTCGTCACATTCAATTTGATCTTGAGGACTCGAACATCCCTCTTCCTAAACACAGCACATAGGAAAGATCACGAGTTCACTATCACTTTCACATAGTGACTAATTACGAAGACAAGTGAAATGAAGATTTCCCACGACGCACGAAGTGTCTCTGCATGATGCTAAGGGTGTCCGACACCGAAGGGTAGATGACTGATGCTGCCCAGAACCATCTGAGCAGGGCTGGGAAGACAGCGAATTGAGTTCTCCATGCCCAGTCCTCCAGAAGAGCAGGCGCCCCGATGAACAGGCGAGCCCCCACTTGTCACATACTTGAGGATGGTACCACAAGAGTTCCAACCCCAAGCAGAGATGAATTCGAAAGCTGGCAAGCTCTCCACGCAGGTGGACCCACACCAGGATCAGTCCAGAACAAATGGAGTCACAGCACAAAACATCACTTTTATTCCGAAAACACAAAACATAAATACAAATAAACAAATCACCAAATAAGCATCACAACAACATATTACAATGGCACAATCCCCTCCTTTCCACAAATAAGCATCAGAAACCTTACAACATGTGCACACACCCAAGCCTTAGACTAAGGAACAACTACAACACTTTTCGCATCACATTCAATTTGATCTTGAGGACTCAAACATCCCTCTTCCTAAGCACAGCACGTAGGAAAGATCACGAGTTCACTATCACTTTCACATAGTGACTACTTACGAAGACGAGTGAAATGAAGATCTCCCACGACGCACGAAGCGTCTCTGCACGATGCTAAGGGTGTCCGACACCGAAGGGTAGATGACTGATGCTGCCCAGAACCATCTGAGCAGGGCTGGGAAGACAGCGAGTTGAGTTCTCCACGCTCAGTCCTCCAGAAGAGCAGGCGCCCCGATGAACGCAAAACCTTTGAGTTTCCAAAGGGAGTTGTAACGGCGAACCGGTCGAAGTAGTGGCTTTCATACGTTGATCAGACCAGCAAGAAGAAGCAGTCTGCGATGCCTCCTGACATGGTCCTAATACCTGACGAGGAGGTCTCCAACGATGCTGAAGTTTCTTCAGGACGGCACCAAAATGTCAACGCTCCCGTACAAGGCCCAAGCGAGATACGGGCCGCGGCCTAGCATTTTCAAACGATGCCCAGGCGATGGCTCCAACAGCAACCAGCCCATGGCTGACCAAGCGACGGTTGCGCAGCCTAAGAGATGAGTGCTACAACAGTCAAGGTAAGTGTTTCCTTTGTTTAGCATTCGATCTGCAACTTCCATTGCTCTTACTTATTTATCCCTGTACTGTTCATTCTCTAATTCAATACATAGAGTGTATGTATTTTAACTTAGTATCGCTATGCTTCTGAATTTGGGTGGAGCTCATGCCTTGGGCGCACCCTTCCACCCACACATTTTCCCATACACTCGTGTACACATATAACAAATAAGGGGTGAATTCACACAACAAAACAGACAAAACTTTTTTCCCATTCCCAAGTGGCCTTGAGCCAAAAAATTTAGATTAAGGATAGTAAACAAAACAAAAAAATGTAAAGCTTACAAACACTTTGTACTTTCAACCTATCCTTACTTCTTATCTTCAAAAATAACGATTGATTACCTCCCGTGTGTCACTTAAAAAAACCACCTAAAAACTAACAATAAAATGTATTAACAAAGGGTTTATTTACAAAATGTATATAGTCGAAGACAAAACTTGGCCGAAAACACATGCGCGCTATTTTCGGATATTTCGCATGCGTTTCTCGCAAAAACTGAATAAAATTTAGAAATATTTGAAAAAAACAAAACAACTCTGAACCTGCTCGGGAACAGAGGGATAGGCGATAAACAACCACCGCTAAGCAACACGAAACATTTCTAATATAAATTAAACCCCGAGCGTTCCGACGCATAACCAGGACTTGTTTTCATCATTAACGGGCCGCGAGGCTGGGGTTCGGCAAATACAAAAATGACCCAGCTGCAAATGCGCACACGAATTCAACCCTTAAAACTTAAAACTCATCAAGTAACAAAAGATAATAACGAAACAGAAAACATGACAACCATACAAAAATAACCTCTATTGAATGGTATCAAATAGAGACTAGGTTGGTTTTACAATTCTACAGTCTTTCAGCTAAACCGAATTTGATACTAACCAGCTCACTCGTGTAGATAGACTCCAGTTCTTTTGTCTCTCCAAGGCTCGGTGTGCACTCTGGTCTTCTTTCTCAGAGGTTCCAGGGACGGATGAATTGGGCGAAAAGGGGGTCGGTCAGTCAATGCAAAACTAAACAAAAATGGGGAGATGAGATGATGACGATGACTTCCAGGGACCAACGAAGGAACCCTAACATCAAGTGGACTACTTGATACAGTAAGTTGAACGTTCACAAGGACGAGGCCTTCCAATATCAGCTGCAGACAGTCGACAGCCTGTTTCCAGCTACGATGAGATGAAATGATGTGGATCAAACAAAAGCCAAAGATGAAGTGTCCGTCGACAGTTTTCCCATCCCGAGTGATTGCTCAAATGTTGCAGAGTCATTCCTCGATTCTCTCATGCATTCACAATTTCACGCTTTGCATGCGTTAAAAAATTGTAGCACAAGTTCCCTCCCTTTCTCTGCAGTTCTCCTGCGCGCTTCTCGGGTTGAACATTTTTATGAGAAAGTGTTTTACAATCCAGACAGTGTCTGAAAGATCGAAATGTCAAAACATTTGTGACACCCCCCCTCCTGAAAAAGCGTCGCATTTCGCAAGCAATCCTTGCAGCTTCCGAAATCAATGACTCAAATCTGAGGGCAGGGAACTCTTTCCCTTCCCCGGCTACTGGGCCATCCGGCTCAGGTAGTCCGCCTCTAAATTCTGAGACCCTGGGATGTGCTCAAAGGTAAAGGGCACACTTTGAAGCTCCACGGCCCAACCCATCAACCTTCGACTCACAGGACGTATCCTCTCCAGATACTGCAACGGGTGATGATCACATTGCAGTCTGAACTCTCACCCGTAGAGGTAAGGGTAGAACCTTCTAACTCCCCAGACAACGGCCAGGCACTTCTGCTCGATTGTATGGTAGCGGGTCTCTGCATCCTTCAGTTTCTTGCTGGTATAGGCGACTGGCTGTAACCCTTGTCCCTGGTCTTGCATAAGGCTTGCACCAATGCCGACAGCAGATGCATCTGCGCAGAACAGTGTTGTGGCGTCTCTATGAACTGCATAAGGGCTTTCCTGGATGTCTGTTCCTGCTTTCCAGCTGCCTCTCCACACTGCGACATTCAGGCCTTGAAAACAGGACAGTCTCTACGTATGTGCCCAGGACTTCTACATGTGTAGCAAGTGTGCTGACGACTAATTCCAGACGCATTCGTTCCATTAGCTGTTTCGTGTTTAGGTGTTCCAACAGGAATGGAGTCCAACTCTTGTTAACCTAGACTCTGCGAAGACGTGTTTGTGGCTCTTCGGTCTGTCTGAACAGTGCTGTCATTATTATTATTATTATTATTATTAGAACATTTAGCACGCCTAATCAATTTAATGCCCTAGGCGTTCACAATATAAAAATATAATATTCACATATAACACCACATATAATAATATTTAACATATAGCATAAAGAATGGGAAATAAAAATTACACAAACACCCAAAGACGGTCAGACAAACAGACACACACAGAATTACACACACGCGCGCGCGGGTAAGCGCGTGCACACCACACACGCATACCCACACAAATAATTATATGCGCTCACCAAGCGCAGACGTTCACTCTCAGACATGCACACACCAAGTCATGAAGGAAGGGATTAGTAGTTATTTAGGAAACAGATGAGTTTTGAGATGGCGTTTGAATGTGGGCAGAGAGGATGAGTATCTGAGAGAGTGAGGCAACTGATTCCAAGTAACAGGAGCTTGATAGGAGAAAGAGCGTTGACCATAGGTTTTAGTGCGGACAGTGGGGATACAATAGAGACGGGTGTCAGATGAGGAACGCAGAGCTCGAGACGGTGTGTAGAGATGCAACAGAGCAGTGAGGTATTCAGGACAGGAAGACTTGATAGATTTGTAGCAGAGAGAGGCAATCTTGTAGGATATTCTTTGCTGAACAGGGAGCCAGTGAAGAGAACAGAGCAATGGAGTTATGTGGTCATATTTAGAAGAGCAGAAGATGAGACGGGCAGCATGATTTTGAACTTTTTGAAGTTTGTTGATGAGATGAGAGGGGGAGCCAGACAAGAGAGCATTACAATAATCAAGGCGGGATTGTACAAATGCGCAGACAAGAGTTTTTGTGGTATCTTCTGAAAGGAGATGGCGGATAGAAGCAATTCAGCGGAGTTCAAGAAAGCAAGTACGGCAGATATTGGTGACATGCTGTTGAAAGGACAGGGTTTGATCAAGAGTTACACCAAGGTTGCAGGCAGAAGGAGAGAGAGTGATAGACGAGTCAATTAGTTTGATGCAGAATGGAAGAGAGGGGTGGTTTTGGTGGGGTGATCAAGATCAGTTCAGATTTGTCTTCATTAAGTTTCAGTTTGTTTTCTGTCATCCAGTCCTTCAGGTTGGCTACACAGGATTGGGTGCTTTGGATCATGGTGGGAACGTTCAAGAGTGGTCCAGAGATGTACAGCTGATTATCGTCAGAGAAAGAATGATGCTGAAGCAGGTATTGTTGAACAATAGAGGAGACAGGATAGGTGTAGAGAATGAAAAGTAGAGGGCCCAGGACAGAACCTTGTGGTACCCCATAGACCAAGGAAGAAGGTTTAGAAGAAAGACCATTAACAGAGACTACCTGTTGACGATCAGTGATGTAGGAATGTAACCAGCTGAGAAGAGTGTCAGAAAGCCCAAACGAGTGATGCAGACGGGAAAGAAGGATAGAATGGTCAATAGTGTCAAAAGCAGCAGAGAGGTCTAAGAGGGTCAGGAGTGAGATATTGTTGAAGTCAAGGGCAGTCAGTATGTCGTTACAGATTTTGAGAAGAGCAGTCTCTGTACTATGGCCAGAGCGGTAAGCAGATTGAAGGGGATAGACAAGGTTGTTGGAGTGTAGGTGGTCTAACAGTTGATCAAGAACAACTCTCTCTAGGACTTTGGCAAGAAAGGGAAGGTTTGATACAGGCCTGTAGTTCTTCAAGTTATCAGAATCAAGTGTGGGCTTTTTTAAGAGAGGTCTTACAACTGCAGATTTGAAAGAAGATGGAAAAGAACCAGCAAAGAGCGAATGATTGATGATGGTGGTGATGTGAGGGATAGAGTGTCAAGACAGTGGGTGAGGAAAGAAGCTGGTAGTGGGTCAAGTTCACAGGTCTTAACGCCAGATTTCATGATGAGTTTCTTAACAAACGCCTCAGACACAGAATGGAAAGAGGCCAAGGGAGTTCCAGAGAAAGGGGGGTCAGGATAGGATACATGGTTGTTAGTCAGGGAGTCCAGTGATAATCTCAGGTTAGTGATCTTGTTAACAAAGAAGTCAGCGACAGCCTGTAGGAGTTCAGAAGGTGGCAGGTTAGAAGGAAGAGGAGAAGAGTCAGCTTTACCAAGAAGAGTGTTAGTAATGTTGTAGAGCTGTTTGGATGTGGAACTTGCAAGGATTTTAGCATTGTATACAGTCAATGACACCATTATGTATAACATGAACAGTGCTGTCATACACAGTCAATGACACCATTATGTATAACATGAACAGTGCTGTCATACACAGTCAATGACACCATTATGTGTAACGTGAACAGTGCTGTCATACACAGTCAATGACACCATTATGTGTAACATGAACAGTGCTGTCATACACACTCAATGACACCATTATGTGTAACATGAACAGTGCTGTCATACACAGTCAATGACACCATTATGTGTAACATGAACAGTGCTGTCATACACAGTCAATGACACCATTATGTGTAACATGAACAGTGCTGTCATACACACTCAATGACACCATTATGTGTAACATGAACAGTGCTGTCATACACAGTGCTGTCATACACATACACAGTCAATGACACCATTATGTGTAACATGAACAGTGCTGTCATACACAGTCAATGACACCATTATGTGTAACATGAACAGTGCTGTCATACACAGTCAATGACACCATTATGTGTAACATGAACAGTGCTGTCATACACACTCAATGACACCATTATGTGTAACATGAACAGTGCTGTCATACACAGTCAATGACACCATTATGTGTAACATGAACAGTGCTGTCATACACAGTCAATGACACCATTATGTGTAACATGAACAGTGCTGTCATACACAGTCAATGACACCATTATGTGTAACATGAACAGTGCTGTCATACACAGTCAATGACACCATTATGTGTAACATGAACAGTGCTGTCATACACACTCAATGACACCATTATGTGTAACATGAACAGTGCTGTCATACACAGTCAATGACACCATTATGTGTAACATGAACAGTGCTGTCATACACACTCAATGACACCATTATGTGTATCATGAACAGTGCTGTCATACACAGTCAATGACACCATTATGTGTAACATGAACAGTGCTGTCATACACAGTCAATGACACCATTATGTGTAACATGAACAGTGCTGTCATACACACTCAATGACACCATTATGTGTATCTGAACAGTGCTGTCATACACAGTCAATGACACCATTATGTGTAACATGAACAGTGCTGTCATACACAGTCAATGACACCATTATGTGTAACATGAACAGTGCTGTCATACACAGTCAATGACACCATTATGTGTAACATGAACAGTGCTGTCATACACAGTCAATGTGCTGAACAGTCTGTCATACACAGTCAATGACACCATTATGTGTAACATGAACAGTGCTGTCATACACACTCAATGACACCATTATGTGTATCATGAACAGTGCTGTCATACACAGTCAATGACACCATTATGTGTAACATGAACAGTGCTGTCATACACAGTCAATGACACCATTATGTGTATCATGAACAGTGCTCTCATACACAGTCAATGACACCATTATGTATAACATGAACAGTGCTGTCATGCACAGTCAATGACACCATTACAGCAAAAATCGGTTATAAGAAAATCGAAGGGATATATTTTTTGCATTTTGAACAAAATTTCTTATAACCGAGTTGAATGGGGAAAAAGGGAAAAGAGAAAGAAAAAAAAAGAAAGACAAACAGAAAAATAAAACGAAGAGAAAATGCTTTTACCTAATTTGGTGCATGAAAAATAGGAAAAAATGCAAAACAAAGGAGGAAAAAAAGAAAGAACAGAACAGAAAATTAAAAACAAAAATGAAGGCAGACGTGGTGTGAGTTGCATGATGAGTGAGCAAGATAGCGGAGAGCAGATGAATGAGTGGGTGTGGTGTGAGAGTAACATATTGGTTTAAATGTAAATTTCTGTTTCTTGTTTTTAATCAATATTCTATTTTGGATGTATAACTTACTTTACACAGTGGAAGACAATTTTGTATTTGCGTTTGTACAATGCCAATGGACAATAAAGAAACTTGCGACCTATGACTCATGTTTTACATCATAAAATCAAAATACAGCAAAAGTCGGTTATAAGAAAATCGAAGGGATATTATTTTTTGCGTATGGCCATATCTGAGTTTTCTTATATTCGAAACTCAGATATAAGAAAACATTTTGAAGTTTTTTTTCTTATAAACAAATTGAATGGGGAAAAGAGAAAAGAAAAAAAAAAGAAAAGAAAGACAGAAAAACAAAATGAAGAGAAAATCCTTTTTCCTAATTCGATGCATGTCTTACGTCATAAAATCAAAATAGTCTACTAAGAAGAAAATTTAAAGGTGTCTACAACCACTCAACTAACAAGCTTTTTTTTCCTTTTTACTGTTATCAAATGCATACCCCTCCACCTTTCTTGTACTGAACTATTACCATTTACTCTCCACCCATGCAGCTTTTTATCAATCGTTTGCTTTTGTTTATGTGGATTTTTGTCCACATATTCAGTTATTTGTATTTATCTTAAAGAAATGGATTGCCTTTTCCTCTCTGCCATTGCTGCTGAAATTAAAAGGATGGACAGTCTCTCTACTACCAACACAAAAGTACAGGCACTCATATTTTTTTCTTCTGCTCAACATTTATTTTGCACAGAATACTGAAGGAAAGTATGGAATAAAAGAACAGAAACAACTCAGTTAGTCTTGCAATCAAGTGCCTGTACTGTTTAGACTGTCTGTGACGCAACTGGTATGAGGTAAACTTTCCATTTTTGGAACCATTTCAATTTTTTCCATACATCCTTTCAGTTCAGGTCCAACTCACTTTTAAAGACACACTGACCCAACACGATTAAGTCCCTTATTTTTTCTGGGTAGCTGTGACCCACATACAAATTCCCCCAACTTAAATTGAGGCTGCTCTTTAAAATGTTCAATTTCGGGGCATTTGTATGGGAGTCAAACCTGGTCAAAACAAGATTTCGTACCAGCTATAAGAGGGAAAACACGTGGAACCCGTGATTTTGACACGTGATCTGGTGGGTCTTTATGAAAATGTTGTCAATGGTAATTCGCTTATAAGAAAATAGAACTCGCTTATAAGAAAATGAACTGCAAACCAACTCTCTTGTATGACATAATTTTCTTATATCCAAGTTTCCATTGCGGATGGGAGAAGGAATTTGCAATCAATCAATCAATCAATAACTTTAATGATCCCTGGGGAAATTACAAAGCACATTCACAGGCTCGATAAACAAACAATACTAAAACATACATTATATATATAACTCAAACATCACAGAGGGAAACAGCAAAAACATTTAACATCGTCCAATGAATAAAATGTAGACATTGATTAAATTTACATATAAAATATTAGGACAGAGGAAAACAGTAAATACATTAACATCGTCCAATGAATAAAATGTAAATATTGATTAAATTTACATATAAGATATTAAGATCACACATACAAAAGATAAGAAGATAAGATAAGATGCTTGCTTATAACAGAGTTTTCTTATAAGCGAGTTTTGCTCATAGATAAGAAAGAAGAAGTTCGGAAGGGAATTTTGTTTTGCTTAATTATAAGCGAGTTTTCTTATAAGCGGATTCGGCTGTATCTTTCTATATTAGGGTAGGCTACTCTAGTCTCACTATGTTTAATACAAAAGTACTGGCATTCATATTTTTTCTTCTGCTCAGCATTTATTTTGTACAGTATACTGAAGGAAAGTATGAAATTTAAGGAACAAAAATAACTCGGTCTTGCAATCAAGTGCCTGTACCGGTTAGAGTGTCTGTGACGTAGCTGCTCTGACGTAAATTTTCCTCTTTTTTGTTTGTTTTGTTGGAACCACTGCATTTTTTGGAACATCCTTTCAGTTCATACCCTAATTTTAAAAAAATTTGCTTATAAGAAAATCAAACTCGTTATAAGAAAATGAACTGCAAACCAAACTCCCTTGTATGAAATCATTTTCTTATGTCCGAGTTTACATCACGGATGGGAGAACAAATTTGCTTGATTATAGCCAAGTTTTCTTATAAGCGGTTTTCTTATATCCAAGTTTTGATAATACATAAGAAAGAAGGAGTTTGGCCGGGGAAAACAAAAAATTGCTTGATTATAAGCGAGTTTCTTATAAGTGGGTTCGGCTGTATGTATAAGTTATAACATGAACAGTGCTGTCATACACAGTCAATTACACCATTATGTATAACATGAACAGTGCTGTCATACGCCTGCACACACAAACACACACACACACACACACACACAAACACACACACACATGCCGAATAAGACTGAATCTCAGGATGTATTAGTTATATGATTTTTGTGCCATATTTTTAACACTGCCAGTGGATTGTTTTTCCTAAGTTTTTACTCATGGCTTTAACAGTGTACATCTGTGTATGAATTTGGAGAGAAGAATATTTTGTGCATTTTTGTATTCTTTTATTATTATTATCATTATTATTATTATTATTATTATTATAGGTGATGTGTGTGTGTGTGTGTGTGTTAGAAACAGGAAACAGTAGGTTTAAATGCTAGGTTTGTTGAAAATGGTCTTTGTCGAATTTCTGTAGGGACAAAGAGGACGGAAAGTTAGCATTTTCCAAATTGTAATTCACTTTATAATTATTCAGATCTGAGATAGAATATGTAGGAGTATGACCAAATAATATGATTATATTAGATTATGCACATTACTATTAGTATGCTTAAGATTGAAGAATGTTATCATCCCTCTCTCTGTGTCTGTCTATCTCTTAGTTTGGACTGTCTGATGATTATAATTGTGTATGCACTATGTTACAAATTTCACTCTTCTTCCCCCCCCCCCCCCTCTCTCTCCCTCTCTCTCTCTCTCTCTCTCTCTCTCTCTCTCTCTCTCTCTCTCTCTCTCTCTCTCTCTTCCTTTTTTCTCTCTCCGTCTGTCTGACTCCCTTCCCCCTCTCTCTCTCTCTCTCTCTTTCTCAGGTACACACACACACACACACACACACACACACACACACACACACACACACACACATGTCCTTCTTCCTTTGCTTTTAGGTTGTTTTTGGTTTGAGCGAATAAGTATAATTTTGAGTCTGTCTTTTTGTCTCATTTTGTAATGACATGTTCTGAGTTGTCCGGTGATCCTAGTTGTGTATGCACTATTTTGTAGACTTTACCTGACGAAGCTTGAATAAAGCGAAAGCTCATAAAATATGTGTGGAGTGGGAAGTCTGGCTGTGCGGCTGTTATCTTTGGCTGTATTACTTGACTCAACTGTCCTGCATAGCTCACCATCTGATGGAAATATTGGTTATCAAGGTCAGCACTGTCATGAATATGATAGGAACCGATGTCTACCCCTCTACTAAATGTGATGGAATTCAGTCGAACAGAGCAGTAGCAAAATTTATCAAACAATAGTCGCCTTGATTGTTTACTGAAAAGCTGGATCCATGGCCCCAGTTCCTCTTCCAGGAAGAAGAGCTATCACTGCGGATTGAATTTTTTGTATAAGCATCCTTTTTCCCCGAAGGCCTTTTCAATTTCAAATTATTTGCCTTCCAAGCACTGATACCTGATTTCACCCTGTTTTATTGTGACAACGCAAGTGAGCACACTGCTCCAGCTACTGGGACAGGTGGCTAGAAAACAGACTTTTACAGAGTTCACTTGGTCTCCCATCCAATTAGTTTTCTGACTTCGTTTGGAATTATTAATTTTCTGTTATTCGGAAACTTAACTAGGATAGTCAGGTGTCTAAAAAGGGATGCTGTTTTGGGTCATCTCTCCACGTAGCAAAGGGGTTTAGTAATAATTTTAAAAAAAGGGGGATACGCCAAGAAAATGGGTTTTTTAGGGGGGGAAATGTTAACTCTAATAGTGTCAACATTTCTTCATGCAAAGCTGTATATACACAAACATCGTTTCTGCTACGGTTGCTATCGACGTCATGGAACAGTCATTACATAAAGGAAATAGTAAGCAAAGATGTACATACACAAACATCGTTTCTGCTACGGTTGCTATCGACGTCATGGAACAGTCATTACATAAAGGAAATAGTAAGCAAAGCTGTACATACACAAACATCGTTTCTGCTACGGTTGCTATCGACGTCATGGAACAGTCATTACTTAAAGGAAATAGTAAGCAAAGCTGTACATACACAAACATTGTTTCTGCTACGGTTGCTATCGACGCATGCAGTTTTTAATGGTTCCTTCTGATAAAAGTAGGCCTAACTTTAAGGAGATAATTGTACACATCTAACAAATGTCCCATATGTGCCTTACCAGGTCGAGAGGACGTAAAACTCAAATTTACGATACGAGGAGATAATTGTAGTTACGGTTACGTATCTGTTATGTTATTTTACGGGACTTTCCTGGTGTTGCACTGCCTCCGGGCATTGCCTCCAGGATCGTTCCTACCATATTTATTATCTACTAATGTCCCATGTGTCTGTTCCAGACCGGAGGACGTTAAACAGATTTTCATTCATACAGCAGCCTGTGTAGGTCCTGCAGCAGTGTTTCCTGAATAAAAGCAACATAGTCGAGGAACTGCCGGGTCGAGAGGACGTAAAACACTACGGTTTATTCATTCATTCACAGTTGGTGTCTTTTATTTATTTAAGAAAATGTATATAGCGCTTCACCTTTAAGCTCTAAGCGCTTTACAATTGCACTACAATTATTCATATTTAAAACAACCGCTTACATACCTCCCCACTATCCTTCACATTCTTACACGCACGCACGCACACACACACACGCGCGCACACAAAGAAATATGTACATATTTAACTAAATATAAATAAAATACATAATTTATACATCATAAAATAACATTTTACAAACGGATTTCAATTTACATAAACAAGTTACACATTCACAATGACCGCAAAAGTAAAGTATACATATAGGTACACACAAGGTTCACAAACATTCAAAAATAGAGAAACACGCTCATAAAAGCAAATTAAGACATACTCGTATTCACCGCACTCACGGGTTAAAAACCGACGAGAAAAAAAGAAAGATTTAATGTAAAACAAATTAAAAGAAAATGTATTAATAAATATATCTTTCACAGATCTATACAGACACACAACACACACACACACACACACACACACATGCGCGCACAGAGAGAGAGGACAGTTGTGAAAATAATGAGGGGAACCGACGTTACGAATCAAAGCTACACACGCTCTCTCTCTGTCTCTCTCTCTCTCTGTCTCTCTCTCTCTCTCTCTCTCTCTCTCTCTCTCTCTCTCTCTCTCTCTCTCTCTCTCTCTCTCTTCTCTCTCTCTCTCTCTCTCACACACACACACACACACACACACACACACAACACACAAGCACACAATTATGCGTGCCAGAGAGACAAGAGTGTGGGAGGGAGGGAGAGACAGACAGACAGAGACGGAGAAATGCAGAGACAGATACGGAGACGGAGAAATAGAAAGACTGAGACAGACAGACTGATCGACAGGCCATCAGACAGCTTTAAATGAGATCGTGGGACTGGCGGAAATAGTGAGTTTTCAGAGCAGTTTTGAAGTGTGGAAGTGTTTCTGATTGGCGAGTGGCGAATGGAAGTTGGTTCCACGTTTTAGGTGCAAAGAAGGAGAAAGTTCGGTTGCCATAAGTCTTTGTCCTGGTCCGTGGTATAGTGAAAGTTCGGTTGTCTGAAGATGAACGGAGTTGTCTGGTAGGAGAATAGATGTGCAGAAGATCAGAAAGATAGACAGGAAAGTAATGATCAGTAAGAGACTTGAAACAGAGAGTAGATAGTTTGTGATATACACGAGCAGAAATGGGTAGCCAGTGAAGTTGCTGTAGAAGAGGCTGTGCGAGATCTTGGTTTTTTTTAAAGCTCTGAATATAAGTCGTGCTGCTGAGTTTTGGACCTTTTGGAGTTTGTCAGTAAGATATTGTGGGATGCCGGAGAGAAGGGAATTACAGTAATCAAACTTGGACAGAACCAGAGAACAGACGAGGGTTTTTGCTGCTTCAAAAGTGAGAAGGTGGCGAATGCTGCTGATTTTCCTGAGTTCATGGTAAGCTGAGCGACAGATGTTTGAGACGTGTGTGTCCATGGAGAGAGTGTTGGAGAAAGTGACCCCTAAGTTTCTTGCAGTGGAGGAGAATTGAATGCATGTGTCACCAACTTTGATAGAAGCGGGGATAGAGTCAGGTAAAGGCTTGTTCTGTGAGTGAATGAGTAGGACTTCGCTTTTGTCATCACTAAGCTTGAGTTTGTTTGAATTCATCCAGTGTTTGATGTCAGTGATGCATGACTGCATGTTGTTGATGGTGTCTTGAATCTGTTCTGGTTCTGAAGAGGCATGTAGCTGTGAGTCGTCAGCAAACGACTGACTTGGGATGTTGTGCTGGGCTGTGATGGAAGTGAGGGGCTTGGAATACAAAATGAAAAGGACAGGGCCCAAAACTGATCCTTGTGGGACACCACCGTAGTTCAGATCCGAAGTTAATTTCTTGTGGTGCACCTCAGGGATCTGTATTGGGGCCAGTTTCTCTTTGTCCTGTACACTGCTCCTCTCTCTGATGTTTTTGTCTAGTCACTCTGTTATTGACCATTCCTTTGCTGATGATACCCAGCTTCAAAAATTGGCAGAACCTACCCAACTTGACAGTGCTATTCAGTCTATGGAATCCTGCATTCATGATGTCAAATCCTGGATGACATGCAACAAATTAAAACTTAATCTTAATGATGACAAGACAGAAGCTCTGATTGTTTCCTCTCAGCGTATATGTCTGCAGCTATCTCTCTTCCAGAAACTCTTACAGTTGGCAATGCTTGTGTTCATTTTTTCTAAGTCAGCAAAGAATCGGCGATCGGGGGGGGCGTTACCCTGGATTCAAATCTTACAATGCATAGACAGGTTATTAATCTCATACGTTCCATTAATTACGAGCTCAGACGAATCAGCGCTGTTCGACACTTTCTGTCTGTTGAAGCCACGAAAACTCTTATTTCTGCCTTTATTCTTTCCCGCATTGGACTATTGCAACTCTCTTCTCTGTGGCTGTCCTCAGTATTTCCTGCAACGTGTTAAAAAACTGCAAAACAGTGCAGCACGCACACTCTCAAGATTCCACGCTCTGATCATATAACACCTCATCTTCGTAACTTGCACTGGCTTCCAGTAGAGGCTAGAATCAAGTATAAAATAGCTTGCCTTGGTTTCGGTGCTGTTCACTCGTCTGGTCCTATCTTTTATCTCTCCCCCCCCCCCCCCCTTTCTCACTATAGTAACTGTCTACACACTTGCTCGCTCCCTACGTTCTTCCTCTGACTGCTGCACACTCAAGGTTCCTCGGGTCCACACGAAATCTTTTGGTGAACGATCCTTCTACTATATAGCACCTCACTTATGGAATTCCCTCCCACAACAGGTCCGCTCATCTGACTCTATCTCCGCCTTTCGCTCTGCCTTAAAGATCACTTGTTCAGAAATTATGAGATTGTATGTTTGGTGGAGGTGGGGGGGGGGGGGGGGGGGGGGGCGTTTCATTTGCCTAAATCTTGTGAAAAAATGTATTTACAATTATTTTATAATTGTATGTGTATGTAGAACGTCTACGTCATGAAACTTAAATGCTTGTAAATGAGGTAGAAGGTTTTTTTTGTTTTTGCAAAATTTGTCTATTAATTATAAATATTTAGTTATGTTCAAGGTATGTGATGCAGTATGATTTTATTTGATGTGTGTAGTATGTATTCAAACTGATTGAGAATGAATGTGGTCTATGTTTTTTTAGAATTTCTATATTGAACTAAGTATGTACTCTTGTGCAATAATAATAAAATAATAAACGCGATATTTATATAGCGCTTTTTAGCGAGCTACAAAGCGCATTTACAATCAGCACTTGAAAAACTCACACACGCAAATCCCAGCCACAACAGACCACACACGCCCGTACTGGCAGCACGAGAGTGAACGCGTTCTTGCACAACAGACATACAACACACATCCCACACAATTTCATCAAACACACAGAAAAACACATTTCTCAGGCACTGAAACGCACCATAAAATTACTCAAAACATACACTGTCCAAACACCGCGCTAGACGCCCACCACACACGCAATACACACCACGCGCGCGCGACACACGCGCACTCACATACACACAAAACACTCGCGTAT
>CM065705.1:137387-153536 GCA_017654935.2 Phymorhynchus buccinoides | reverse complement strand
GTTCTGTGTATACTACTGATCACAACAGACTGCTCCACTTGACCCTGTCCCACTACGACCCCCAAGTAAAAAAGAAAAAAGAAAAACAGGACGTGCAGTGTGCTCCTCTGTTGAGTTGCCTCTCAATAATCAAACCTACCGCGTGCACGTGAAGACGCTAGACGAACCAGCCATGCCGCAGCATCCAGTCGCAACGGCACACGGCATTTTTACGGTTCCAGTGACCCTGCAGAATACAGGAGAAGCTACCAGATCTGTGAAACAAAAGCCTGGTCAAACAGTCTACGCCTGCACTGTACAGTACACCTGCGCCAGCGAGGATCTCAACTCCTCGCGCACAATCGACAGCTAGAGAAAGGCAGGTGCGCAGCCGCATTTTCGGCTCCGGTGACCTTGACCTTTGACCAATGACCTTCATTTTTGAACTTGGCCTAGATGTCCCAAATGCCTATTCGCATGTAGCACGTGAGCCTCCTGGGTTCCTCTGTTACAAAGTTATCGTCAGTCAGATTGACAGCCAGAAACAAGCAGACTGCCATGAAAACATTAACCAGTTTTCGCTACGCGGTTGGTTAAACTTTAATTGATTGTTCCCTATGCTGGAGGTAGAGCTGAAGCTACAGTTCAATTGGTTGTTCCCTATGCTGGAGGTAGAGCTAAAGCTAAACTTCAATTGGTTGTTCCCTATACTGGAGGTAGTTCCCTATGCTGGAGGTAGAGCTAAAGCTAAACTTCAATTGGTTGTTCCCTATACTGGAGGTAGAGCTAAGGCTAAACTTCAATTGGTTGTTCCCTATACTGGAGGTAGAGCTAAGGCTAAACTTCAATTGGTTGTTCCCTATACTGGAGGTAGAGCTGAAGCTAAACTTCAATTGATTGTTCCCTATGCTGGAGGTAGAGCTGAAGCTAAACTTCAATTGGTTGTTCCCTATGCTGGAGGTAGAGCTAAAGCTAAACTTCAATTGGTTGTTCCCTATGCTGGAGGTAGAGCTGAAGCTAAACTTCAGTTGGTTGTTCCCTATGCTGGAGGTAGAGCTGAAGCTAAACTTCAGTTGGTTGTTCCCTATGCTGGAGGTAGAGCTGAAGCTAAACTTCAATTGGTTGTTCCCTGTGCTGGAGGTAGAGCTGAAGCTAAACTTCAGTTGGTTGTTCCCTATGCTGGAGGTAGAGCTAAGGCTAAACTTCAATTGGTTGTTCCCTATACTGGAGGTAGAGCTAAGGCTAAACTTCAATTGGTTGTTCCCTATACTGGAGCTAGAGCTAAGGCTAAACTTCAATTGGTTGTTCCCTATACTGGAGGTAGAGCTGAAGCTAAACTTCAATTGATTGTTCCCTATGCTGAAGGTAGAGCTGAAGCTAAACTTCAATTGGTTGTTCCCTATGCTGGAGGTAGAGCTGAAGTTAAACTTCAATTGGTTGTTCCCTATACTGGAGGTAGAGCTGAGGCTAAACTTCAATTGGTTGTTCCCTGTGCTGGAGGTAGAGCTGAAGCTAAACTTCAGTTGGTTGTTCCCTATGCTGGAGGTAGAGCTGAAGTTAAACTTCAATTGGTTGTTCCCTATGCTGGAGGTAGAGCTAAAGCTAAACTTCAATTGGTTGTTCCCTATGCTGGAGGTAGAGCTGAAGCTAAACTTCAATTGGTTGTTCCCTGTGCTGGAGGTAGAGCTGAAGCTAAACTTCAGTTGATTGTTCCCTATGCTGGAGGTAGAGCTGAAGTTAAACTTCAATTGGTTGTTCCCTGTGCTGGAGGTAGAGCTGAAGCTAAACTTCAATTGGTTGTTCCCTGTGCTGGAGGTAGAGCTGAAGCTAAACTTCAGTTGGTTGTTCCCTATGCTGGAGGTAGAGCTGAAGCTAAACTTCAATTGATTGTTCCCTATGCTGGAGGTAGAGCTGAAGTTAAACTTCAATTGGTTGTTCCCTATGCTGAAGGTAGAGCTGAAGCCAAGGCTACAAAAAGCAAATCATTGATTGTTCCCTATAGCTTAATTTAAGCAGCTGAAGCTAAACTTCAATTGGTTGTTCCCTATGCTGGAGGTAGAGCTAAGGCTAAACTTCAATTGGTTGTTCCCTATGCTGGAGGTAGAGCTGAAGTTAAACTTCAATTGGTTGTTCCCTATACTGGAGGTAGAGCTAAGGCTAAACTTCAATTGGTTGTTCCCTATACTGGAGGTAGAGCTGAAGCTAAACTTCAATTGGTTGTTCCCTATACTGGAGGTAGAGCTGAAGCTAAACTTCAATTGGTAAAATTGTTTCCCTATAGAAACTGGTACTATGTATGGACAGGAACTCGATGGCGTACAAACTTCCATTGGTGTAGGTTCCCAGTCACTTAAGAGGAAATATCGAAATCGTCAGATATATGGTGAACTTCAATTGGTTGTTCCCTATGCTGGAGGTAGAGCTAAAGCTAAACTTCAATTGGTTGTTCCCTATACTGGAGGTAGAGCTAAGGCTAAACTTCAATTGGTTGTTCCCTATACTGGAGGTAGAGCTAAGGCTAAACTTCAATTGGTTGTTCCCTATACTGGAGGTAGAGCTAAGGCTAAACTTCAATTGGTTGTTCCCTATACTGGAGGTAGAGCTAAGGCTAAACTTCAATTGGTTGTTCCCTATACTGGAGGTAGAGCTGAAGCTAAACTTCTTCTTCTTCTGCGTTCCCAGAAGGGTCATTTGGTCCATATGATGAATAAGGTAATTACCGTGTCCGGTTTTCCAGTTTTTTTACTGTCTCACGTGTCTAGCGGTTCAGCCTGGACACATTCCGATTTCGAGGGGGGAGCTCAAAGGATACGAAATTGACAATGGCAGGCGAGTTCAAATAAACACACCGCACTGCCGGGCCTAATAACCGACTGGTAGAGGTTGATTGTATTGCGTGAAGCACACAATCGGAACTTGTGGCAGGGGAGTGATAGTAGCATTGGGTTGTCCATGAATAAAGTTTGATTTGTTTTTTTCCTCAGGCTCACACACAAAGAACAACTGCAAGGCAACGACGCACACCACTTTGCTCACAAAATGGCACACACACACACACACACAAAGGAAGGGGAATAGGAGAAAAACGTGCACGAACACACGACCAACAGCCCCCGAACGACATTGCACGGGGGGAAACTGAAAAAACACACCTCACGGCAGCAGAACACAACAATCGACGCAAACAAAACACAGCACACGGGACACACGAGCTAGAAAGGGGGGACAGGTACATCTACCGGTAACATACACAATACGCACGCACGCACGCACGCACACACACACACACACACACACATACACACACACAACACACACAATAGCGACACACACTGAACACGCACTATCACAACACCGAAAAGACAGGCGCACACACGCACACACACAAACACAGACGCACACGCACACACACATGCACGCTTGCGTACAAATGCTCTTCTTTCTTTTTTACAGGCATTCCATTCTTGGAAAAGAAACGTTGACAGAATAATTTTGTTTTCCTTTATTTCTAAGAATGGATGGAATTGATTGATGGACGGATTATTACTTATAGTTTTCATGCGCATATTATTATGTGTGTAGGGGAAGACGGGGTACAAGGCCACACGGGCGGGTAAGAAGCCCGTCTCCAATTACATCTCATGAAATAAAGCAAATTTCAGTCCACTCACGTTTGTGGGCGCCTATGAGACGGTTGTGTTATTTGTGAGCATTCGTCCTCATGAGTGGCAAGCTTTGACTTAAATTTTCTTTATTCAGAGTGAGATCGGAGGGGTTTGGGGTGTGCCCCAAAAAATGGGCTTCTTACCCGCCCATGGGCTTTTTTACCCCGTCTTCCCCTATATGTTATCAGATGAAGAGTAGAGATTTTCTCAGTACGTACGTATGTGTATATGTTTAAGTTTAATTTGAGAGTCCGGCAGCGCAGATATCGTGACCCTCGGCTTGTAGTCTGCATTGTCACGGTTCCTTCCTTGCCCTTCCCCACCCCCACCTACCGACCCTCTCCCCCACTAACAAGAAAGAGCTGGATTTGTCCTGTGGCGCTTCAGCATTATTATTATCCCATTCATTTATAATTAACGTTTTATTAATAATCAATTATGCTTTCTATTCATATGTCTTATTTCATTGCTATTTGTCAATTGCATGTGCCACAAGGAGAAATGAGGGTGGCAGAGTGGTTAAGACATTGTTTCTGCCAAATGTAATGCATTGTTATAACCCTTGCCCCTGTATGTAGGTAATAGTATGTAAGGACGGGCAGTTGGCTACGGGGTGATGACGCTGTTAAGTGAAGTCTCCTACCATATTGCTCTACCACCTATTGTTATAACCCTTGCCCCTGTATGTAAGTAATAGTATGTAGTAATATATGTAGAACTGTAATGTAAGTATTTATGTAAGTATAGTACTGTAAGTAATAGTATGTAAGTAATAGTATGTAAGAAATAGTATGTAAGTAATAGTATGTAAGAAATAGTATGTAAGTAATAGTATGTAAGAAATAGTATGTAAGTAATAGTATGTAAGAAATAGTATGTAAGTAATAGTATGTAAGAAATAGTATGTAAGTAATAGTATGTACGAAATAGGGGTGATGACGCTGTTAAGTGAAGTCTCCTACCATATTGCTAATATGGGTGATGACGCTGTTAGGTGAAGTCTCCTACCATATTGCTAATATGGGTGATGACGATGTTAGGTGAAGTCTCCTACTATATTGCTAATATGGGTGATGACGATGTTAGGTGAAGTCTCCTACCATATTGTTCTATCACACGTTGGTATAACCCTTGCCCCTGTATGTAATAAATAGGGGTGATGACGCTGTTAAGGGAAGTCTCCTACCATATTGCTAAAATGGGTGACGACAATGTTCAGTGAAGTCTCCTACCACCATAGCTCCGCTATCACCCATTGTTATATCCCTTGCCCCTGTATGTAAGAAATAGGGGTGATGACGATGTTAGGTGAAGTCTCCTACCATAGTATTGCTCTACCACCCGTTGCTATATCCCTGGCCCCTGTTGTAAGAAATAGGGGTGACCACGTTGTTGCGACGCGGGTTGGGCGTGTCCAGGTCGGCGCGGGACCGGGACCTGCGATGGCGGGAGTACGGATCATCTGGCTCGAAGACGTCAGGGATGAGCAGCGTGCCGGCGATGAAGACCAGGATGAAGGCCAGCACGGTGAGCCCCAAGGAGAAAGACACGATGAATGGTGAGGGCAGGGTGGCCAGCCACACTATCATGGCGATCAGGCTCAGGGTACCTGCAACATCCATCATCTATATCTTTCTAAAAGGCTATTCCTAGCCCCCTGTGTGACCCTAGGGTGAAGGCCAGCACGGTGAGCCCCAAGGAGAAAGACACGATGAAAGGCTTGGGGAGGGTGGCCAGCCACACTATCATGGCGATCAGGATCAGCGTGCCTGCAACATCCAATCATCATCCATATCTTTCTAAAAGGCTATTCCTTGCCCCTTGTGTGACCCTAGGATGAAGGCCAGCACGGTGAGCCCCAAGGAGAAAGACACGATGAAAGGCTTGGGGAGGGTGGCCAGCCACACTATCATGACGATCAGGCTCAGGGTACCTGCAACATCCATCATCCATATCTTTCTAAAAACAAAATGCTATTCCTTGCCCCTATGTGGCTCCTGTATTGCAATAGCCACGTTTCACCGATATGAAATGTACAGGTATCTGCTTGGAGGTTCTGTTTTCTCCGTGCATCTTTGACATGTCACGAACATTTCGATCCCCCCCCTCCCCGGTGGGGATACCGGGGGGTCTTTTGTATAAATAGTTCCCTCACCTTCTGGAAGTTCTGTGTTTGTAACTTCCTCTAATCTGTCACTCTCTTTGACTCTGCCTTTTCCCTTTGCTTGCTGTCATCTACTATCTTTCTGCCTTACCGGTCCATTCTCCTGCCTTTTTTCAAGCACACTTTCAAAAAAAATTCAAAACGATTTCTTACAGCCGAAGTCGGGCATACTGGGCCTAAATATTTCATAGTTAGTTCAGTCGCAGCATGACGCATCTGCGTTCATAATTGACAGGAAACTGTCTGAACGATCGAAGAAGAAGAAGATCCGCTTTCACGACATTCGAATACGAAGAAAGCAACACCACACAGTCATACAGAGACAAATGGGACACAGCTGCGATTTAAACGGTGTAGGGCATACATGGGCATACAACTCCCTTTCACCTTCAACGACTTCTTAGAGTTCGTCACATCCCTCACCCTGATGGAACAATATCAGTGAAGCACATTTCGGACTGTTATTCTAGCCACGGAATATCCACGAAGTGCGTAGCCTAGTAACGCACATTTCTTATGGCTGTTTTACCCACGAAGTGGGTAGTGATGCAAATCATCACTGTTATTTTTGTACAGAGACAGTGTCCAGCATCAAAGAGGAGGGTGATCAGCCACACGGTCATGGCGATGAGGCTCAATGTGCCTGAAGCATCATTCCACACAAAGCTTTATACAGAGACAGTGTCCAACGTAACATATCATTAAAGGGGATTCAGACTGAACGTGCCTGTAACATCATTTAACACAAAGCGTTCTACAGAGGCAGTGTCCAACGCAACATAGGGATATTAAAGGGGATTCAGACTGAACATGCATACAGCATCATTCGACACAAAGCTTTCTACAGAGACAGTGTATTACATAACATAGCATTCAAACTGAACGTGCCTGTAATATAATTCGACACAAAGCTTTATACAGAGGCAGTGTCCAACGTAACATAGCATTAACTCTTTCGTTCATGAGAACCGCTTTTGAGGTTGAATGGGAGCAACTGCAGATTCCTAGCTTTTTAGAGCTCTCTATCTCCTTATTCCTGCAGCAGCATCCGACACAAGGTTTTATACAGAGGCAGTGTCCAACGTAACATAGGGATATCAAAGAGGATTCAGACTCAATGTGCCTGCAACATCATTCGACACAAGGCTTTATACAGAGGCAGTGTCCAACGTAGCATAGGGATATCAAAGAGGATTCAGACTCAATGTTCCTGCAACATCATTCGACACAAGGCTTTATACAGAGACAGTGTCCAACGTAGCATAGGGATATCAAAGAGGATTCAGTCTCAATGTGCCTGCAACATCATTCGACACAAGGCTTTATACAGAGACAGTGTCCAAAAATAGCATTAAAGGAGATTCAGACTGAACGTGCCTGCAACATCATCCGACACAAATTGGATTATTGTCATGAAATTAAAAGAACCAAACTTTGAGACTGAGAGTCGTAAGCATGAGGGAGGTGTCTAAACCACAACTTAAGGGCCCGCTACACTGCATACGATTCAGTGGCAAACTGTGATCCGATTGTGACAACGTCTGTGAGTCATACGATGCACGTGAAATACTTTTGTCTACAAAATAATTCTAGGCCTACTATTTTCCTTCACTATACTCATGTAGCTCATGTAGGCCCCAATACACGAATCAAATAAAATGTTTGATGCCAAAAACAAGGAACACAAACGCCCATATTCTAGCTTGCAGCGAATTTTCAAGTGTCTTACACACTTTTCTTCAGGCCCTATTGTGACACAAAAATCAATTCTGAAAACATAACAAATAAAACAAAACACAGATATTTCATCAGACATATGTACGGGGGGGGGTGGGGGGGGGGGGGGGCTACAAGTAATTAGTGAACAATACGAAAGTAGGATTTCATAACATTCATTTAGACAGTAGGTTAAGAGGTGGTAAAAAAAATAAGCCCATGGGCGGGTAAGAAGCCCATGCCAATTATCTCATGAAATGAAGCAAATTTCAGTCACATTTTGCCCATGAGACGTGTGTTAATGTTTAGCGTTCGTCTCATGGGCAAATTTGACTGAAATTTTCTTTATTTCATGAGATAATTGGCATGGGCTTCTTACCCGCCCATGGGCTTTTTGCCCCGTCTTCCCCTACAAATTTCACGTGAATCACATAACCTCACAAATGTCACAATCGGATCGCAGTGAATCGAATCGTATGCGGTGTAGCGGCCCCTTTGACCCTACGACCACCGTGGTGTTAAAGACCCCCCCACGTCACGTGTCACATTCCCTCTTATGCTAGGAAGATTTCTTAAGATTCTTTACTAGCTATAAGAGGGAAAACACGTGAAAACCGTGATTTTGACGCGTGACGTGGTGGCTCTTTAAGCCTACCTGCCACGAAGCAGAGGACAATGAGCACGATGGCCACTGTATGGCGTCTGGCGCCCTCGAAGAAGACGTAGATGGCCAGGAGAACGGCAGAGAACACCACCACACAGAACACGATCGTCTCCAGAGCCCGCACAGCGTTAAAGTCATCTGTTTAACACACACAAAAGATACATTTTCTCCCTACATTTGAATTAGAAAAACTATTGTCTGTATTAGATATGTTCTGTTAATTTACTACTTATCGAAGAAGACGTAGAATGCCAGGAGAATGGGAGAGAACACCACCACACAGAACACGATCGTCTCCAGAGCCCGCACAGCGTTAAAGTCATCTGTTTAACACGAAAAAAAAGATACATTTTCTCCCTACATTTCAATTAGAATTTACAATTGTCTGTATTAGATATGTTCTGTTAATTTACTACTTATCGAAGAAGACGTAGAATGCCAGGAGAATGGGAGAGAACACCACCACACAGAACACGATCGTCTCCAGCGCCCGCACAGCGTTAAAGTCATCTGTTTAACACGAAAAAAGATACATTTTCTCCCTACATTTCAATTAGAATTCACTATTGTGTGTATTAGATATGTTCTGTTAATTTACTACTTATCGAAGAAGACGCCAGGAGAATGGGAGAGAACACCACCACACAAAACACGATCGTCTCCAGAGCCCGCACAGCGTTAAAGTCATCTGTTCAACACGTGGGGAAAAGATACATTTTTCTTCTAGGTAGGTAGGTGGTAGAAGGTTTTACGTCCTCATAGCAGTTGCTCTTAGGGACAAGTAATTCTGGTGCTGTAGTCTTCGACGTAGTAGGTACACCTGGTATTAGGTTAATCAACGTTGGTCTGGGGAAAGGGTCGGTTGGGAGGCGCTGTAGTAAAATCAGTGGGAGTGTTGGCGTAGACTCGTCTCCCTGCATTTCAATTAGAACTATTGTCTGTATTAGATAGATATATTCTTTTAATTTACTGCTTATCGAAGACGACGTAGATCACAAGGAGAAAGGCAGAGAACACCACCACACAGAACACGATCGTCTCCAGAGCCCGCACAGCGTTAAAGTCATCTGTTTAACACGAAAACCCCCCATAAATTTGTCTCCCCACATTTCAATTAGAACTATTGTTTGTATTAGATAATTATATTCTTTTAATTTACTACTTATCGAAGAAGACATAGATGGCCAGAAGAACGCCAGAGAACACCACCACACAGAACACGATCATCTCCAGAGCCCGCACAGCGTTAAAGTCATCTGTTTAACACGAAAAAAAAGATACATTTTCTCCCTACATTTCAATTAAAATTTACTATTGTCTGTATTAGATATGTTCTGTTAATTTACTACTTATCGAAGAAGACGTAGAATGCCAGGAGAATGGGAGAGAACACCACCACACAAAACACGATCGTCTCCAGAGCCCGCACAGCGTAAAAGTCATCTGTTCAACACGTGGGGAAAAGATACATTTTTCTCCTAGGTAGGTAGGTAGTAGAAGGTTTTACGTCCTCATAGCAGTTGCTCTTAGGGACAAGTAATTCTGGTGCAGTCTTCAATGTAGCAGGCAGGCCTACACCTGGTATTAGGTTCATCAACGTTGGTCTTGGGAAAGGGTCGGTTGGGAGGCGCTGTAGTAACATCAGTGGGAATCTTGGCGTAGATTCGTCTCCCTACATTTCACTTAGAACTATTGTCTGCATTAGAGAGATATATTCCTTTAATTTACTACCTATCGAAGAAGACGCAGAATGCCAGGAGAACGGCAGAGAACACCACCACACAGAACACGATCGTCTCCACAGCCCGCACAGCGTTAAAGTCATCTGTTTAACACGAAAACAAAGATAAGATTTTCTCCCTGCATTTCAATAGATCGGAAAAAACACTAGGGGAGAGCACTTCGTGAAAATTAGAGTTGATTACCTCGACTTACTCGGTCAAAACCATAGCAACCATGGCGTCGAAGCTTGAAACCGCAGTATGCCAGTCAGCGACTTGCAAGCATTTTTTTTTTAGAAAAATAAGGGGTGGCCAGTAGCTACAAACTGATAAAATTTGCAAAATGTGAAGTAAAAATATAAATTACATGAATTTTAGAATAACGCACTGTGCGTTCTACATGCTGTGTCTCTCCTCAAACACACGAAGCGAGGGCTGGGGATTTACCTGATGGTAGAGTAACTTCCCCTGTTTGACCGATTGAATTAGGCGAGATCACTCCCTAGCGGGTAGCTCTATAAAGGATACGTTGGCTGAAGACAAAAAGGACTTACCGGTAAACGGTTAGCAAGATATGTTTAACAAATGCAGCCATGCAAAACCACGGTAGTCTCTAGGACCCAGCACAAAAATAAAATCACGGAATAATAAGTCTATTTCATCAACTTGGACTGTGCTGATAATTATTTTATGTGCGAATATCTTCTTTTTTTCTTCTTCAAAGAACGGACACGTATGTTAAAGGAAACAGCAGAGACCACTGCATTATTAAGCAGAATGCGATTGTTTCCAAAGAACACGTGGCGTTAAAATCATCTGCTATGATGGAATATCAAGATATGTATTTAACAGAAATGGCGACAGAATTTATTGAAACAAAACCCACACAATTGAATGATGAATATTGATGACAACGAAAATGTGTTTTTTAATCCGTCCCCAATCGCGTTTTTAAAGGCAGGATAAATGAATTGGCGTACGACATGAAATTGGTCAATGGAGGAGGTATATCATTTATATAAACCACATGTTTTCAAGAGAGTACAAGATGTTCCCGAGTGACAATCAAATGCAAAAACAAAAAAAACGTTTTTTTCCGGAAAAACACAACTAGGAGTTATAGCACGTTCGCGTGAAAAGATTAGTGTTGTTTTACCACCGTCCGTTATTCGTGGGTGAGCGGCTGTTTTCAAATACCGAAGTAACATACTATGCAACAATTTGTGCGGTCGTATTAGCTTGCAACCCAACCCCGGCAGGAGCGAGTCAAGCTACTTGCTTTTTATTATGGCGTCAAGATTAGGGGTCTGGCGCAATAGCACAAACTGATAAAACTGTTAACTGCTGGCAAAATAAATCTGTGACGTAAAAATATTATACATGTCCATCAGTTTTTTTAATAAATGTACGCACCGTGTGTTCTACTAAATGTCTTCTCTCGTTCTCAAAAAAAGCAAACAAACAAGAATAACGAGTATCAGGGAAACACACACAAACCCAAAGACAACGGCAAGTTCGATAAGGCTATTAGAGCTTGACAGGTGGTAGAGTGACTTCAAAAAAAAACCCCATGACTTTCCCGCCTTTCCCCTGTTGAGACTATATTGCTATTGTAGTGAAAGATCACTCCACTCACTCCCACAACGCAACAAAAACAGTAGGGCCAGTGGGGAAATAGCCTTTGTACTTTACTTTTCCCCTTAATTTAAACGGAGCGACCAATAACCTTTTTTTTCACGTTTCCATATTGCGAAAGAAACCACCATACAGAAACGCCCTTCCAACCTGTGGCAACGGCCACATGACAGCCACCAAGATTACTCGCTCTTTAACTTCACAGTACGTGACAACGAGGATATTGGGAAAACCCCCATATACCTGTCTCGACTACGTGGCCTGCCAGCTCGTTCCTCGCCATGATGGCTGTCCACGACATACTCTCAATCACAGTCCAGTCCCCCCCCCTCTCCCCCGTCTCCGTGCATGGGCAAAGGACTACTGCTGAGCTTCGGGTCCCGGACTGCAATAACAACAGAAGAGAAGAAAAAAGACTTAGGTGATCGAACGTGGCTTATATATCGAGGGGTGTATGGGTGGACCGTCTTCAATGTTCCGTAGCCCCATGTGCCTATCATCCTGACATACGGCAGGGGATGGGGCGTTTTCCAGGGCCAAAATTTTTGTGTCCACGCTCTCATCGAAGTTTCGGGCGCCTGCTGGTCCGTTTTCTTCCGTTCCACGCACTACCGATATCCTAGGACTATAACTGTGCTTCCATGCTTGCAAACTATTTTTGCTTAGCAGCTGTGCTTGCCACGATCATAAAAAAGAATGAGAGCCCCCGTCTACAAAGGCCCTCCCCTGAATGATTGGGTCGTGTTTGATGATTCTCGTTTTTTTTTTTTCCCGCGTGCAAGTTTATAGAAGCCATGATGGCCCATCAGCACCAAGAACAAAACCAGGGGCCAATTTGGGAGTGCCCACCACCCCTGGGGCTGGGATTGTTGGGGGACAAAGCCGGGGATGCTCCAAAAATACCCCCCCCTCTGGGGCCTATTGCCACCAACAACAATAAAAGATGGGCTAACCTCATAGAACAGAACCGCGAACTAATAAAGACTGGTTTAAGCTGTGCAACTCTTGCAACAAACGACCGCAATGGACAATCACGAACACCACTCGATACAATGCACCAGCCAGAAGAGAACAGTGAAAATAAACAAACACAACCGGCAAAGTGCAACACAAAGAACTATCACGCAGACAAAAACACCCAAGGAGGAATAACGATTTTGGACGATTGCCAGGTGGCTGCACCGATCAACAAAGGCTTAAAACTAACTACGTAACTACTACTTTACTTCTTTACTACTTTACTACTTTTACTACTCTCTCTGACCGTACGACTTTTACTCTACTGTACGCCTGTTGGCTAAGCTGCAAACCTATTTTCTGCAATGGGTAAAGCAATAAAAGAGCCACTACAACACCCCCACTAAAGAGCATAATTAATTAACAGTTTTCCGCCATTTTCCAACCATCTGTGTGTAGGCGAGCCCGCATATGCCCGTAGCCGATACCGCACCCCAGGGAGATGGCTAGTGTTTTTTACAAACTCCGCTAACTGTGTTACCTCTACATACTGGCTTAGTATAAATCCTCGTATTAATTTTCCTGTTCAGGATAGAAACAGAAGAGAGAGAAAAAACCCAAACTCTAATATTCGAAACTAATTCGACTTGGCAATAATATCACAACAGTGTAATTGTGGGGTGGCCCAGCCAGCAATGTGCAGGAAGGCGAGAGCCTATTGCCTATCACCCCAGACACGGAGACGAACAGGCGGGGGGGCGCACGTGGCCAAGGGGCCATTTTTTTTTGGCCCACCCGGCCCACGCTGGCCCGCTGCATGGCCGTTGTTCCGCCGCCATTACATGGAACTATAAAACTAACTCTAGGAACTTATAACTGGAACTAAGCTGGCAACTCTGCAGAACTAATTGCTGCAATGAACAAGAGACGAAGAAAGAAAAAGTCTATGCAATGTAACAATTAATAACACATAGTGGCTTTGTATTTTTCCAGCCGGCCGGTCAATGTGTAAGAGATAGAGCCATGCCTATCACCAGACACACACCAGGGACCATTTTGGTTCATCCGCTGGCTGCACCATCCATGGCTTACTTGGCTAAGCTTCAACTATTTGCTGCAATGGAGGGTTTTTAAAAAAGAGTACGATGCAACAATGAAAGCATTAGAGCATGTAGCCCACCCGGCAATGCTTAGACCCGGGTATCAGTCAACTGCCCATAACCAATCCCACCATTTCCAGCCTCAACTGTTCGTCTCAAGGTTGAAAGAACTGAACAGTTGAGGCTGGAAAATGGTGGGAGTTGGTTATGGGGGCGAGTTTGATGATAACCCGGGTCAAGCATTGGCGGGTGGGCTACCATGCTCTATGTTTTTTCATTGTTGGCATCGTACGCTTTTTTAAAACCATCCATTGCAGCAAATATTGCAGCTTAGTCCAGTAGCTATCGGTGTCAGCCAGCGGATGAACCAAAATGGTCCTGGTGGTGTGTCTGGTGATAGTCATGGCTCACTAAACATTGCTGGTGGAGACTATATTACTGTGGCTTCTTTGGTTACACTGTAGTAAGCTTTATAATTATTTTATCCATTGCAGCAAACAGTTCCAGCTTAGCCAGTAAGCCAGTGGATGAACCAAACGGGTCCTGGCTGTCTGGGTGATATGTATCGGCTCTACACATTGCCGGCTGGGCCAGCATGGCATACACTATGTTCTTCATTGTTACATTGCCTAAGACTTTGTCTTCTTTTTGGTCCATTGCAGCAAATAGTTGCAGCTTAGCCAGTTATAGTTCTAACCATGTGCGGAACGGGCCAGCGATTGGGGGGTGGGGTGGGCCAAAATGGCCCTGGCGTTTCTGGTGATAGGCATGGCTCTACACATTGCTGGCTGGGCCACCATACACTGTGATATATTTGCCACGTCGTATCGTAGTTTTGATTTTCTTCTCTTCTGTTCTACTGCAGCAAATAATACGAGCTTATCCAGTAATGCTATAATGCCGGAACAGCCAGCGGATGAACCAAATGGCCCTGGTGTGTCTGGCTATAGGCTGGCGCTAACCACACTGCTGGTGGGAACTATAATATTATGCTCTTTAGTAACATTGTTGATGGCTTTTATGCTTTACCATTGCCAGCAAATAGTTGCAGCTTAGCCAGTAGTAAGCTTGCTCGGTGCAGCCAGCGATGAACCAAATGGTCCCTTGTGGGTTGTCTGTTATAGGCATGGCTCTACACATTGCCGGTTTGGGCCAGCATGCATAACTGTGTTTCTTCATTGTTACATTGCATAGACTTTGTCTTTTTTTTGTCCATTGCAGCAAAAAGTTGCATCCGCTTAACCAGTTATAGGTTAGCCGTGTGTTGAACGGCCAGCGGGTGGCCAAAATTGGCCCGTGGTTTGTCTGGTGATGGCATGGCTCTACACTTGCCGGGCTGAATACATGCACTATTTCTTCATTTGTTCATTGTAGACTTTCTTTTCTTCTTTCTTTGTCCATTGGCAGCAAATAGTTGCAGCTTAGCCAGTTATAGTTTCTAAGCCCATGTGCGACGGCAGCGGGTGGGCCAAAAATGGCCCTGGCGTGTCTGGTGGATAGGCATGGCTCTGCCCATTTGCTGGCTGGGCCCCATACACTGTGATATATTTGCCACGTCGTAATACTAGTTTTTGTTTTCTTCTGCTCTGTTCTACTGCAGGAAAATAATACGAGCTTAGCCAGTAAGTTAGCCTGTGCGAACGGCCAGCGGGTGGGCCAAAATGGCCCTGGCGTGTCTTGGTGATAGGCAGTGGCTTGCACATTGCTGGCTGGGCCAGCTAATACCTGGATGGTCTACCAATCCTCGGGGTCCGTCTGGAAGTTAAGGTGGGCCTGTGGCGTCAAAGTCCCCTGCACTAAAAACCAACGGGGACTGTGATGAGATGTCTGTTGAACAGCCAGTACGAGACAGGTATTGGTCCGTTTGTTTGTTGTTATTATTTGCACCACAGGCCATGGACACACTGGCCGCGTTGCGCAGTGTTCTGTATGGTGGTCTTCGGGGGGGGGGGGGGGGGGGGAAATAGGGGAATTGTTCGGAATATTAAGGGGAGTAATGTCATGGTGTGTGGGAGTGATCTTGCCGCAATTCAATCGGTCAAACAGGGGAAGTCCCTCTACCTACATCAGCTCCGTAGCCTATCGCTCGTGTGTTTGAGCAGACATTAGAACACCGTGCGTCATTCTAAAAACGAAAGGGGGGGGTGATGACATGTATAATATTTTTACGTCCACATTTTGCCAGTTTTATCATGTTTTTGTGGCTATTGGCCACCCCTAAATTTTTCTAATAAAAATGCATTCGCTGACTTCGCATCCTGCGGTTGCAAGCTTCGACGTCCATTGTTGCATGTTACTTGGTATTGACCGAATAATGGAGGTAACAACTTCTAATTTTTCACGAGTGCTCTCCCCTAGTTTTGTTTCCAAAAATCGTGCATTGTCCTCTTGGACCATCTATGTACTCTTTGAAACATGGTTTATATAAATTATATACCTCCTCCATTGACCAATTTCATGTCGTACGCCAATTCATTTATCCTGCCTTTAAAACGCGATTGGGGACGGATTAAAAAACACATTTTTCTTGTCATCAATATTCATCATT
>CM065705.1:134363-136887 GCA_017654935.2 Phymorhynchus buccinoides | reverse complement strand
TCTAGATACACAAAAAAGGACAGTATGGGTGCATGTACATGTTTAACTGCTTGATGAAAGGCATGATGGAAAACTGCATTCCTTTGACATACACTGTACCGATACATTTGCGGCACTCTGTAATCAAATAAATACAAAGCAGTGTACAACTGATTCATTTTTGTCCAACGTCTGTTTGATATGTTTACCATCACACCATAAGGAGAGTAAAAACAATCAGGAAAACCCAAAGTAGTCCCTAACCTGTTACACGAATAAGCCCTTAAATTTGACTCAAACCCATAGAATTTGTAACAGCGTCCACACAGAGCCAGCAACCCTCCACAATCAGGACTGCTGAAGGGACAGTGTTCTGTCTCATCTCGTCCATCTTCACACTCGCTCATTAGATTGCAGTCCAGGTGGTGCTGAAAGATGGAGTAGTTTGAAACCGAGCAGTTTAGGAATCCGGTTGACAATTTTTCAGGTGCCGTACTAGCAGGGACGAACGTGTAGAAAAGTTGAAAGCAAGCGGACACGCTGTGCTTGCCACGTGCTGTACATTTGCCAGTGAGGGACACGGAGAATTTATTGGACTGGAACTTGTGGACACACGAATTGTGTTCGCCAGACGACCAGACGTACTTTTCAGGGAGACCGATCTTAACTATAATATCGTCAGTATATCGTGTTAAGGTCTTTAAACTGCACATGAGTGTGGACCCAGCTGGCATGGACACAGAGGTACTTAGGTGGCCAACGTCGTCACTATCATTTCCTCTTGTTGTTATGTATCCAGTGGTCAGTGATTTTATCACACGAATAAGACTTCTGGGTGTTTCTTATAACATAATGTTTACTCCATGTCAATCACAGACAGACCAATGCAACATTCTTATACAATACCCCGTTTCTAATGTTATAAACTAATGCGTGCCAAATGGGTGACAAGTAAAATGAAAAGAAGTTGTCTTAATTCACAACTGGCATATTACATGGAAGAAGTTATATTGAATTACAATGAGTATACTGAATGGAAGAAAAGAGAAGCATTGATGCACAGATGCATTGGTAAGATCAGAAAGCATACCCAGTGCATTGAGGGAAATGAACACATAAACGTGAAGTTATCATCTAGCATTGTTAATTACAAACCTGATATTGTATTAATTTTTGACAGTAACTGTGGCTTGGATATAATTATCATGGCAAAGATCTGAGAAGCAGCATTCAGTTATTTTAGGGAAAGGGATATGGTTAGGAACAGCATACGATTATTTTCGTAAAACTGAAAGATGCAGATGAACAAATAAATTGTTGACTGCTGATCCAAGTAACAAAACTGACCTTGGTAGAAGTGATAGGTTGGACCGTAGGGGAGAAGAAGTCAGTTAAGCTTTCGAGCTGAGCTCTTTATCAAAACAGAGGCTTGAAAAGGCTGCACTGAGAGGTGTCTTGTTGTTGATAACAGCTCACATCAGTTCAGTTGAAGGGGAGAGAGTGAACAGTTTTCAAGGTAAAGATATGATGAGAAAATTGTAGGGTGAAAGGGTGGGGGAGGGGGAAAGGAGATACAGTGGTCGAGTAGTAAATAGATTGCAGCAAGGAATGAAAAATAGCAAGCTATGTGTGTGTGCTGCGACCATTGTTGTGAAAATGAATGGGGTATTTAGGTGTTTTTAAAAGTCGAATAACTTTTGCTTTTTTAGTGTGTGGAGATTATGAGACCAATATTAGCAGGAATATAGAACACTAGATCAACCCATACTCCACACGGCAGCATGAAGCATCTGCATTCATAATTGATAGGAACCTGTCCGAAGAAGAAGAAGAAAAAGAAGAACTGGCTAGATGTACATTATTGAATATAGCAAAACCCGTGCTCCGCACGGGATGTCATGAAAACAATTGTAAGCTCCGCACAGACTTAGGTTTTGTCACTTTGAGAAAAGTAGGTGCCTAAATGTTGTGAAAATACACACACACACACACACACACACACACATACACACACACACATACACACACACACACACTGTACACACAGCACACACTTAATCATTGCTTGCTCGGTTTCCTGTCAATTCATGAGCGCAGATGCGTTATTCTCCGTTATGCACCTTTCAAAACAAATTATGGTTAGACCAAACACAAAACTTCCAGAAGGTAGAGGAACTATTTGTACAAAAGCCCTACTCGCCTCCCTCTTCTCCTTCCTAGCCACCCCTCCCCCTCCCCCTCTCCCTTCTTCTAACCAAAGCAACCATAGAAGTTTCTAGGTGCAGTGAGTTAGCCTCGGCTTTCTGTTAGCACACGCACGTGTCTAAAAATGAACCGTTTTGAAAATGCAAATGGCTTCCAACAGACCGTCCCCCCCAAATTAGACAGTTTAACTCACCAGTTTTTCGACGGATTTGAGCAATTTGCATCATGATATTGCCTTCAATTGTCAAAGTGGTTCGTTCATTCAAATAACCATTACCACGGAGAAAAAAAAAAGAATATTAAGTTTACAGTAGAGTTGACGGTCTCTGTATAGCGAACT
>CM065705.1:119363-129363 GCA_017654935.2 Phymorhynchus buccinoides | reverse complement strand
CAGGCAGTAGTCTTTCATCCATGTGGTTCGAGGTTCGAGCTTTGGCGGACGCATAGGTGCGTACCTTGTGCACGACTTCAATTTGGGATAATTTCAGATCGAATGGTTTTCCGATCTTGGTGGCTGACTTTGCAGCTCTGTCTGCTAGGTCGTTTCCTCTTTCCCTTTAATTTTTTTATTCCCGAGTGGGAGGGGAGCCATATGGGTGTCAGGAGGTCTGTTCCTTTGCAGATGATTTGATGTGCCAAAAATTTTTTATGGATTTCCAGTCTGGATTTTGTTCCTGCCTTTTCTAGGGCTTGGAGTGAGAATTTTGAGTCTGACAGTATGATGACTGCTCTGGGGGAATTGTGGCATATCGTTCACAGTGTTGCATGCCATAAGAATGGCAAGCAGTTCAGCTGTGAAGATACTGACTCCTTTGTTCAGGTGGAACGTTTTGGTGATTCCCAGGTCTGGGATCACAAAGGCATTCCCCTTCCAACGTTCTCCATCTTGCAGGACTGTGAGCCGTCCATGTAGATTTGGAGATGGTGTTGGTACTGTTCGTGTACCATGGCTTTGGCGGTGGCAGCCAGTCGCAGTGGGTCTGACTTTTTGGTGGATCCTGTACCTATGGATGTGATTATCCATGGTTATCTCAAGTTCCCAGGGAGGAGTAGGGTGAGATAGGGATTTGGTACCGCTATCTCTGGGTCTATTTGGCAATGCTCCCATATGTCTTCTGTATGGGATGGGAAAGGTTTCATCCGATTGTACTTCATCGGTTTGGTTTTTTTCTTGTGTTGTAGAAAGGCGACTTGCCTTTTTCTGTTGTCCGTCTTTAGGACTTCCTTGACAATATTTGGTATTATCTAGTTGCGGACTTCGAAGTTGGCACATCTCCGGCAACATTCCTTATGGAGGGGGAGCCACCCTGCTTTCTGGTATGCCAGAGCATTGTTCGCATGCTTGGGTAGTCCCAAGGCGTGTTTGAAAGCAGCCATTTCCGTCCTTTCTAGCTGTTTCCAGCTTGAGTCAGTGGCGTTAAAACACAAAAAAAAAAAAAAAGGCCTTGTGTCCGTATGTTAGTTTGGAGCGGACAAATGCATTTGCTAGATGCACTAGGTTTGCGGGCGTGACCCAAGATTCTCTGCTGAGAAACTTGATGTAGCCGACAGCTCTTCCGGCTTTGGCTGTTAGGTTTCTGACATGGGATGTCCATGATAGGTCTTTTGTGATAGTAACTCCCAATGAATTTGAGATGCACTTCCATTTTGCAGTCCTTTCCCAGCGGCCATGGTGGTGAGTATGCTCAGGAATCCCTGCAGCTTGTCACCACTGATGAGTGTCAGCAGTTGGGTGAACAGGGCACAAATGTCTTTTTGTGCCCTCGTCTGTTGGCGCTACAGAGGTTCGGTTTTCCTCCATCCGTTTGAGGCGCTCCCAGAGATCCTGGTTTTTGTTTTCCGGAGCTGTGTGGTTCGCAAGCTTCGACAAGAGATCTGATCTGCTCCGGGGTTTAGGGCATTTCGACCAGCTCGTGCTTATGTCATCTCACTTTCAGTGCTGACAGTCTCCTTTGGTGACTTCTGCATGGGGGTGGGTTTTGCGTTTGGTGCATTACCACTCTTTGCCACCTGAGCATAACTCAACCCTGACTTGGTTAGGGCTGTGGATGCATCGTTTGTGGATCCTATGGGTCTTCTGCCTTGTGTCCGGGGTGTGTTAGGGTTTCCCCCATACGCTTTGATTGCCATAATTTGGATGGCTTCTTGGTGCGCCTGGGCTTATGGCATGTAGCGGATGGCGCCAGCCCTAAGTTCATTGATGGATTGTTCCACTGTTTCTGCTTCAGTGAAACATCGGGGAGACCATCCGGAGGAAATGTTTCCTCCCTTGCAGTTGATGCAACCGCGTTTTTTGGGGGAAGTGGGGACCATCCTTTTCCTTTTTTTTGTGGCCCCGAATTTGGTCCATGTTTTAAAAAAAAAAGGGAACGTTGTGGTTTACATACGGGGTCCCCCCCGTTCAACCACACAGCAATGTCCTTTTTTTCCCCCAAAGACAATTCTGTATTAAAAAAGGGAAACGTATGTGTTTTAATAAATCTATACTTAATAGTCCCTGTCCCGTCACAATACAGCAATGGTCTTCTCAGGGCACTTCTGTATTAAAGGGAACGTTGCGTATTATTATAGTCCCGTCAACAGCAATGGTCCTTTTTATTTTTCCCAAGAGACACTTATGTAAATTAAAATAAGGAAACGGTTGTGGTTTACATAGTCCCTGTCACCGCAAAGCAATATGTCTTTTCACAAAGACACTTCTGTATTAAAGGGGAACGTTGTGTTTATTATAGGGTAGTCCCGTCCCAACCACAGCGAGCAAATGTCCCTTTCAAGACACTTTCTATTCTGTATTAAAGGGAAAAACGTTTGTGTTTTTTACATAGTCCCCCTGTCCCAAAAAACAGTCAATGGGTCTTCCACTTCAAGACACTTTGGTTTAATTACAGGTAAACGTTGTGTTTTTATTTTGGTCCCGCCGTCAGGCACATGGTTCCCCTTTCAAGAAGACACTGTCTGTAATAAAACAGAGGAACGTTGTTTTTATAGATAGGTCCCGTCAACAGCAATGGTCTTTTCTTTCTCAAGACACTTTCTGTATTAAAGGGAACGTTGTGTTTATATAGTCTCGTCAACAGCAATGGTCTTTTCAAGACACTTCTGTATTAAAGGGAACGTTGTGTTTATATAGTCCCGTCAACAGGCAATGGTCCTTTCAAGACACTTCTGTATTAAAGGGAACGTTGTGTTTATATAGTCCCGTCAACGACCAATGGTCTTTTCAAGACACTTCTGTATTAAAGGGAACGTTGTGTTTATTAATAGTCCCGTCAACAGCAATGGTCCTTTCAAGACACTTCTGTATTAAAGGGAAAAAACGTTGTGTTGTATATAGTCCCGTCAACAGCAATGGTCCTTTTCAAGACACTTCTGTATTAAAGGGAACGTTGTGTTTTATATAGTCCCGTCAACAGCAATGGTCTTTTCAAGACACTTCTGTCTTAAAGGGAACTTTGTGTTTACATTTTCAAGACACTTCAGAAGTCGAGTCGAGTTTTCACTAGAGGACGATTCATCCCGTGCGATATACCTGTTACGCCAAAAGGGGTATAAGAAAACACTTTAAGAAAACGTTTTGCCGAAAAATATAATTAAGCTCTTGTCTGATTGGTAAAAAATTAATATTATTTTAGCATAATCTTTAATGTACCAATCAACAACAAGAAATGTTATTCACCCCTAATGCAAAGTCACGTGATAGTTCGCTGAGAGAGATACTTTGGGGGCAGGCTCAGAGTGCTTCGCGAACTATCGGCAAACAAAGGGTTTTTCTTAGACCGTCTTTGCCCATTTGCGCTCACGCTGCGTAATGTTGCCCTTGTGAAACGGTCCCCTGTATTAAAGGGGTTGCTGGTACACTAAAATGCAAAGGCTTAATATTTAACAGCCTGAAATCCAAGTGAACATACGTCCGGGAAACGTACACACTTACACATGGGGAAAAAATAATGGTCGCCCTATCATAAGCTGCAGTTAACTGCACCCAGATTAATATATTTGTTCTTTTCCTTTGCAGCATATTATATAAGGGCATAACACTTTCACGTGTATGCATACGCATAATTTCCAACTAAAGAAAGTTTATCCAAGAAAATTTTATTCACATATCCAGTGATTATTGACAGTGTGACTGTAAACTTGCCTTCTAATATTGTTTTTTTTTAATGGGTAGCGCAGCAATTGTAAAAAAGGTACCCTTGGGGGCACATCTTGACCTTTGCGAAAACATTTTCCAAAAGATAAAAAGTTCTGAAAGGAAGGGTCAGGGGAATTCATGCATCTAAAGGAAGGTTGTGTTTTTAACAAAAAAACTCTGGTGTGTATTCTTTTACTGCTGTGGCATGGCGTAAGGAACAGGGAGGCCCTGGCTTCAACACCACTTTTCCTACGCTAAAACACTGCTTTGGATACATAATTCTCTTTCTTTGCTCCAAGAGCGTTCTTAACTCTTAAAAACGACTTGCAACAGATTCCTTTTTTTTTTAAAGCAAAAAAACCTTGGCCCGTTTACAAAAAGTCCTACCGCTGGGTCACTTACTAAATGCCTCATTTGAGAACATGTTTTTTTTGATAAAAACAAAAGTCATCATGTTAATATTATACCTCTTGAAACTTTGTTTTCATAAAAGGTCATACTGTTATTACTAATACTAAGCCTCTTGAAAACTTATTTTGATAAAAGATCAACCTGTTACTACCATACCTCTTGAAAATGTGTTTTGATAAAAGGTCATCATGTTACTACCATACCTCTTGAAAATGTGTTTTGATAAAAGGTCATCATGTTACTACCATACCTCTTGAAAATGTGTTTTGATAAAAGGTCATCATGTTACTACCATACCTCTTGAAAATGTGTTTTGTTAAAAAAATAAAAGGTCATCATATTACTAACTCCATACCTCTTGAATATTTGCTTTGTTAAAAAAAAGGGTCACCATGTTTACTAACCTATACCTCTTGAATATTTGTGTTGATAAAAGGTCATCATATTACTAACATACCTCTTGAATATTTGTGTTGATAAAGGTCATCATATTACTACCATACCTCTTGAATATTTGTGTTGATAAAAGGTCATCATGTTACTACCATACCTCTTGAACATTTGTGTTGATAAAAGGTCATCATGTTACTACTATACCTCTTGAACATTTGTGTTGATAAAAGGTCATCATGCCTTACTACTATGCCTCTTGAACATTTGTGTTGATAAAAAAAAGGTCATCATGTTACTACTATACCTCTTGAATATTTGTGTTGATAAAAGGTCATCATGTTACTAACCATACCTCTTGAAAATTTGTGTTGATAAAAGGTCATCATGTTACTACTATACCTCTTGAACATTTGTGTTGATAAAAGGTCATCATGTTACTACTATGCCTCTTGAACATTTGTGTTGATAAAAGGTCATCATGTTACTACTATGCCTCTTGAACATTTGTGTTGATAAAAGGTCATCATGTTACTACTATGCCTCTTGAATATTTGTGTTGATAAAAGGTCATCATGTTACTACTATGCCTCTTGAACATTTGTGTTGATAAAAGGTCATCATGTTACTACTATACCTCTTGAACATTTGTGTTGATAAAAGGTCATCATGTTACTACTATACCTCTTGAACATTTGTGTTGATAAAAGGTCATCATGTTACTACTATAAAAATGTGTGTTGATAAAAGGTCATCATGTTACTACCATACCTCTTGAACATTTGTTTTGTTAAAAGGTCATCATGCTACTACTATGCCTCTTGAATATTTGTTTTGATAAAAGGTCATCATGTTACTACTATGCCTCTTGAAAATGTGCTTTGAAACGCGTGTCTCACAGAATGTTTGAGACATTGGTAGAAAATTCGTCCATTCTAAAAATGGGTGACAGAGAGAGCACAGAGAGACCAAGAAAGAAGACAATTCATGCTTTCTCTGATCTACTCTTCCTCCATATTTCAACCAGCTTTTACCTAGCCCACTAATTACCCCCCCCCCCCCCTCCCCCGCCACTCCACCCTCATCTATAGCTTTCTAAGCCCTCAAAGATTAGGCAAAGGCTAAAAATAAGTTAATTTACATCCAGGATCCTCGCTATCCCTAACCAAAACATATAATTTATTTTCTACTGAGAAAATCAATAAGCCTATTGAGAATATTGAAACGTCAAGGTTGGTCTGATTTTGACTTACACCAACCAATCGTCTGTTTAGAGCAACAACCATGTAACTCCAAAACAGCCATTTTAAGAACTCCTCATTTGAAATAATTATTGTATATATCTTTCTTACATTACAATGTACACAACGTTCATGAAAAATGAAAATCAGAGAAGGGTTTATAATCGTCATTACAAGTATGGTGAAAAACGTTTAAAAGGAAAATTAGTCAAAATAAGCAATTGGTGTTTGTACATTCTTGTTACGTGCTGAACAACAATTTGCTACTGGACACCCTTGCTTACATACCAACTCCACATTGCATGAACGTAAAAAATGAGGGCCACTTGAAATGTGAGGTTGGAAAGCAACAGGGTATAATATTCATAATAATCCTTAACATTTGACTTTTTCACTTCCTTTATTATAGGCATTCTATTAAATCGTCTATTACCAATTCCAATTCAATTCAATCATTTTACTGTCGTCACAAAAAGCAAAAAAGAAATTCGCTGCCTGGCATGCACAATTTTTAAATAATTATGACACGACACAAGTAATATTTAGGAAGACAATTGTCCATAAATAAGACAATAACAATTTTAAAACACACACACACACACACACACACACACACACACACACACACACACACACACACACGCACGCACGCACGCACGCACACGCACACGCACGCACGCACACGCACGCACACGCACACACACACACACACACACAAGCACGCACGCACGCGCACACGCACGCACGACACGCACGCACGCACGCACGCACACGCACACGCACACAGCACGCACGCACACACACACACACACACACACACACACACACACACACACAATCCATTAAAAAAAATATTTTCTATTAGTCATCTAACCAGGAACAAATCTAACTAATAAATCACCCAGGGCTGCGATGCTCGAAGACAAGCTGTGGGGTCCTGTAGCAGCGCTGCAGTCAACGGCCCCCTTCATCTACAGGTCCGAACTAAACATTTAGCATGGCGGGAACAAGAAGAAGAAGAAGAAGAAGAAAAGAAAAGCTAACTGGACAGCATTGTGATGTAGATAGCTTTACAGTCACGTGTTTTGCACAACCATTAGTCTGGTGAATGGTACCAGTGGTACTGTATGAATAACTAGTGGTTCAAATACATGTGACAGTTGAAATCTAATTGACTGAACATTCAACCTCTGGACCTCCGACCCTGTTTGCCTATTTCTTGATGCTAGGCATATGACATATTATTCTTGATGCACTGTGTTGCATTTGTGTAACTATTTCTGTTTTAAAGGACAAAAGACATAATGTTTTATGAACCTTAATAAATATTAAAGAAAAGTAGCATCCATGCAATGATTTAATAAGGATACATAATGGAATTCTGGAAATGATTGTGATAACGACAATGATGATGATGATATTAATGTGTGTGTGTGTGTGTGTGTGAGTGAGCGAGCGAGCGTGCGTGCGTGCATGCATGCTTGCTTGCGTGCGTGCGTGTGTATATGTGCGTGCGTGCGTGCGTGCGTGTGTGTGTGTGAACTTCTGTGAAGTTTGAAAGTCCACGCAACTGATTCTGCATTAACGAAAGGCTCTTAATTCGTGTTATTTCGATCCCAGAACTAAGAATGAGCGGGATAACCAACATTACTACCATTGGCATCAAAGCAATATGTCCAGGCATTGAGTACTTCGCGGGTCAGAACGAAACGCATTATGCAATAATGCAAGCCAATGCTTCGAACTGTGACAAGTACTTGACAAAGCACACAGCCCGTCCTGGGTTGTTGTATGGAGTATGCAGCAATTCATCCACCTTCTGTAACATACACGTAACTGGTTCACAAAACACGCAAGTAAGCATGGTTCTCAGGCGTTTGGCATATTGGTGTGATGGTAGGAACTGGAAAACAGAAGTCAAATTCTCAGGTCAGCGCGGCTTTCACTACTTTGGTATCGTAGCATGTGGCTGCCATAGTTCTGATGAAAGTTACTATCTCTTCTGAAAACCACATTCACGTATCACATCGCAACACTCCTTTAACCGAAATCGAGTTTGCTGATATTATAGATGAACGCTTTGGCTTAAAGGAAACGTCAAACATGTCTTGTTATGTTATCGTTCCTTTTTCTAAAGGTATGAAGTTTATTTCTTACTTAAAATGGTCAGCTGGATATGTCACTATGATTAGTTTTCAACAAGTCATCACGCCAGGTATTTGTAATCGAGGAGACGACATTTTCAGGCTTAGGTATGAAGAAACACCAGGGAGCCAGCAAATGGTTGTGAGCTTTTGTGCCTCAAACTTAACCCCAGCAAAAGTATTTCCAACATTTCGTCTACAAATTGAAGTCGATGCCCATAGTACACTTAGCATGAACATCAGACTGTATGTGTCTGCAATTTCTAACAACAATCAACCTTATAAGTTACCCAATGGCTTGTTCAATTGTTCTGCAAAATACTATTCAAGATTCCAGGATCATCTACACTGCAACCTGAAGGATGAGTGTGCGGATGGAAGAGACGAGGCAGAACACTGTCCATTCAGCAGCCCTTCTTGCAAAGGCCTGGTTGCATCACGCAATAAATGTTTGAAATTGATGATCATAGGGTACGCACACCACGTTCATTTTCTTGATCATAAATGCAAAGCTCTTGATGGGAAAATTGCTTCATTAAAATCAAGAAATGAACAGGATGACATACTTTTTATGCTGAAAGCATACACCATTTTCTCCCTTCGTTTTGGTTATTTTTCAGGCTGGTATACACAGCCATTTATATACAGCAAGTTTCGCTTATGGTCAGACAACACTACCATCTATAACATGAACCACTTCCGTTTAAAAACTCAGTATCTTCCCTCAAAGCAGAAGACAATCGGGGAAATAGAGTCAATGGTACTTTCTACTCGGAAATATCCATACCCATACGTCGCAGAGACTTTACTTTGTGAAGCTGTATATCGTAAACCAACAATTATTCCTGTCCAAGTACAAGTTACTCGCTTTCAAATTTCTCAGTTTGTCTTCACTAGCACGCGCCAATCCGTAACTGTATGTTTGAAACAGCAAGTGATCCATGGATTCTTGTTCTCCAATTTGAAGAAAAATTGTAAAACAATATCGTTGTTACAGTTCCAGATGATTAGCAACTCCAGTGATGTGACATCTCGTGAAACTCCCCATGTTACACTGACAGTAGATAGATACACTATGTTCAAATGTGACGATGCCATCACTTCAATCCATCACACCTTTGTTTGTGATTTTAGACAGGACTGTCCGGATGACAGCGATGAGTCATTTTGTCAGCACTCTCCGTGTCATGGGTTTTTGTGCTCGAACAACACTCAATGCGTGCTGCAAAGTCAGCACTGTAACGAGTTTTCAGATTGTTTGGACGATTCGGATGAAGTCAGTTGTGTGGAAGGAAAGGGTGTACATTTTGTATGGCAAGAAAACGTTATGAAAGAACTGTTTTACGTGAACTTAGATGGTAGTGGTTACTTCACCCCGCGGGTGATGAAAAGCGACGACCTCTGTCCCGACAGTCATTACAGATGCACGACTGAATGGCTGTACTGTCTTCCTGTCTACACTCGATGTAACGGAATATCTGACTGTGTCTACAGCGAAGATGAGCAAAACTGTGAACACGTTGCATGCCTACAATATTACCAGTGTAGAGATTCCACAGTGTGTGTGCATGAAGATCATCTCTGTGATGGAATATTTCAGTGCCCTCTCAGAGATGATGAACTTCTGTGCGATTTCAGTTGTCCTAAAAGCTGTCTGTGTCAAGGCCGTGCTTTTAGATGCAAGACACAGTTTGCTGCTGATTTCTACCCACGTCTCCGGTATCTAGACGCATCAGATTCAGGAATTTCAATGACCCAGTTAAAAAGAAATTATTATGTCAACTATCTGATTCTATCCCACTGTTCTATCAATCTTATTCCAACTGTACAGTTTAACAACCTTCAGGTTCTTGACCTCACTTTTAACAGTCTCAACAACATTGATTTGACTGTGTTGACGGTTATGCCAAATGTAAAATCTATTCTCCTTTCAAACAACCCTTTGCACAAAATCGTAACAAAGCATAGGAAGCTTGTGTTTTATGTTCTGAAACGATTGGATCAATCAAGTACATATTCCAATATTCTTAGTGATGAAGTGTCACTATATTTCCCCAAATTAAAGTACTT
>CM065705.1:111863-114363 GCA_017654935.2 Phymorhynchus buccinoides | reverse complement strand
TCCTTTCAACTGTAGCTGGAAATGCGTGGGTCAGCACTTATTACACAACATTGACCACAGGGATAATTGTTGGCACCAGACGAGGCCCTGACAATCAGACATCTGTAATGCAGCAATAGGTGCACAGCAGGGCAGCACCCATCTGCACATCATTCTGCAAATAAAAGGAGGCTTTGTGTGCCAAAATCTCATGACAGTTACCATCAGAGATTCTGAAAATTATCAAATGATAAAGAGAGCATTGTGGACATTCAAATTAACCCGTTGAGGACACATTCAAACAACATGTTTGTATAATAATATGTATCTGATCAGTTTCTAAGAACTTGGCCATTGTATTTTGTGCTACAATCCCCGACAGGAAGAAGACCTGCTGATTCACTAATAATTGTCTTCTTGAAGTTGCATGCTGCTTGACATTAGTCTGCAATCCCAATGAGACCACTAAAAGTACACCTTTCTCTAACAAGAGTGGAAAAGCAAGAAGTGCGCACCAATAAATCATCTGATGCTTTCCCCACTCTTTCCCTTCTTCACTCACCCCTCCATGCAATGGCACGTCGGCCATTTTACCCACCTATAAAATAACTAATCGACACTGATCGCTGTATTGTACTGCTTGACGCATAGCAACAAAGGCCAAGGGTTGAGATGAAGGTTAGAGATGTCATCGGTACTTAGGTTAGCATCTATATAACCATAGGCTAATGTACCAATTATGAGACCGTTACTGCAGAGATTTAAAATATATTAAAACAAAAAGTTGATATATTCAATGCAAATTCAAGGTCAAGCATTTAAGATGAAAGGCTTAGACATAAAATAGGTATCAGTAATTCAATATCCTCTATACACCTAAGTTTAGAAAACAATAATACCACATAGCTTATTTTAGGACAGTAGTGCAAAAGTTGAAAAAGTATACAAGTTGATACAATAAAATCACATTCTCAAGGTCAAAGGTCAAGGTCAACAAGGCATACTGAGGGGCACATCAGATTGATTAAAATAGTAGCACACAAATTCGAAGTGATCCTGTGACATGGTTCTTAAGATAATTGCCAGGCAAATGAAAGGACACGAAATATTGTGATAGCCCTCTCCGCAGAGTGGCTGGGGGCTAATAAGTACGAAAATAGGATATAATTCGCATAGTTTGAATCATTTCAGCAAATTATACTATTTTTCTTACCAAAAAAAGCATTAGATACAAAATAATTATGTTAAGTGCATGTTTTTGCAGTTCTCTAGAGTCCCATGGCGGCCATTTTGAATATGACGTCATAACTCAAAATGCCCAACATTTACAACTTGGCCTCTAACGGATTTGGATTCAGCACCCTCAAATCATGTTAAATCGACATAAAAACCTAATATATATCACAAAACAAGGTCAAGCTTAATTTCGCCTGGACTAATATAGTTTTCTCCTTAGAGCTCCTCCAAAATCGGAATGTGTCGGCTGAATGCAGCAAAGACACCAGTGAAAACTGGAAGACGGACACATGCGTATCCATTGTGGCCTTATGGCCCGGAAACGCAGAAGAAAAAGAAAACAACCTGGGTATACTGCTCATAAACGTCATAACAACCTCCTGGTGAAGCAACAGCGTGGCTGTTTCTAGGTACGAGCACGCCCAGATGAGGAGTCACGCCTCGGCTAAACGTCTTCCCGGTTACCCTCTGTCAAGGTCCTGTGAAGGTCCTTCAACCGGCTTTTCCTTTCCATTTCAAGCATGTAGTGAAACTTGTTTCGCCTAGGATGGGACTTCGGTGAGAATGGGACTTGGAAGGAATGTTAAGTCATGCACACAACACACGCTCAAAATATATAAATAAAATTATTTAGGAAAAAACCGCATAAATGAAAAAAAAGGGAATTTATGCACAGAACGCACATTTAAAACACCTGTATGAAATATAAATTTAAAATGCATCATTTGAAAGTGGAGAATTTTTTTTGGGGCCAAATTCTCTACATGGATTGAGGGTGGATGGACAGACATAAATTAACTGAGGTATTTTTGAAGAGATGAGTCTTCAGGCCAGTTTTGAAGGATTGCAGGGGTGGAGAACTGCGGAGAGAGAAAGGGGGGTTGTTTCAGATGTGTGGTGCTTGGAAACGCTCTGCTTCCAACTGTTGTGTACTCAGTGACAGGTTGGCAAAGAAGTTTCAGGTTGCTTGATCTGAGGTTGCGTTCTGGCATGCAGTGCAGAGAGGAGAGAGGAGAGGTAGTCAGGAAGAGTGTCTTCAAAATATCGATTTCAGTTCAATGCTTGTTGAGTGAAAGAAGATACAAAGGGGTCAGTCTTCTAATAGGAGCTGTCGTAATACAAATGAATATAATGTTCACTGAAAAGGCCTTCATTTACAATGGCTCCATCACTAGGCCATTATTCTTGTTCTCAATAATGTAGGCCTAATGTTGGTTGGCTTATTACCTAGTGTTCTGTGTATAATATTGATCACAACAGGCCGCTCCACTTGACCCTGTCCCCC
>CM065705.1:104369-111363 GCA_017654935.2 Phymorhynchus buccinoides | reverse complement strand
CAACGACCAACTCCGATGCCTTCCCATAGTCACCCCCCCCTCATTCGTAATTTCTATTTTTTTTACTTCTTATTGGTGCCACGTCTTGCTTTCCTTCTGTTAGAGAAAGGTGTCTTTTAGTGGTTTCTCATTGGAGTGCAGATACTGGAAGCGGCATGCAACTTCAAGAAGACGATTATTAGTGGGTCTTCTTCCTGTCGGGGATTGTAGCACAAAATACAACTGCCAAGTTCTTAGAAACAGATCAGATACATATTATACAAACATGTTGTTTGAATGTGTCATCAACGGGTTAATTTAAATGTCCAGAATGCTCTCTTCATCATTTGATCATTTTCAGAATCTCTGATGGTAACTGTCATGAGATTTTGGCACACAAAGCCTCCTTTTATTTGCATAATTATGTGCAGATGGGTGCTGCCCTGCTGTGCACCTATTGCTGCATTACAGATGTCTGATTGTCAGGGCCTTGTCTGGTGCCAACAATTATCCCAGTAATCAATGTTGTGCAATAAGTGCTGACCCACGCATTTCCAGCTACAGTTGAAAGAAATAACATGTTGTTCAAAGTGAGTCTGCTTCCACAAAAAAAAGTCTCATTGCCAATGAGCTTAGAAAGCATCGTGCTTCAAAATTAGTCATACTTGGTGGAAGACCACACTAACAAGTGTCTTATCCAAGTTCTGGCAATCGTGAACACTTCTATGATTAGTTGATGAGATATTGTATCCGTAGGCTTGATACCAGTGCTTAGCTGGCATGGGGGTTTGTTATGTGGATGCATTAACGTGATAATAATAGCAGCCTCAGCAGCTTATCAACAATGAAACTAATAAGAGTCTTGGTGATCCAGTCTTATTATGAAAAGAGTTTTGTACTTCAGTACTATTGTAGTGTACAGACTCTGCTCTAAGCGATTACCCCCCCCCCCCCCCCCCCCCCCCCCCATCACAATTTCACTAGCCTGCCAATACAACCATGTAGCTCACCAGCATACTCATAGCCAGAAATAAAGTCCTTATACTCCCTCCCCTTCCTTGTAAATTGCACAACTATCCAGTACAGCTGTTGTCACTGGTGAACTCATAGCACGTCTGTTCAGCCATGGATAACAGAGGCTGGAGGCACGTCCAGGAAGATACTGTACATAGGCACCATTCTTTGCTCCTGGATGCTGACGGGTTTGCTTTGTCTGTTGGCTGTTGTGTCCTCCATACTCAAGACAAGGGTCACCACTGACAATTGTGCTCATAAAGGCAATATCTTCTTTCGCCACTTGATGCAAATAAACCTGAAGTATGGCTACAGATGGAACGGAGATGACAATCGATGTGCTTTTTTGAAGTGGGAATTAAATTTTATTCATCCTATTACAACAGTCTTCCAAGTACGGCCAAATGAAAGAAAAGTGAAGAGAAAAGCGACTCAGTGCCATTCTTAGTGTACTTCTCTCATTTATTCGTATAAGAGACCTTGGTTGTATCTTTGAAAATCAAATTATTGTCAAATTCTGGGAGGCGTTTTGCCCATAAGACCCTCCATGCGAGTATTTGAACATCCCTCCTTCCATGTCCAACTGGTCCGCCCCTGTATTGGTATATCAATGGGGCCATTCAACTGTGTGGGTTTAAATGTGGATTATATAATGAAATTATTCAGTTTGATTTTTTTAAAGTGAGTTCAAGGGTAGAATCAAATCTGCACACCAAGGTTGTCAGCAACAACCTTATTTTTAAAAAAGATAGAAGTGAGCAATAGACTAAAGTATCTGAAGTCTGAAGTCTCTCTCTTTTTTTGTCTTTCAGCTCTTCTGTCTGTCTGTGTCTGTCGTCTGTCTGTCTGTCTGTCATCTCTCTCTCTCTCTCTCTCTCTCTCTCTCTCTCTCTCTCTCTCTCTCTCTCTCTCTTCTCTCCTCATTCTCCTCTCTCCAAAAAGTTCAGAATGGAAGAATAGGCCTAGCCTAAATTCTTATACTTGTAAAATAAAGTGTCTGAAGTCGGAAGTCTCTCTTTTTTACTGTCTTCTGTCATATCTCTGTCTGTCTGTCTGTCTGTCTGTATCTCTGTGTCTCTGTGTGTGTGTGTGTGTGTGTGTTGTGTCTCTTTCTCTTATCCTCTCTCTCTCTCTCTCTCGCTCTCTCTCTCTCTCACAACCACACACACACATCACACACCGCACACGCACACACGCACGCACACGCACACGCGCACACACACACACACCACAACAACACACGTTTATGTTTGCATTATTAATTTGGCCAAAGGTTTTTTGTCATTTGTGGAAGGGATCTAGTATTATTTACTGCGTTTTATAAACACAGACACTAAAACCATCTCTCTCTCTCTACTCTCTCTCTCTCTCTCTCTCCTCTCTCTCTCTTCTCTCTCCTCTCACACACACAAACACACACACACACACACCACACATACACACACACAAACACACACACACACACACACACAACCATTTATGGTGGATTACGTCAATTCTAGTCTTAATTTCTCATTTGCCTTATTCACATAGTAGGCATATTGTAAGTTTGTGGTGATCAGTATACTATTTAGATTTCAAACATACACCTACACACACACCCCCCCCACACCCCCCACATCAACCCCCACCCCAGCAACCTCCCGCAAAACACATACAACGCACACGCATGCATGCACACATTGCACCCACCCGACGCGCGCAAGCACACACACACACACTCACACGCAGAAGCCGGAGCGCCACCGAGTCAAGCGTAGATCTATTTACTGGACACGTAGGCCTTACTCTTCGCTTCCTCAGTCATTCAGATTCAGTTTTCAACATCTACTCTGTTTTCGTTCACTCACATGATGGTTTAATCGAACAAACATTGTGGTTTTAGTTCAAGAGAGATGCAGTATCGTTAATCAGAACACACGTGTTGCCAAGGTCAAATAAAATGTAAACTTCATGTCGGTCTTTCCCGCAAGGGTGAGTCCATTTATCAAGGGTTACTTTGTTGCAAAGCGTGCTAATTAACTTTGCTACTGTTACTTCAATTTACCTTTAAGTATTATTTTATGTCGTTGTCTTTATTCAGTGTTCTACTGCCCATACTTGTAAAGATGATATTACAACAAAATAGAAGAGTTTGAACTTGAGTTTAAGTTTTTATATAACAGGTACCCCTGCGCGTCATACCTTTGGCCTTATCCAAGTGACGTCATTGACCTTGTGAGCTACATTTAGGCTATGGAGGCGAATGTGAAAACAGGCCATGGTACCTACAAAGATCGCTTTCTACTGAAAGTTGCCCACTATTTTAAGGTTGGCCTCTGACATATTTGAAACAAGGACATATAAAATATTTAAAATCCACTGAAAAACTTAATATATATATAAAAAACAACCGCCTTCTGTTTTAACAGATGTCATCGACTAGACTATATTGAAGATTTTTTTTTTTTAATGGCAGGTGAATGGGCCAATAAGTCGGAAATATAAATGTTAGATGACGCAAAGCAAAGCACAAAGGTAGAGTCAAAGAGAGAGACAAATTAGAGGAAGTTACAATCACAGAACTTCCAGAAGGTGGATGAACTATTTGTACGGAAGACACCCCAGGATCCCCATGGGGGGAGTCTACCCAGTGAGTTTCACTGGCCAGTTGGGAACCTGAGGGTCCATCCAGGCCCTGATCAACGGATGAACCGACAGTGCTTGGGGTCCAGGACTCTGACGACACCCCGCTGCATCGGAGCCCTACACTTGAATCATCCGCGAGCCGCGGTTGAAGTCATGTCTGCGTCCCAGAAGGCCTGACTGGACAAGGACATCGTCGAGACACCGGGCCCCTCTCGGGCCAAAGTCTGCGTGGGCCAGCAATTCCACGAGATCTACCTGAACTCTACGCGCGCGCGATGCCATTGTGTGGCGTGGGGTTTGTCTGATGGAGGCTTTTTGTGTACTGATACAACGCCCGTCCTGTGACCCGGAAGGACTGAGTCTCTGCCATGCACATGTGTTTAGATAAGTACAAGAGAGAGAGAGAATGAGTGTGAACGAGGGCAGTGACTGTCTTTAGTCTTCATTTTAGATGTATTGATAGCTCAGGGGTTACAGTCACTTGCAGTATGCATGGCAAATTCAACTTGGTGAAAGGATTTTAAAACAAACACTCTTTCTTGTCCTATATTCCATTTCCCGATGTTCTTCTGTCCCGCTGAAGGTAATCTAACCAAAGGTATCCAACCAGCAGTCCAAGACTTCAACAACCGAAGCATTTTATACATCTGTTAGCTGCAGAAATACCATTTGGTGGATATTGTTAACAAAACATTCAGATGTTTCGCCACACATCAGTGCCTAATGCAGTTATCTTATACAGTTTCGTTTATGATTTAGCCTTACGTAACGAATGAAGCCGTGATTTCATCAACTTTAGTAACTTTTCTTCCCATACCTTTACCCTCTTTTGCGATGACACAGTAAATAAATACAACAGTGGGTTGAGTGCTGAACTGAGTGGTATCATGAAAACAACTGTGGCGTCGTATGACTTGGTGAAAAAAGTAGCACCAATGGACGAAGCTATTGTCCAAATACCCAGCGAGCACCAGCAAAAGACATATGTGACCGTCAGAGTCCTGACCAGATGGACAGACGAAAAGAGTGGCCGGTGTACGGGGTTCAACAACATTCTGTACTCTGGCAGGCGGACGTATAAATATATTTGACAAAGTGCAACCTGTGAACAAATTATGCAGTTTATTGCTATGATTCCCTTGAACCATTTGAATCCTTGACTGGATTTGTAATTCTGAAACAAAGCCAGGCGACACAGGCCAGACTGATCGGACAGGCCCCAGTGGGACAGCCCAGGAAGATAGGGTATTGCAGATAAAACTAGCCCACCGATCCAAATGACTGTACAAATGATATCAGTCATATGTGTAAGGAGCCCCCACAGTTTAATAGGGGCACATAGGAAGATTGTGTGGTTCACTGTGGCAAAGAAAAGGATAAACACTGATACCTCAGTGGATAGTACGAACAACAAACCACTCAGCCTACAAATAATATGTTTTGTCCACGTCTCTTCAATCATTACATAGTCTCCATAGAGTGCCAGATTTGCTGTTAAAGTGATCCCAATGTGAATGCCCATACATAGGTCAGCAAAATACAAATGAACAAAAACCTTTAAAAACTTGTCACCAAATATTTCTTTTACGTTGAAAATCAACAAAACTGACCAGTATATCAGTGTATTTACAAATGTGGCAGATGCAAAGGCACAGACAAAATAAACCTTGTGGTGTCCAGTTGGTATCAAAGTATTGCACGAAGGTAGTGCAGCTTGACTAGCTAGACAATTTCTTTCACTCGACTGTTCAGGAAATATCTGATCGCAACACAATCTATAGTTTGAAGAGAGCATTTGTTGTAAATTATTGGACTTTGAAAATAAATCTAACGGGAATTTCTTAATTGAGTTTCCTCTTAAGTCCAACTCAGACATCTCAGGCAAGTGTTTGAACCCTTTTCTTCCAATGATTTCTGTGTTAGAAAACGATAAGTTTAAGTACTTTAATTTGGGGAAATATAGTGACACTTCATCACTAAGAATATTGGAATATGTACTTGATTGATCCAATCGTTTCAGAACATAAAACACAAGCTTCCTATGCTTTGTTACGATTTTGTGCAAAGGGTTGTTTGAAAGGAGAATAGATTTTACATTTGGCATAACCGTCAACACAGTCAAATCAATGTTGTTGAGACTGTTAAAAGTGAGGTCAAGAACCTGAAGGTTGTTAAACTGTACAGTTGGAATAAGATTGATAGAACAGTGGGATAGAATCCATCGAGTGTAGACAGGAAGACAGTACAGCCATTCAGTCGTGCATCTGTAATGACTGTCGGGACAGAGGTCGTCGCTTTTCATCACCCGCGGGGTGAAGTAACCACTACCATCTAAGTTCACGTAAAACAGTTCTTTCATAACGTTTTCTTGCCATACAAAATGTACACCCTTTCCTTCCACACAACTGACTTCATCCGAATCGTCCAAACAATCTGAAAACTCGTTACAGTGCTGACTTTGCAGCACGCATTGAGTGTTGTTCGAGCACAAAAACCCATGACACGGAGAGTGCTGACAAAATGACTCATCGCTGTCATCCGGACAGTCCTGTCTAAAATCACAAACAAAGGTGTGATGGATTGAAGTGATGGCATCGTCACATTTGAACATAGTGTATCTATCTACTGTCAGTGTAACATGGGGAGTTTCACGAGATGTCACATCACTGGAGTTGCTAATCATCTGGAACTGTAACAACGATATTGTTTTACAATTTTTCTTCAAATTGGAGAACAAGAATCCATGGATCACTTGCTGTTTCAAACATACAGTTACGGATTGGCGCGTGCTAGTGAAGACAAACTGAGAAATTTGAAAGCGAGTAACTTGTACTTGGACAGGAATAATTGTTGGTTTACGATATACAGCTTCACAAAGTAAAGTCTCTGCGACGTATGGGTATGGATATTTCCGAGTAGAAAGTACCATTGACTCTATTTCCCCGATTGTCTTCTGCTTTGAGGGAAGATACTGAGTTTTTAAACGGAAGTGGTTCATGTTATAGATGGTAGTGTTGTCTGACCATAAGCGAAACTTGCTGTATATAAATGGCTGTGTATACCAGCCTGAAAAATAACCAAAACGAAGGGAGAAAATGGTGTATGCTTTCAGCATAAAAAGTATGTCATCCTGTTCATTTCTTGATTTTAATGAAGCAATTTTCCCATCAAGAGCTTTGCATTTATGATCAAGAAAATGAACGTGGTGTGCGTACCCTATGATCATCAATTTCAAACATTTATTGCGTGATGCAACCAGGCCTTTGCAAGAAGGGCTGCTGAATGGACAGTGTTCTGCCTCGTCTCTTCCATCCGCACACTCATCCTTCAGGTTGCAGTGTAGATGATCCTGGAATCTTGAATAGTATTTTGC
>CM065705.1:96869-99369 GCA_017654935.2 Phymorhynchus buccinoides | reverse complement strand
CGACCCTGACCCTGTGTCTTGAAAAGACCATTGCTGTTGACGGGACTATATAAACACAACGTTCCCTTTAATACAGAAGTGTCTTGAAAAGACCATTGCTGTTGACGGGACTATATAAACACAACGTTCCCTTTAATACAGAAGTGTCTTGAAAAGACCATTGCTGTTGACGGGACTATATAAACACAACGTTCCCTTTAATACAGAAGTGTCTTGAAAAGACCATTGGTGTTGACGGGACTATATAAACACAACGTTCCCTTTAATACAGAAGTGTCTTGAAAGGACCATTGCTGTTGACGGGACTATATAAACACAACGTTCCCTTTAATACAGAAGTGTCTTGAAAAGACCATTGCTGTTGATGGGACTATATAAACACAACGTTCCCTTTAATACAGAAGTGTCTTGAAAAGACCATTGCTGTTGACGGGACTATATAAACACAACGTTCCCTTTAATACAGAAGTGTCTTGAAAGGACCATTGCTGTTGACGGGACTATATAAACACAACGTTCCCTTTAATACAGAAGTGTCTTGAAAAGACCATTGCTGTTGACGGGACTATATAAACACAACGTTCCCTTTAATACAGAAGTGTCTTGAAAGGACCATTGCTGTTGACGGGACTATATAAACACAACGTTCCCTTTAATACAGAAGTGTCTTGAAAAGACCATTGCTGTTGACGGGACTATATAAACACAACGTTCCCTTTAATACAGAAGTGTCTTGAAAAGACCATTGCTGTTGACGGGACTATATAAACACAACGTTCCCTTTAATACAGAAGTGTCTTGAAAAGACCATTGCTGTTGACGGGACTATATAAACACAACGTTCCCTTTAATACAGAAGTGTCTTGAAAGACCATTGCTGTTGACGGGACTATGTAAACACAACGTTCCCTTTAACATGGACAAATTGGCCACAAAGGGAAGGATTGTCCTTCCCCAAAACTGCGGTGCATCAACTGCAAGGGAGAACATTCCTCGATGTCTCCACGATGTTACTGACAACAGTGAAATCATCAACAAATTTGCAACAGTGGACAATCATCAATGAAAAAACTTAGGGGCTGCATCGCACATGCCAAAAGCCCAGGCGCACCAAGAAGCCATCCAAATTATGGCAATCAAAGCGTATGGGGGAAACCCTAACACACCCCGGACACAAGGCAGAAGACCCATAGGATCCACAAACGATGCATCCACAGCCCTAACCAAGTCAGGGTTGAGTTATGCTCAGGCAACAAACAGTGGCAATGCACCAAACGCAAAACCCACCCCCATGCAGAAGTCACCAAAAGAGACTGTCAGCACTGAAAGTGAGAAGACAAACACGATGGTCGAAATGCCCAAACCCCGAGCAGATCAGATCTCTGTCGAAGCTGCGAACACACAGCTCCGAAAACAAAAAACCAAGATCTCTGGGAGCGCCTCAAACGGGATGGAGGAAAACCGAACCTCTGTAGCGCCAACAGACGAGGGCACAAAAAGACATTTGTGCCCTGTTCACCCAACTGCTGACACTCATCAGTGGTGACAAGCTGCAGGGATTCCTGAGCATACTCACCACCATGGCCACTGGAAAAGGACTGCAAACATGGAAGCGCATCTCAATTCTTGGGAGTTACTATCACAAAAGACCTATCATGGACATCCCATGTCAGAAACCTAACAGCCAAAGCCGGAAGAGCTGTCGGCTACATCAAGTTTCTCAGCAGAGAATCTTGGGCCACACCCGCAAACCTAGTGCATCTAGCAAATGCACTTGTCCGTTCCAAACTAACATACGGACACAAGGCCTTTTTTAACGCCACTGACTCAAGCTGGAAACAGCTAGAAAGGACGGAAATGGCTGCTTTCAAACACGCCTTGGGACTACCCAAGCATGCGAACAATGCTCTGGCATACCAGAAAGCAGGGTGGCTCCCCCTCCATAAGGAATGTTGCCGGAGATGTGCCAACTTCGAAGTCCGCAACTAGATAATACCAAATATTGTCAAGGAAGTCCTAAAGACGGACAACAGAAAAAGGCAAGTCGCCTTTCTACAACACAAGAAAAAAACCAAACCGATGAAGTACAATCGGATGAAACCTTTCCCATCCCATACAGAAGACATATGGGAGCATTGCCAAATAGACCCAGAGATAGCGGTACCAATCCCTATCTCACCCTACTCTCCCTGGGAACTTGAGAAACCATGGATAATCACATCCATAGGTACAGGATCCACCAAAAAGTCAGACCCACTGCGACTGGCTGCCACTGCCAAAGCCATGGTACACGACCAGTACCAACACCATCTCCAAATCTACATGGACGGCTCAGTCCTGCAAGATGGAGAAGTTGGAAGTGCCTTTGTGATCCCAGACCTGGGAATCACCAAAACGTACCACCTGAACAAAGGAGTCAGTATCTTCACAGCTGACCTGCTTGCCATTCTTATGGCATGCAACACTGTGAACGATATGCCACAATCCCCCAGAGCAGTCA
>CM065705.1:89369-91869 GCA_017654935.2 Phymorhynchus buccinoides | reverse complement strand
TTTTTCTCCGTGGTAATGGTTATTTGAATGAACGAACCACTTTGACAATCGAAGGCAATATCATGATGCAAATTGCTAAAATCCGTCGTAAAACTGGTGAGTTAAACTGTCTAATTTGGGGGGGACGGTCTGTTGGAAGCCATTTGCATTTTCTAAAACGGTTCATTTTTAGACACGTGCGTGTGCTAACAGAAAGCCGAGGCTAACTCACTGCACCTAGAAACTTCTATGGTTCCTTTGGTTAGAAGAAGGTAGAGGGGGAGGAGGAGGGGTGGCTAGGAAGGAGAAGAGGGAGGCGAGTAGGGCTTTTTGTACAAATAGTTCCTCTACCTTCTGGAAGTTTTGTGTTTGGTCTAACCATATTTGTTTTGAAAGGTGCATAACGGAGAATAACGCATCTGCGCTCATGAATTGACAGGAAGCCGAGCAAGCAATGATTAAGTGTGTGCTGTCTAGTACAGTGTGTGTGTGTGTGTATGTGTGTGTGTGTATGTGTGTGTGTGTGTGTGTGTGTGTGTGTATTTTCACAACATTTAGGCACCTACTTTTCTCAAAGTGACAAAACCTAAGTCTGTGCGGAGCTTACAATTGTTTTCATGACATCCCGTGCGGAGCACGGGTTTTGCTATATTCAATAATGTACATCTAGCCAGTTCTTCTTTTTCTTCTTCTTCTTCGGACAGGTTCCTATCAATTATGAACGCAGATGCTTCATGCTGCCGTGTGGAGTATGGGTTGATCTAGTGTTCTATATTCCTGCTAATATTGGTCTCATAATCTCCACACACTAAAAAAGCAAAAGTTATTCGACTTTTAAAAACACCTAAATACCCCATTCATTTTCACAACAATGGTCGCAGCACACACACATAGCTTGCTATTTTTCATTCCTTGCTGCAATCTATTTACTACTCGACCACTGTATCTCCTTTCCCCCTCCCCCACCCTTTCACCCTACAATTTTCTCATCATATCTTTACCTTGAAAACTGTTCACTCTCTCCCCTTCAACTGAACTGATGTGAGCTGTTATCAACAACAAGAGACCTCTCAGTGCAGCCTTTTCAAGCCTCTGTTTTGATAAAGAGCTCAGCTCGAAAGCTTAACTGACTTCTTCTCCCCTACGGTCCAACCTATCACTTCTACCAAGGTCAGTTTTGTTACTTGGATCAGCAGTCAACAATTTATTTGTTCATCTGCATCTTTCAGTTTTACGAAAATAATCGTATGCTGTTCCTAACCATATCCCTTTCCCTAAAATAACTGAATGCTGCTTCTCAGATCTTTGCCATGATAATTATATCCAAGCCACAGTTACTGTCAAAAATTAATACAATATCAGGTTTGTAATTAACAATGCTAGATGATAACTTCACGTTTATGTGTTCATTTCCCTCAATGCACTGGGTATGCTTTCTGATCTTACCAATGCATCTGTGCATCAATGCTTCTCTTTTCTTCCATTCAGTATACTCATTGTAATTCAATATAACTTCTTCCATGTAATATGCCAGTTGTGAATTAAGACAACTTCTTTTCATTTTACTTGTCACCCATTTGGCACGCATTAGTTTATAACATTAGAAACGGGGTATTGTATAAGAATGTTGCATTGGTCTGTCTGTGATTGACATGGAGTAAACATTATGTTATAAGAAACACCCAGAAGTCTTATTCGTGTGATAAAATCACTGACCACTGGATACATAACAACAAGAGGAAATGATAGTGACGACGTTGGCCACCTAAGTACCTCTGTGTCCATGCCAGCTGGGTCCACACTCATGTGCAGTTTAAAGACCTTAACACGATATACTGACGATATTATAGTTAAGATCGGTCTCCCTGAAAAGTACGTCTGGTCGTCTGGCGAACACAATTCGTGTGTCCACAAGTTCCAGTCCAATAAATTCTCCGTGTCCCTCACTGGCAAATGTACAGCACGTGGCAAGCACAGCGTGTCCGCTTGCTTTCAACTTTTCTACACGTTCGTCCCTGCTAGTACGGCACCTGAAAAATTGTCAACCGGATTCCTAAACTGCTCGGTTTCAAACTACTCCATCTTTCAGCACCACCTGGACTGCAATCTAATGAGCGAGTGTGAAGATGGACGAGATGAGACAGAACACTGTCCCTTCAGCAGTCCTGATTGTGGAGGGTTGCTGGCTCTGTGTGGACGCTGTTACAAATTCTATGGGTTTGAGTCAAATTTAAGGGCTTATTCGTGTAACAGGTTAGGGACTACTTTGGGTTTTCCTGATTGTTTTTACTCTCCTTATGGTGTGATGGTAAACATATCAAACAGACGTTGGACAAAAATGAATCAGTTGTACACTGCTTTGTATTTATTTGATTACAGAGTGCCGCAAATGTATCGGTACAGTGTATGTCAAAGGAATGCAGTTTTCCATCATGCCTTTCATCAAGCAGTTAAACATGTACATGCACCCATACTGTCCTTTTTTGTGTATCTAGATCTTGAAAGAATGTCTGTGACAGAC
>CM065705.1:67228-88869 GCA_017654935.2 Phymorhynchus buccinoides | reverse complement strand
GAGAGAGGGTGGGAGGGAAAGAGAAAGAGAGAGACAAAAATAACAAGAGGAGAGAGCGAGGAAGAGAGAGAGAAAGTGTGAGTGAGAGAGACGAGAGAGACAGAGTGAGAGAGAGAAAGAAAGAACAAGAGATAGAGAGAGCCGAGGATAGAGAAAGGGAGAGAGAGAGAGTGAAGAGAGAGAGAGAACGAGGGAGAGAGAGAGAGATGAAGAGAGAGACGTAGATGAGAGAGAGAGAGACATAAAAGTTCTTTTCTTTTTCGGGACAGCACGACAGAGAGAAGAGAGAGAGAGAGAGAGTGACACACACCACACACACGCACACACACACACAGGCCTGTGACATAACACTCCTTTTTTTAAGACACTCTGGTGCCAAAACACGAGAAAGAACCCACCCCCACCCCCCCCCCCCGAAAAACCCCCCCACCAAAACACTGGCCTCATATTCCATACTAAGGACGTTGGAAAGATTAATAACTCTGATTAGCGGTAACGTCGACGACTGAGACCTGAGACTCGATCTTTAAAACCAATACAAGCATGCCCTGATCGTATTGATCAATCAAGCACTCCCGACACAGATCACTAACTTTCGGAGCTGCCATATGGCATAGACACTACTACGTCACTGCCAATCACCCATGAACCACTACAGGTACGTAGCATTGTGCCCCCGTCTCTGTGTGGCCCCAATTTTTCGTTCTCTATGTTAGCCCCGTCTTTGTGCACCAGTCTCCATGTGTTCCCCAGATCGTCTCTATTTGGTATCCCCGTCTCTATTTGACCCGTCTCTATGTTGTCCCCCCACTTTCGTCTCTCCTCCCTCCCCTTCCCCCCTCCCCCCGGCCCCCACTCTCTCCTCGTTCACCGTCCCCCTCCCCCCCTCTCCCTCTTTCCCCTTCTCTCCCTCCCCCTCTCTACCCCCCCCTATTTTTTCCTGTTCCCCCACCTCCACTATCCTCCCCTCCTCCCACCCCCTCCCCCCTTCCCCTCCTCCCTCCCTCCTCCCCCCACTCTCCACCCTCCACCTCACCCCTTTCCTCCCTCTTTACCTCCCCTACCATCACACTTTCCCTACCCTTCTGCTCTTTTCCCCCTATTCTCCCCCCAACCTTCCTTATAAAACTCCCCCCACCCTTCTGCCCCCCTTTTTCTATCCCCCCTCCTCCCCCACCCCCCTATCCAACCCATCTTCTTATGTATCCCGTCTCTATTGCCACCCGTCTCTATGTGTCTCCAATTTCGTCTCTATGTATCCGTCTCTATGTGCACCCGTCTTATGATGCCACCAATTCTTCGTTATCATGTGTCCCGTCTCTGTGTGTCTCCAATTTAGGTCCTCTATCGTGCTCCCGTCTCTACGTGTCCCGTACTCTTGGTATACCAAGTTCGTGCTATATGTCCCGTCTATATGTGCTCCCCCCCCCCCCATCGTATACTCCTTGTCCGTATCTTTGTCGTACCTAAGCCTAAACCTTTTCCTTAACCAAACCACAACCTTTCTTAAACCCCTACCCCACTACACCCCTATCCTCACCCTAATCCGAGAGCACACGTAGAGACGGGGACACATAGAGACGGGGACTATTATTGAGCGGGGACATATCATAGAGCGGGGGACAAATAGAGACGGGGACACAATTTAGGGGACATCATAGAGGCCCGGGGACATCATAGAGGACGGGCGGACATCATAGAGAAGGAGGCCTATTCACATAGAGACGGGGACATCATAGAGGCCGGGGTACATCATAGATCACGGGGACATCATAGAGACGGGGACACAATGAAGGGGAATCATAGAGAGGGACATATCTAGAGTGGTGACATCATAGAGACAGGGGAAAATCATAGAGTAAGGGGACATCATAGAGACGGGGACATCATAGATACGGGGACACATGCAAATGGGGTACATCATAGAGACTGGGGACATCATAGAGACGGCCGGAATATCATAGAGACCGGGGACATCATAGAGACGTGGCGACATCATGGAGCCGGGGGACAGCATAGAGACGCGGGACAACATAGAGACGGGGACATTCATAGAGACGGGGACACAAATGAAGGGGACTATCATAGAGCGGGGACATCATAGAGATGGGGAAAAAGAGAGGGTGAAATCATAGAGACGTGGGGACAATCAAGAGACGGGCGACATCATAGAGACGGGACATTAATAGAGACGGGACACATAGAGACGGGGACACATGTAGAGACGGGGACATCATAGAGACGGGGTACATAATAGAGACGCGGGAAATTCTATTAGAGGACCGTGGGGACACAATGAAGGGTTGACATCATAGAGACGGGGACATCATAGAGGACGGGGACACATTATTTTTGAGACGGGGACATCATAGAGGACGGGACAAAATAGAGACGGGGACATCATAGTAGACGGGGACACATCATTAGAGACGGGGACATTATAGAGACGGGGACAAAATGAAGGGGACTATAGAGGACAGGGACACATAGAGGACGGTGGATAACAATATTGAGACGGGACATCATAGAGACGGGGACATCATATGAGACGGGGATCACAATGTACGGGGACACCATAGAGACGGGGAACCATGGAGACTTTATGGGGACATCCATAGAGGACGGGGAATCATCAGAGACGGGACACAATGAAGGGGGACACATAGAGACTGGGCCACCTCATGGAGACCGGGGTGGACAGCATAGAGACGGGGGACATCATAGAGACGGGGACATAATAGAGACGGGGACATCATAGAGACGGGGACACAAATGAAGGGGACGTTACCAAACGAGACGGTGGACAATACAGAGAGACGGGCGGACATCCTAGAGAAGGGGACATCATAGAGACGGGAATCCATAGAGACGGGGACATCATAGAGACGGGGACATCATAGAGCCGGGACATCATAGAGACGGTTGGGGACATCATTAGAGACCTTGGGGACACAATGCATTAGGGGACACCATAGGGGAACGGGGAATCAAGAGAAAGGGGACATCATAGAGACGGGGACACCATAAGACGGGACATCATAGAGACGGGTGTTGAACAATGATGGGGGAACCATAGCAGGACGCGGGACATCATAGCGAAGGTGGGGACATCATAGAGAATGGGCGACATCCTAGAGAACGGGACACCATAGAGGCACGGGGACACAATGAAGGGGACACATAGAGACGGGGACACATAGAGGACGTGGGACATCAGAGAGTACTGGTGGACAGCATAGTAGAAGGGGACACAATAGAAGGGGACACATAGAGACGGGGACCCATAGAGACGGGGACATCATAGAGAATGGGGACCCCCCATAGAGACGGGGACACAATTGAAGGGACACATAGAGACGGCGGACACATAGAGGGACGGGGGACATCAAGAGGACTGGTCGGACATCATAGAGAGGGACATCATAGAGTACGGGGACACCATAGAAACGGGGACATCATAGAGACGGGGACACCATTAGATAAGGGTACACATGAAAGGGACACTATAGACGCGGGGACGGCATAGAAACGGGGACATGCACAGGCGAGGACCACATTTTAAAGACGTGGGACACGATTCGAATTGGGACATATCGAGGACGGGGTGCACATCTACGCAGATGACCTAAAACTAAACAGCAACCTTTCTATTCTAAAAACACGCCTAACGTCTGAAGGCATGCCAATCTGATAGTTGTAAATGGGGTGGGCGACACGAAAGAAGACGTCTCCTTTGTGCACCGTTTATTCCAGTTTATGCTTTCAATGGCAACATTACAGGATAAATGGTTTCACACGCACGCACGCATGCACGCATGCAGCAGACACACACACAAGCCATACACGCGCATGCACGCCACACTACACACACGCGCGCGCGTGCGCGCATACACACACATGCACACACATCATTAAGACACTCGGTCGCGTACAACATACACAAAACATGCACACCAACGCACGCGCTCGCACGCACACGCTTACATCAAAACACACCACCACAAGACGCGCGCAACACACACAATAACGCGCGCTCACACACACACAACACGCAAAAACACACACAAACGATAATCTTTTTGGTGTATCAATATCACGAGAAGTGGAAGACGTTAAATGAAAGACCACACACACAACACACACATACACCCCACACTCACCACACACACACACACACACACACACCACATCACCACACACACACACAAACCACACACATACACAGAGAGAGAGAGTCTTTGGAAACCAGATAAAACGAGAGTAACAGTAAAACGCTAAAGAACGATACGCAACACACACACACCACCTCACAGAAGATATGAGAGAGAGAAGAGAGGATTCCTTAGGACGGAGAGAGAGAAGCTTTGAGAGGATCCGAGAGACGAGAGAGAGAGAGAGAGAGAGAGAGAGAAAACTTGAAAAACTTGAAAACTTGAAAACGAAAACTGTAAACTTTATTTTGCTAAGGATAAAGAATTTTAGCAACGCCATAGTCTCCAATCTCGTCCTTGGTAAATACACGAACAATGAAGAATGTACAAAAAATGGCAAGGACATGATAATACACATACAGATATTGAAATTAAAGTAGCACCTTTGTACATCATACGAAATAGAAATACAAAAACCTGGCAAGGCATAAAATGTTCAACATACAAATTGAACATAAAGGTAGCAAAGCAGGTATATGATACAGACAGGGTGGAAATACGAAATTTATAGAAACGTATTTCAACTGTCTGTAAGAACGAGAGAGAGAGAGATGAGGTGACCGAGATGAAGCGAGAGAGACTGAGGAGAGAGAGATTGAGTGAGGGACCGAGGAGAAGAGAGAGAGAAGAGACCGAGAGAGATGACCATTGAGGAGAGACGAGAGAGGACCCTCTTTTCTTTCGCGGAGCGAGTAGAGAGAGAGAGAGACACAGAACAACCAGAACAAACGTTTAAATGAACCGGGCATATGCCCAAGTCAAAGTGGAAAAACTTGGCGAAAGGGACATTGTTAAATCAAAACAAACAAACAAAGGGAAAATCCATAACACAAAATAGTAAGCAAGATATGTATTCATACATTAACTACACCAAGCATCGCTATCTGCGCAGATCATAAAGCGTCAGAGAGAGAGAGAGAGAGCGAGATCGAGAGATTTTTGAGAAGAGAGAGTGATCGAGCGAGAGAGAGAGAGAATTGTAGATGAGACCGAGGAGAGCACCCTGAGAGATGAGAGAGAGAGAGAGAGAGAGAGGAGAGAGAGAGGATGAAGAAGAGACGGATGAGTGAGAGGATTATGAGAGAGAGAGAGACAACAAGAAGCACTACATCATGTACCATAAGTTTACATAGAACCTCATAATGTGCGAAGAAATAAATGGCACAATTTAAAACGTCAATGTTTTTGAGTTTTTTTGGTGATCCACAAAAAAGCAAAACTCTACATCAAAAGTGGGGACATAGCACACAACCATCATAACCACACAAACAAAACACACACACAAACACACACACACACACACACACACACACACACACACACACACACACACAGACAGAGAGACTGAGGAGAGAGAGAGACGAGAGATCGGGGATGAGAGAGTGAGATGAGAGAGGAACGACGAGATGAGAGCTATACTTGAGAGAGAGACGAGAGAGAGAGAGAACGAGCAGAGAGAGAGAGGGGTAAGAGAGCGAGAGAGAGATAGAGACGTATGTTTAACATGGAGAGAGAGAGACCGAGTTTGAGTAGCCAGAGAGGATGGTTTGATTGAGAGAGAGATAGGAGCACGCGAGGAGAGTAGAGAGATGGTCAAACGCGGCATACACTTTTGATCCATATATTAATAAAGTGGCGTACAGAACGAAAACGAATAACACTAACAAGTATCCTGTCAGAACATTCGAACAAATTCAAGCTTTCCGTCTTCAAGTGAAAATATGAAGGTCCCTGAAACACACATTACATAGTAGAACAATGATATACATTTTTCGCAATCCATAACACTTTTACATTAAGAAATTAAAGTTGCCAGGAAACGAAAAACGATACACTTAACTCAAGTATCTTTATCAGACACATTCAAACAAATTTAAGCTTCAGTCCTTCAAAGTGAAAAACCTGAAGCGTCTGAAAGCACCACACTTTCCACATACACACACATTACTAGTAGAGAAAATTGGATACCACTTTCTTCCTTCACATTGTAAACAACTGTCATGGACAAAAATCGACAGGCTTCAACTCACAAAGCCATACTCAAATGCTCGCGCGACGAGCAAGTATCTCATAGAACTCACAAACCAGACATCTCTCTCCATGCGCACCCACGCACGCACGCGCGTACACACATACAACTCACCCCTTCTCTACAAGCACAAAATATGCCACACCCCATCGCCACACGCACACCCATATACCACACCAAAATAATTATTTAGCAAATACAGGCATCGCATTGATTGTCTACCTTTTGTTAACAAAAGTTGATCTCACGTTTTGAACCGTGCTTTCGTTGTAAAGAAAGTTCGACTGCATGTGCTCGTGTTAGCATGGTGTGATAAGAGCAAATAATCTAAATGTGAAGGTTCCTGTAAAATTTAATGGTATATATTCTTGTCTAAAAAACTGATATAAAGGGCAAATAAAACATGGAAATGAATTTCGGTCTCTACGGTTTCTGTTGCAATTGGGACACATGTGTAAACAATCTCTTGTGGTTTGAGAAAACGCTTAATATGCAGTTTAAAGGTGAAAACACCTAGCTTAGACTAGTTATAGTATTTCTTCATTTAACATATTTTTGATACAAAAGTAATCGCTTAAGAACATATTGTTTATGTCATGTTCCAATAAAGACTAAAACGAGTAAACGCTCTTTCGATCTGAATATCACCTATCAACCCCTTACAGAAAACAATCATTAACGTTGTTTAAATTAATTTAAAAAATATCCTGTCAGTATTACACCCCTTCACATATATATGAACATAACAGGTAGCAAAGCAGGTGTTATGATACAGACAGGTTGAAATCACGAATTTATAGAATTACGGATTTTCAACCTGTCTGTAAGAGAGAGAGAGAGATGAGAGAGGAGATGATGAGAGAGATTGCGACGATTGAGTTAGGAGCATTTTTTCTTTTGGGAGAGAGAGAGAGCAGAGAGAGATGAGAGAGAGAGAGAGATGAGACTGAGAGAGGAGAGAGAGGAGAAGACGAGAGAGACGCGATTATGAGGAGATGGAGAGAGATTGAGAAAGATGATGGGGTCGAGAACGAGAGAGAGAGAAGAGAAGAGAGAGAGAGATCTTTTGAAGAAGATCGACAATCGTCGCAAGTGACTAGAACGAAGAAGAAAAACAGACAAGAAAAGGAAAGAAAGAATAGATACGAAATGTCTAAGCTTAGGGCCCCCTTTGCACCCCAGTGGACAGTTGACTTGATTCAATTGCCGTCGTGGACCTATCTTATTGTTTACCTAATATAATATATACACGTTTTAACAAACTTTGTGGGTGTGTGTGGTGGAAATATTTCGAAAGCGACATAACTTCCCTATAAGCATTTGGGGAACAGTGGTTTACAAAGACTGACTTTGTAGTTGTCTACTGAATCTATCGGATTAGTCTATCGCAACCATCGTTTAGCAATAGTGTTGTTTGAAAAGTGCCAAAAAGTGAGCAAGTTTTGTGAAGAAAAAGAGATCCACTCCTTCATTTGACATTTCCAACCAGTCAGTTCGACGTGAGGTATGTCAAGATGTGAGTTTAGATGTCGTTTGATACTCGTCTCTTTTGCTACGTTTAATATTGTATTCTAAAATCTTTGTGGGATTTACCCTGCTGCTGTCTCATATACTTGTGGTGAATTGTAATGATGCATTGATGCATTGTATTGTGTTGTGTGTTGTGTTGTATTGGTTTTGTGTTGTGTTGTGTTGCATGTATTCGCATGTATTGCATCGTATTGTGTTATTGTGTTGTGTTGTTTGTGGTGTTACAATGAGTATTGCATTATCGGAGGATCTGTTCAGGAGGCATCTAACTGCAGGAATTGTTCATTGGCCGGAACTGGTGTTTGCCGGATTATTGAGAATTTGAGAAGCAACAAATTTCCTACTTATAAACGCTTGTGTCGTTCCTCTCATGTGTAGAATATAACAGAACATGAATACAGATAAAACATTTACCTGCCTCTTGACCAGGAAAATGTTATCATTTGGTCCAGGACCTTTCTTTGTGTGTTAAGTCACAAGTTGTTAATCTGGGCGGCACCATGGACCCTGCCTTGCAGCGATTTGTTCTAGTTTCCTAGGAGCACCCATGGTATTGTGTTGCATCTATTTGTAATGAGTAGACTGTACTGAACATTAAAGGAATCTGTTCTTGGTTGGTTCAAGGTTTTCCTCCCTTGTTTTTCTACCTATTCGCGGCAATTGTTCTCATCTTAGCCAGTAAGCCATTTTCGCGTGGACATGCAGCGGATTGGCCAAAACTTGGGCCTGGTGTGTCCTGGTGAGGGGCACATGGCTCTACGTCAATCAGCTTCCAGTAAACTACCCCAGTTGCATCTCGCCCCAAGATCAACTCACCCAGTACCAAACTAGCCATACCATCGACAAACTTGCCTCGTTCCAACAACTTTATTCTTGAATGATCTGAACAGTGAGGCTGAATGGTGGAAGTTGTTATGGGGCTGAGTTGACTGCATACCCGTTGGTCAAGCATTGCCGCGGTTGGGGCTACCACTGCCCTCTATGCTTTTCAAATTGTTGCCATCTACTCTTTTTAAAACACATCCATTGCCTAGCAAATAGTTTGCAGCTTAGCAGTAAGCCATGACTGGTTTGCAGCCAGCGGATGAAACACAATGGTCCTGGTGCGTGTCTGGTGATAGGGCATGGCTCTCTACACATATCGCTGGTGGGAGACTATATTACTGTGCTCTTTGGTTACACTGTAGTAGCTTATTAATTATTTTATCATTGCAGCAAAAACAGTCCAGCTTAGCCAGTAAGCCAGTCGGATGAACAAAAATGGTCCTGGCGTGTCTGGTGCGAGATGATGGCTCTTACAACTATTGCCAGGTCTGGGCCAGCATGCATAAACTATGGTATTCATTGTGTAAATTGCATAGACTTGTATCTTCTTTTTGGTCCATTGCAGCAATAGTTGCAGCTTAGCCAGTTATAGTTCTAAGCCATGTGCGGAACGGCCAGCGACCGTGGGCCAAAATGGCCCTGGGTGTATGGTGATAGGCTAATAGGCTTACACATTATGCTGGCTGGGTTCCACCTATGACATACGTGTGAATAGTTGCTACGTCGTTAATCTAGTTGTTTTCTTCTCTCTGTTCTACTGCAGCCAAATAATACGAGCCTACTCCAGTAAAGCTATATGCGGAAACACCAGCCGGAGAACCAAATGGCCTGGTGTGTCTTAGGCTTATACGGCATGTGCGTACACAAGGCTGGTGCGGAAAAACATAATTATTATGCTCTTTATGTAACATTGTTGTGGCTTTTGATATGCTTTTACCCATTGCAGACAAATAGTTGCAGTTTAGCCACGTAGTAGCCGTGATCGGTGCAGCCAGCGGATCATGAACCAAACTGGCCTTGTGTGTCTGGTTATAGGCATGGATCTACACATTGTATCGGTTGGTGCCAAGCATGCAACACTCGTGTTATTTTCATTGTGACATCCTTGCTATGACATTGTACTTTTTTTGTCCAGTGCCAGCCATAGGAACAAGTTCACTAGCTAGCTAACCGAGTGTATAGTAAGCCGTGTAGTGGAACGGCCAGCGTGCGTGGGCCTAATATCTAGGCCCCTGGTTTGTCTGGTGATAGGCATGGCTCTACACATTGCCGGCTGGAATACAATGCACTATGTTCTTCATTTGTTACATTGTAGACTTTTCTTTCTTCCTTTCTTTGTCCATTGCAGCAAATAGTTGCGGCTTAGCCAGTTATAGTTCTAAGCCATGTGCGGAACGGCCAGCGGATGGGCCAAAATGGCCCTGGCGTGTCTGGTGATAGGCATGGCTCTACACATTGCTGGCTGGGCCACCATACACTGTAATATATTTGCCACATCGTAGACTAGTTTGTTTTCTTCTCTTCTGATCTACTGCAGGAAATAATACGAGCTTAGCCAGCAGTTAGCCATGTGCGGAACGGCCAGCGGTTGGGCCAAAATGGCCCTGGCGTGTCTGGTGATAGGCATGGCTCTGCACATTGCCGGCTGGGCCAGCATACACTGGATGGTCTACCAATCCTCGGGGTCCGTACTGGAAGTTAAGGTGGGCCTGTGGCGTCAGAAGTCCTGCACCAACGGGGACTGTGATGAGATGTCTGTTGACAGCCAGTACGAGACAGGTATGGGTCCGTTTGTTTTTTGTTATTATTTACACACAGGCATGGACATACTGGCCCGTTGCGCAGGTGTTCTGTATGGTGGTCTTCGCAGTAGGAATTGTTCGGAATAATTAAGGGGAGTAATGTCATGTCATGGTGTGTGGGAGTGATCTTGCCCAACTCAATCGGTCAAACAGGGGAAGTCACTCCTACCATCAGCTCTCGTAGCCTATCGACTCGTGTGTTTGAGCAGACATTAGAACACCGTGCGTCATTCTAAAAAATGATGACATTTATAATATTTTTACGTCACATTTTGCCAGTTTTATTAGTTTGTGGCTATTGGCCACCCCTAATTTTTCGAATAAAAATGCAAGTCGCTGACTCGCATCCTGCGGTTTCAAGCTTCGACGCCATTGTTGCATGTTACTTGGTATTTGGGACCGAATAATGGAGGTAAACAAACTCTAATTTTCACGAAGTGCTCTCCCCTAGTTTTGTTTCCGAAAATCGTGTATTTTCCTCTTGGACATCTATGTACTCTTTGAAACATGGTTTATATAAATGATATACCTCCTCCATTGACCAATTTCATGTCGTACGCCACTTCATTTATCCTGCCTTTAAAAACGCGATTGGGGACGGATTAAAAAAAAAACATTTTCGTTGTCATCAGTATTCATCATTCAATTGTGTGGGTTTTGTTTCAATAAATTCTGTCGCCATTTCTGTTAAATACATATTTTGATATTCCATCATAGCAGATGATTTTAACGCCACGTGTTCTTTGGAAACAATCGCATTCTGCTTAATAATGCAGTGGTCTCTGCTGTTTCCTTTAACATACGTGTCCGTTCTTTGAAGAAGAAAAAAAGAAGATATTCGCACATAAAATAATTATCAGCACAGTCCAAGTTGATGAAATAGACTTATTATTCCGTGATTTTATTTTTGTGCTGGGTCCTAGAGACTACCGTGGTTTTGCATGGCTGCATTTGTTAAACATATCTTGCTAACCGTTTACCGGTAAGTCTTTTTTGTCTTCACCCAACGTATCCTTTATAGAGCTACCCGCTAGGGAGCGATCTCGCCTAATTCAATCGGTCAAACAGGGGAAGTTATTTACTCTACCATCAGGTAAATCCCCAGCCCTCGCTTCGTGTGTTTTGAGGAGACACACAGCATGTAGAACGCACAGTGCGTCATTCTAAAATTGATGTAATTTATATTTTTACGTCACATTTTGCAAGTTCTATCACTTTGTAGCAACTGGCCACCCCTTATTTTTCTAAAACAAAAATGCTTGCAAGTCGCTGACTGGCATACTGCGGTTTCAAGCTTCGGACGCCATGGTTGCTATAGTTGTTTTTGACCGAGTAAGTCGAGGTAATCAACTCTAATTTTCACGAAGTGCTCTCCCCTAGTGTTTTTTTTTCCGATCTATTGAAATGCAGGGAGAAAATCTTATCTTTGTTTTCGTGTTAAACAGATGACTTTAACGCTGTGCGGGCTCTGGAGACGATCGTGTTCTGTGTGGTGGTGTTCTCTGCCGTTCTCCTGGCATTCTGCGTCTTCTTCGATAGGTAGTAAATTAAAGGAATATATCTCTCTAATGCAGACAATAGTTCTAAGTGAAATGTAGGGAGACGAATCTACGCCAAGATTCCCACTGATGTTACTACAGCGCCTCCCAACCGACCCTTTCCCAAGACCAACGTTGATGAACCTAATACCAGGTGTACCTGCTACATCGAAGACAACAGACCATTTACTTGTCCCTAAGAGCAACTGCTATGAGGACGTAAAACCTTCTACCACCTACCTACCTAGGAGAAAAATGTATCTTTTCCCCACGTGTTGAACAGATGACTTTTACGCTGTGCGGGCTCTGGAGACGATCGTGTTCTGTGTGGTGGTGTTCTCTCCCATTCTCCTGGCATTCTACGTCTTCTTCGATAAGTAGTAAATTAACAGAACATATCTAATACAGACAATAGTAAATTTTAATTGAAATGTAGGGAGAAAATGTATCTTTTTTTTCGTGTTAAACAGATGACTTTAACGCTGTGCGGGCTCTGGAGATGATCGTGTTCTGTGTGGTGGTGTTCTCTGGCGTTCTTCTGGCCATCTATGTCTTCTTCGATAAGTAGTAAATTAAAAGAATATAATTATCTAATACAAACAATAGTTCTAATTGAAATGTGGGGAGACAAATTTATGGGGGGTTTTCGTGTTAAACAGATGACTTTAACGCTGTGCGGGCTCTGGAGACGATCGTGTTCTGTGTGGTGGTGTTCTCTGCCTTTCTCCTTGTGATCTACGTCGTCTTCGATAAGCAGTAAATTAAAAGAATATATCTATCTAATACAGACAATAGTTCTAATTGAAATGCAGGGAGACGAGTCTACGCCAACACTCCCACTGATTTTACTACAGCGCCTCCCAACCGACCCTTTCCCCAGACCAACGTTGATTAACCTAATACCAGGTGTACCTGCTACATCGAAGACTACAGCACCAGAACTACTTGTCCCTAAGAGCAACTGCTATGAGGACGTAAAACCTTCTACCACCTACCTACCTAGGAGAAAAATTTATCTTTTCCCCACGTGTTGAACAGATGACTTTAACGCTGTGCGGGCTCTGGAGACGATCGTGTTTTGTGTGGTGGTGTTCTCTCCCATTCTCCTGGCGTCTTCTTCGATAAGTAGTAAATTAACAGAACATATCTAATACAGACAATTGTAAATTCTAATTGAAATGTAGGGAGAAAATGTATCTTTTTTTTCGTGTTAAACAGATGACTTTAACGCTGTGCGGGCTCTGGAGACGATCGTGTTTTGTGTGGTGGTGTTCTCTCCCATTCTCCTGGCGTCTTCTTCGATAAGTAGTAAATTAACAGAACATATCTAATACAGACAATTGTAAATTCTAATTGAAATGTAGGGAGAAAATGTATCTTTTTTTTCGTGTTAAACAGATGACTTTAACGCTGTGCGGGCTCTGGAGACGATCGTGTTCTGTGTGGTGGTGTTCTCTCCCATTCTCCTGGCATTCTACGTCTTCTTCGATAAGTAGTAAATTAACAGAACATATCTAATACAGACAATAGTTTTTTTAATTCAAATGTAGGGAGAAAATGTATCTTTTGTGTGTGTTAAACAGATGACTTTAACGCTGTGCGGGCGCTGGAGACGATCGTGTTCTGTGTGGTGGTGTTCTCTGCCGTTCTCCTGGCCATCTACGTCTTCTTCGAGGGCGCCAGACGCCATACGGTGGCCATCGTGCTCATTGTCCTCTGCTTCGTGGCAGGTAGGCTTAAAGAGCCACCACGTCACGCGTCAAAATCACGGTTTTCACGTGTTTTCCCTTTTGTAGCTGGTACGAAATCTTACGAAATCTTCCTAGCATAAGAGGGAATGTGACACGTGACGTGGGGGGTCTTTAGCCCACGGTGGTCGTAGGGTCAAAGGGGCTCCTACACCGCATACGATTCGATTCACTGCGATCCGATTGTGACATTTGTGAGGTATGTGATTCACGTGACATTTGTAGGGGAAGACGGGGCAAAAAGCCCATGGGCGGGTAAGAAGCCCATGCCAATTATCTCATGAAATAAAGAAACATGCAGTCAAATTTGCCCATGAGACAAATGCTAAACATTAACACACGTCTCATGGGCAAAATGTGACTGAAATTTGCTTCATTTCATGAGATAATTGGCATGGGCTTCTTACCCGCCCATGGGCTTATTTTTTTTACCACCTCTTAACCTACTGTCTAAATGAATGTTATGAAATCCTACTTTTGTATTGTTCACTAATTACTTGTAGCCCCCACCCCCCCGTACATATGTCTGATGAAATATCTGTGTTTTGTTTTATTTGTTATGTTTTCAGAATTGATTTTTGTGTCACAATAGGGCCTGAAGAAAAGTGTGTAAGACACTTGAAAAATCGCTGCAAGCTAGAATATAGGCGTTTGTGTTCCTTGTTTTTGGCATCAAACATTTTATTTGATTCGTGTATTGGGGCCTACATGAGCTACATGAGTATAGTGAAGGAAAATAGTAGGCCTAGAATTATTTTGTAGACAAAAGTATTTCACGTGCATCGTATGACTCACAGTTACGTTGGACACTGTCTCTGTATAAAGCCTTGTGTCGAATGATGTTGCAGGAACATTGAATCTGAATCCTCTTTGATATCCCTATGTTACGTTGGACACTGTCTCTGTATAAAGCTTTGTGTCGGATGCTGCTGCAGGAATAAGGAGATAGAGAGCTCTATGAAGCCAGGAATCTGTAGTTGCTTCTATTCACCCTCAAAAGCGGTTCTCATGAACGAAAGAGTTAATGCTATGTTACGTTGGACAATGTCTCTGTATAAAGCTTTGTGCTGGATGACGATGTTTCAGGCATGGCACGCTGAATCTGAATCCCCTGTGCTATGTTACGTTGGACACTGTCTCTGTATAAAGCTTTATGTCGAATGATGTTGCAGGCACGCTGAGTCTGAATCCTCTTTGATATCCCTATGTTACGTTGGACACTACCTCTGTATAAAACCTTGTGTCGGATGCTGCTGCAGGAATAAGGAGATAGAGAGCTCTATGAAGCCAGGAATCTGTAGTTGCTTCTATTCACCCTCAAAAGCGGTTCTCATGAACGAAAGAGTTAATGCTATGTTACGTTGGACACTGCCTCTGTATAAAGCTTTGTGTCGAATGATATTACAGGCACGTTCAGTTTGAATGCTATGTTATGTAATACACTGTCTCTGTAGAAAGCTTTGTGTCGAATGATGCTGTATGCATGTTCAGTCTGAATCCCCTTTAATATCCCTATGTTGCGTTGGACACTGCCTCTGTAGAACGCTTTGTGTTAAATGATGTTACAGGCACGTTCAGTCTGAATCCCCTTTAATGCTATGTTACGTTGGACACTGTCTCTGTAGAAAGCTTTGTGTGGAATGATGCTTCAGGCACATTGAGCCTCATCGCCATGACCGTGTGGCTGATCACCCTCCTCTTTGATGTTGGACACTGTCTCTGTACAAAAATAACAGTGATGATTTGCATCACTACCCACTTTCATAAGAAATGTGCGTTACTAGGCTACGCACTTCGTGGATATTTCGTGGCTAGAATAACAGTCCGAAATGTGCTTCACTGATATCGTTCCATCACGGTGAGGGATGTGACGAACTCTAAGAAGTCGTTGAAGGTGAAAGGGAGTTGTATGCCCATGTATGCCCTACACCGTTTAATTCGCAGCTGTGTCCCATTTGTCTCTGTATTTGTGGCGTTGTTGCTTTCTTCGTATTCGAATTTCGTGAAAGCGGATCTTCTTCTTCTTCGATCGCTCAGACAGTTTCCTGTCAATTTATGAGCGCAGATGCGTCATGCTGCGACTATGCGCCTAACTAAGAAATAATTAGGCCCAGTATGCACGACTTCGGCTGTACGAAATCTTTTTGAAAGTGCTTGTTGAAAAAAGGGCAGTAGAATGGATCGGAAAGGCAGAAAGATAGTGGATGACAGCAAGCAAAGGGAAAAGGCAGTCAAAGAGAGTGACAGATTAGAGGAAGTTACAAGCACAGAACTTCCAGAAGGTGGGGAAACTATTTATGCAAAAAGACCCCCCGGTATCCCCACCGGGGGGAGTGATCGAAATGTTCGTGACATGTCAAAGTTGCATGGGCAAAACAGTACCTCCAAGCAGATACCTGTACATTTCATATCGGTGAAACGTGGCTATTGCAATACAGGAGCCACATAGGGGCAAGGAATAGCTTTTTGTTTTTAGAAAGATATGGATGATGATTGGATGTTGCAGGTCGTCATGATAGTGTGGCTGGCCACCCTGCCCTCGCCATTCATCGTGTCTTTCTCCTTGGGGCTCACCGTGCTGGCCTTCATCCTAGGGTCACACAAGGGGCAAGGAATAGCCTTTTAGAAAGATATGGATGATGATTGGATGTTGCAGGTACCCTGAGCCTGATCGTCATGATAGTGTGGCTGGCCACCCTGCCCTCGCCATTCATCGTGTCTTTCTCCTTGGGGCTCACCGTGCTGGCCTTCACCCTAGGGTCACACAGGGGGCTAGGAATAGCCTTTTAGAAAGATATGGATGATGGATGTTGCAGGTACCCTGAGCCTGATCGCCATGATAGTGTGGCTGGCCACCCTGCCCTCGCCATTCATCGTGTCTTTCTCCTTGGGGCTCACCGTGCTGGCTTTCATCCTGGTCTTCATCGCCGGCACGCTGCTCATCCCTGACGTCTTCGAGCCAGATGATCCGTACTCCCACCATCGCAGGTCCCGGTCCCGCGCCGACCTGGACACGCCCACCCCGCGTCGCAACAACGTGGTCACCCCTATTTCTTACAACAGGGGCCAGGGATATAGCAACGGGTGGTAGAGCAATACTATGGTAGGAGACTTCACCTAACATCGTCATCACCCCTATTTCTTACATACAGGGGCAAGGGATATAACAATGGGTGATAGCGGAGCTATGGTGGTAGGAGACTTCACTGAACATTGTCGTCACCCATTTTAGCAATATGGTAGGAGACTTCCCTTAACAGCGTCATCACCCCTATTTATTACATACAGGGGCAAGGGTTATACCAACGTGTGATAGAACAATATGGTAGGAGACTTCACCTAACAGCGTCATCACCCATATTAGCAATATGGTAGGAGACTTCACCTAACATCGTCATCACCCATATTAGCAATATGGTAGGAGACTTCACCTAACAGCGTCATCACCCATATTAGCAATATAGTAGGAGACTTCACCTAACATCGTCATCACCCATATTAGCAATATGGTAGGAGACTTCACCTAACAGCGTCATCACCCATATTAGCAATATGGTAGGAAACTTCACTTAACATCGTCATCACCCATATTAGCAATATGGTAGGAGACTTCACCTAACAGCGTCATCACCCATATTAGCAATATGGTAGGAGACTTCACCTAACAGCGTCATCACCCATATTAGCAATATAGTAGGAGACTTCACCTAACATCGTCATCACCCATATTAGCAATATGGTAGGAGACTTCACCTAACATCGTCATCACCCATATTAGCAATATAGTAGGAGACTTCACCTAACATCGTCATCACCCATATTAGCAATATGATAGGAGACTTCACCTAACATCGTCATCACCCATATTAGCAATATGGTAGGAGACTTCACCTAACATCGTCATCACCCATTTTAGCAATATAGTAGGAGACTTCAACTAACATCGTCATCACCCATATTAGCAATATGATAGGAGACTTCACCTAACATCGTCATCACCCATATTAGCAATATGGTAGGAGACTTCACTTAACAGCGTCATCACCCATGTTAGCAATATAGTGGGAGACTTCACCTAACATCGTCATCACCCATATTAGCAATATGATAGGAGACTTCACCTAACATCGTCATCACCCATATTAGCAATATGATAGGAGACTTCACCTAACAGCGTCATCACCCATATTAGCAATATGGTAGGAGACTTCACCTAACATCGTCATCACCCATATTAGCAATATGGTAGGAAACTTCACTTAACATCGTCATCACCCATATTAGCAATATGATAGGAGACTTCACCTAACAGCGTCATCACCCATATTAGCAATATGGTAGGAGACTCCACCTAACATCGTCATCACCCATATTAGCAATATGGTAGGAGACTTCACTTAGCATCGTCATCACCCATATTAGCAATATAGTAGGAGACTTCACCTAACATCGTCATCACCCATATTAGCAATATGATAGGAGACTTCACTTAACAGCGTCATCACCCCTATTTCGTACATACTATTACTTACATACTATTTCTTACATACTATTACTTACATACTATTACTTACATACTATTTCTGACATACTATTACTTACATACTATTACTTACATACAGGGGCAAGGGTTATAACAATAGGTGGTAGAGCAATATGGTAGGAGACTTCACTTAACAGCGTCATCACCCCTAGTTCTTACATACTATTACTTACATACAGGGGCAAGGGTTATAACAATGCATTACATTTGGCAGAAACGAACGTCTTTAGCCACTCTGCCACCTTTCTCCCTGTGGACATGCAATTGACAATAGCAATAAATAAGAAATGAATAATGCATAATGATTATTAATAAACGTTAATATAAATGAATGGAATAATGCTGAAGCGCACAGACAAATCCAGCTCTTTCTTGTTAGGGGGGAGAGGTCGGTAGGTGGGGGTGGGGAAGGGCAAGGAAGAACGTGACAGCAGACTACAAGCCGAGGTCACGATATCTGCCCTGCCGGACTCTCAAATTAAACTTAACATATACACATACGTACGTACTGAGAAATCTCATCTCATCTGATACATATAGGGGAAGACGGGGTAAAAAGCCCATGGGCGGGTAAGAAGCCCATGCCAATTATCTCATGAAATAAAGAAAAATTTCAGTCAAATTTGCTCATGAGACGAATGCTACACATTAACACTCGTCTCATGGGCAAAATGTGACTGAAATTTGCTTCATTTCATGAGATAATTGGCATGGGCTTCTTACCCGCCCGTGGGCTTTTTACCCCGTCTTCCCCTACACACATAATAATATGCGCATGAAAACTATAAGTAATAATCCGTCCATCAATCAATTCCATCCATTCTTAGAAATAAAGGAAAACAAAATTATTCTGTCAACGTTTCTTTTCCAAGAATGGAATGCGTGTAAAAAAGAAAGAAGAGCATTTGTACGCAGTTCCCGCCTTATGAAGTTATGGTGCTTGTAAATTCTTAATCTGACACTTCTTTTGACTCTGCCTTTTCCCTTTACTTTCTATCATCTACTTATCTTCTGACTATTGCCTATTCTCTGCTTTAAAAAAAAAATATTCCAAGATAATTTGCACCTTGAGCTCCGCAAAATCGTATGATGTCGGATGTACGCAGTGGGGAGACCAGGAACACTGGAAACCTGACACGATACTTAACTTACCCATTATGGCCAAATGACCTAGGAACGAGAAGAAGAAGAAGTTTAGATCATGGCTCTACCTCCAGCATAGGAACAAACCAATTGAAGTTTAGCTGCAGCTCACCGTCAGATAGGGAACACTCAATGAAGTTTAGCTTACAGCTCTACCTACAGCATAGGGAACAACCATAAAGTTAGCTTCCAGCTCTACCTCCGCCTAGGAACAATCAAAAAGATTTCGCTTCAGCTTCCCTCCCGCATATGGAACAACCAATTAAAGCTTAAACCAACCGCGTAACGAAAGCTGGTTAACTGTTTTCATGGCAGTCGCGGATTGTTCTGGCTGTCTATGTGACTGGCGATAACGTTTGAAACAGAGGGACCTAGGAGGCTCATCATGGTTGCATGCGACTGACGGTATTTGGACATGTAGCCAAGTTCGAAAATGAAGTGTCATTGGTCAAAGGTCAAGGTCATGGAGCCGAAATGCTGCTGCGCACCTGCCTTGTCTAGCTGTCAATTGTGCGCGAGTAGTGAGATCCTCGCTGGCGCAGGGGTTTCTGGCTGTGCGGTAAAGTGCAGGCGTAGATGTTTGAACCAGGCTTTGTTCAGGATCGTTTGTCCGCGTTTGGGGTTCCTGCATAGGTCACTGGACCCAAAATGCTGCGGCAGGTGGGTTTTTTTCGGGGTCTAGCGTTTCACGTGCACGCTGTAGTGTGATTATGAGAGGCAACCAACAAGGAGACACTGTCGTCTTTTTTTTCTTTTTTTGTTTACGTGGGGGTCGTAGTGGGACAGGGTCAAGTGGAGCGGTCTGTTAGTGATCAGTAGTATAACAGAACACTAGGTAATAAGCCAAGAACATTAGGCCCTACATTATTGACCAACAAGAATAATGGCCTAGTGGATGGAGCCATGTAAGTCGAGAGGCTTTTTTAGTGAACATTTATTCATTCGTATTACGAAGCTCATATTAGAAGACTGACCCATTGGATCTTCTTTCACTCAAAAGGCATTGAACTGAAATCGATATTTTTTGAAGACACTCTTCTTGACTACCTCTCCTCTGTCCTCTCGCCTACATGCCAGAACGCAACCTAAGATCAAGCAACCTGAAACTTCTTGCCAAACATGTCACTGAGTACACAAACAGTTGAAACAGACGAGTAACTTCTTGGCCAACATGTCCTGAAGTACCACAACAGTTGAAACCAGAGCGTAAACTTCTTTACCAACATGTCACTGAGTACAAACAGGTTGGAAAGCAGAGCGTAACTTCTTTGCCAACATGTTCACTGAGCTACACAACAGTTGGAAGCAGAGCGTAACTTCTTTACCAACATGGTCACTGAGTACACACACAGTTGGAAGCAGAGCGTACGTCTTTGCAACATGTCACTAGAGTACACAAACAGTTGGAACAGAGCGTAAACTGCCTTTACCAACATGTCACTGAGTACACACAGTGGAAGCAGAGCGTAACTCTTGCCAAACCTGTACACGACGTACACACCAGTGGAAGCAGAGCGTAACTCTTACAACAGCGTCACTGAGTACACAACAGTTGGAAGCAGAGCGTAACTCTTCTTACCAACCTGTCATGATACACAAACAGTTGGGAAGAAGAGCGTAACGTCTTTACAAACTGTCTACTGGAACAACAGTTGGAAGCAGAGCGTTTCAAGCACCAAACACTGAAACAACCTCCCTCTCTATCTCCGCAGTATATCCACCCCTGCAATCCTTCAAAAACTAGCTGGAGACCATCTCTTCAAAACCATACTCTGCTTAATTTATGTCTCCAATCCATGTAGAGAAAGTTGGCAAAAAAAAATTCTCAATTCTTTTAAGAATACATTTTAAATGTATATCATACATTTTCTTAAATGTGCGTTATGTGCATAAATTCCATTTTATCTTTGTTCTCATTTATGCGGTCTTTTTCCTAAATAATTCCAGTGCATATATTTTGAGGTGTGTTAGTGTCGTGAGTTAACAATTCTTTCTTACGTTTTCTGGAAAGCTCGATGAGTCCTTGTCACAAAATGTTGCCTAACTTGTGCAGTCTCCTAGTTTTGGACTTACAAGCGGCGGAGTTTTTTAAGTCCACTCAGACAAATTGTAGAGTCGATTAAGTTCTTGGAGGACTTCAATCATTTAGTCAGTTCGTCTCTGGCTGTTCGAAGAGAGGAATTTCTTTATCATCATATCCTTGCAGAATGCTATTTGGACTTCGGTGTCCATCCCCTCACCGAAGTCCCATCCTTAGACAAAAAAAGTTCGC
>CM065705.1:45025-66728 GCA_017654935.2 Phymorhynchus buccinoides | reverse complement strand
TGTTTTTCCTCGTCTGTTCTACTGCCAGCAATAATACGAGCTTAGCGTAAGCTATGTGCGGAACAGGCCAGCGGATGAAACAAAATGCCCTGGTGTGTCTGGCTATAGGCATGGTCTACACACTGCTGGTGGGAGACTAATTATTATGCTCTTTAGTAAACATTGTTGGTGGCTTTATGCTTACCCATTGCAGCAATAGTTGCAGCGAGCCATGTAAAGGCCATGATCGGCATAGCCATCGGATGAAAACCAAATGGTGCGTGTGGTCTGGTGAAAGGCATGGCTCTACACACTGCCGGCTGGGCTACATGCATACACTATGTTCAGTCATTGTTACATTGGCATAGACTTTGTCTTTTTTGGTCCATTGCAGCAAAAAGTTGCAGCTTAACCAGTTATAGTTAGCCGTGTGTGGAACGGCCAGCGGGTGGGCCAAAAATGGCCCTGGCGTGTCTGGTGATAGGCATGGCTCTACACATTGCCGGCTGGAATACAATGCACTATGTTCTTCATTTGTTACATTGTAGACTTTTTTTTCTTCTTTTTTTTGTCCATTGCAGCAAATAGTTGCAGCTTAGCCAGTTATAGTTCTAAGCTATGTGCGGAACGGCCAGCGGGTGGGCCAAAAATGGCCCTGGTTATTCCGGCTCCGTGTCTGGTGATTAGGCATGGCTCTGCAACATTGTTGGCTGAGGGCCACCATACAACTGTAATATATTTGCCACATCGTAGACTAGTTTGTTTTCTTCTCTTCTGTTCTACTGCAGCCAAATAAATACGAGCTTAGCCAGCAGTTAGGCCATGTGCGGAACGGCCAGCGGGTGGGCCAAAAATGGCCCTGGCGTGTCTGGTGATAGGCATGGCTCTGCACATTGCTGGCTGGGCCAGCATACACTGGATGGTCTACCAATCCTCGGGGTCCGTACTGGAAGTTAAGGTGGGCCTGTGGCGTCAGAAGTCCTGCACCAACGGGGACTGTGATGAGATGTCTGTTGACAGCCAGTACGAGACAGGTATGGGTCCGTTTGTTTGTTGTTATTATTTGCACACAGGCATGGACACACTGGCCCGTTGCGCAGGTGTTCTGTATGGTGGTCTTCGCAATAGGAATTGTTCGGAATAATTAAAGGGAGTAATTTCATGGCGTATGGGAGTGATCTTGCCAAATTCAATCGGTCAAACAGGAGAAGTCACTCTACCTACCATCAGCTCTCGTAGCCTATCAACTAGTGTGTTTGAGCAGACATACAGCACTAGAACACCGTGCGTCATTCTAAAAACTGATGACATGTATAATATTTTTACGTCACATTTTGCCAGTTTTATCAGTTTGTGGCAACTGGCCACCCCTAATTTTTCTAATAACAATGCACGTCCGCTGACAAAATCGCATCCTGCGAACACAAGCTTCGACGCCATTGTTGCTATGCTAGTATGTTTTTTGACAGAGTAATGGAGGTAAGCAACTCATAATTTTCACGAAGTGCTCTCCCCTAGTTTTGTTTCCGAAAATCGTGCATTGTCCTCTTGGACATCTATGTACTCTTGCATGGGGGGGTGGTGGTTTTTTGTTCTTGTTTTTGGTTGGGGGGGGGGTTTCCTTTTTTTTTTTTCCTTCGGGGTGGTGGGTTTCGTTTTTTTTGTGGGGGGGTTCTGGGGGGGGGGGGGGTTTTTTCTTTCGGGGGGTTTTTTTTTGTTTTCTTTCTTTCTGGGGGGGGGGGGGAACATGGTTTATATAAATGAATATACCTCCTCCATTGACCAATTTCATGTCGTACGCCAATTCATTTATCCTGCCTTCAAAAACGCGATTGGGGACGGATTAAAAAACACATTTTCGTTGTCATCAATATTCATCATTCAATTGTGTGGGTTTTGTTTCAATAAATTCTGTCGCCATTTCTGTTAAATACATATCTTGATATTCCATCATAGCAGATGATTTTAACGCCACGTGTTCTTTGGAAACAATCGCATTCTGCTTAATAATGCAGTGGTCTCTGCTGTTTCCTCTAACATACGTGTCCGTTCTTTGAAGAAGAAAAAAAAGAAGATATTCGCACATAAAATAATTATCAGCACAGTCCAAGTTGATGAAATAGACTTATTATTCCGTGATTTTATTTTTGTGCTGGATCCTAGAGACTACCGTGGTTTTGCATGGCTGCATTTGTTAAACATATCTTGCTAACCGTTTACCGGTAAGTCCTTTTTGTCTTCAGCCAACGTATCCTTTATAGAGCTACCCGCTAGGGAGCGATATCGCCTAATTCAATCGGTCAAACAGTGGAAGTTACTCTACCATCAGGTAAATCCCCAGCCCTCGCTTCGTGTGTTTGAGGAGACGCACAGCATGTAGAACGCAGTGCGTCATTCTGAAATTGATTTATATTTATATTTTTACGTCACAGTTTGCAAGTTCTATAACTTTGTATCAACTGGCCACCCCTTATTTTTCTAAAACAAAAATGCTTGCAAGTCGCTGACTGGCATCCTGCGGTTTCAAGCTTCGACGCCATGGTTGCTGCAATAGTTTTGACCGAGTAAGTCGAGGTAATCAACTCTAATTTTCACGAAGTGCTCTACCCTAGTTTTTTTCCGATCTATTGAAATGCAGGGAGAAAATCTTATCTTTGTTTTCGTGTTAAACAGATGACTTTAACGCTGTGTGGGCTCTGGAGACGATCGTGTTCTGTGTGGTGGTGTTCTCTGCCGTTCTCCTGGCATTCTGCGTCTTCTTCGATAGGTAGTAAATTAAAGGAATATATCTCTCTAATGCAGACAATAGTTCTAAGTGAAATGTAGGGAGACGAATCTACGCCAAGATTCCCACTGATGTTACTACAGCGCCTCCCAACCGACCCGTTCCCCAGACCAACGTTGATGAACCTAATACCAGGTGTAGGCCTGCCTGCTACATCGAAGACACCAGAATTACTTGTCCCTAAGACCACTGCTATGAGGACGTAAGGACTTCTACTACCTACCTACCTAGGAGAAAAATGTATCTTTTCCCCACGTGTTGAACAGATGACTTTTACGCTGTGCGGGCTCTGGAGACGATCGTGTTCTGTGTGGTGGTGTTCTCTGCCATTCTCCTGGCATTCTACGTCTTCTTCGATAAGTAGTAAATTAACAGAACATATCTAATACAGACAATAGTTGTTCTAATTGAAATGTAGGGAGAAAATGTATCTTTTTTCGTGTTAAACAGATGACTTTAACGCTGTGCGGGCTCTGGAGACGATCGTGTTCTGTGTGGTGGTGTTCTCTGCCGTTCTCATGGCCGTCTACGTCTTCTTCGAGGGCGCCAGACGCCATACAGTGGCCATCGTGCTCATTGTCCTCTGCTTCGTGGCAGGTAGGCTTAAAGAGCCACCACGTCACGCGTCAAAATCACGGTTTTCACGTGTTTTCCATTTTATAGCTGGTACGAAAATCTTACGAAATCTCTTCCTAGCATAAGAGGGAATGTGACACGTGACGTGGGGGGTCTTTAACCCACGGTGGTCGTAGGGTCAAAGGGGCTCCTACGATTCGATTCACTGCGATCCGATTGTGACATTTGTGAGGTATGTGATTCACGTGACATTTGTAGGGGAAGACGGGGCAAAAAGCCCATGGGCGGGTAAGAAGCCCATGTCAATTATCTCATGAAATAAAGAAAATTTCAGTCAAATGTTGCCCATGAGACGAACGCTAAACATTAACACTCGTCTCATGGGCAAAATGTGACTGACAATTTGCTTCATTTCATGAGATAATTGGCAATGGGCTTCTTACCCGCCCATGGGCTTTTTATTTTTACCACCTCTTAACCTACTGTCTAAATGAATGTTATGAAATCCTACTTTTGCATTGTTCACTAATTACTTGTAGTCCCCCCCCCGTGCACGTGTCTGATGAAATATCTGGGGTTTTGGTGGGTTTTTTTGGTATCAGACATTTGTGATGGTGCATGAGAAAACCCTACATAAGTCGTTCAGAATGTTTAGCAAAAGCCCAAATAGTCAACAACCCCCAAAATATCAATTTTCTATTTAGGGCATATTTATGTCTATTTTATGTATTCTACCAGTATCCACAACATGAAAGACAATTTTGAATGATTTCTTTGTTTATTTAATCGTTTTCTAAATCAAGTCAATAGAAACAAAGAGGCAAAGTTGTATCTTCTATGCCCAATTTCTGCAAATGATCTATTTCGAATGCCAAACTTCAAATAATTATAAAATAAAAACTAGACAAGATAACTCAATTCGGTTTTCTGTGTATTAACAAGGAATCTTTGCTCCACAATGAAAAAATAAAATCTCAATTTATAGCCAAAATTCCATTATGTCTCGTTTTCCCATGCACTGTCACATTTTATTTGTTTCGTATATTGGGGCCTGCATGAGCTACATGAGTAGAGTGAAGGAAACTAGTAGGCCTAGAATTATTTTGAAGACAAAAGTATTTCACGTGCATCGTATGACTCACAGACGTTGTCACAATCGGATCACAGCAAGTTCTGCCAACGGAATCGTATGCAGTGTAGCGGGCCTCATAAGTTTGCTGGTTTAGACACCTCCCTCAAATGCTTACGACTCTCAGTCATCCAAAGTTTGGTTCTTTTAATTTCATGACAATAATCCAATTTGTGTCGGATGATGTTGCAGGCACGTTCAGTCTGAATCTCCTTTAATGCTATTTTTGGACACTGTCTCTGTATAAAGCCTTGTGTCGAATGATGTTGCAGGCACATTGAGACTGAATCCTCTTTGATATCCCTATGCTACGTTGGACACTGTCTCTGTATAAAGCCTTGTGTCGAATGATGTTGCAGGAACATTGAGTCTGAATCCTCTTTGATATCCCTATGCTACGTTGGACACTGCCTCTGTATAAAGCCTTGTGTCGAATGATGTTGCAGGCACATTGAGTCTGAATCCTCTTTGATATCCCTATGTTACGTTGGACACTGCCTCTGCATAAAACCTTGTGTCGGATGCTGCTGCAGGAATAAGGAGATAGAGAGCTCTATGAAGCCAGGAATCTGTAGTTGCTTCTATTCACCCTCAAAAGCGGTTCTCATGAACGAAAGAGTTAATGCTATGTTACGTTGGACACTGCCTCTGTATAAAGCTTTGTGTCGAATGATATTACAGGCACGTTCAGTTTGAATGCTATGTTATGTAATACACTGTCTCTGTAGAAAGCTTTGTGTCGAATGATGCTGTATGCATGCTCAGTCTGAATCCCCTTTAATATCCCTATGTTACGTTGGACACTGTCTCTGTATAAAGCTTTGTGTTGGATGATGTTTACAGGCACGTTCAGTCTGAATCCCCTTTAATGATATGTTACGTTGGACACTGTCTCTGTATAAAGCTTTGTGTGGAATGATGCTTCAGGCACATTGAGCCTCATCGCCATGACCGTGTGGCTGATCACCCTCCTCTTTGATGTTGGACACTGTCTCTGTACAAAAATAACAGTGATGATTTGCATCACTACCCACTTCGTGGGTAAAACAGCCATAAGAAATGTGCGTTACTAGGCTACGCACTTCGTGGATATTCCGTGGCTAGAATAACAGTCCGAAATGTGCTTCACTGATATTGTTCCATCAGGGTGAGGGATGTGACGAACTCTAAGAAGTCGTTGAAGGTGAAAGGGAGTTGTATGCCCATGTATATGTATGCCCTACACCGTTTAAATCGCAGCTGTGTCCCATTTGTCTCTGTATGACTGTGTGGTGTTGCTTTCTTCGTATTCGAATGTCGTGAAAGCGGATCTTCTTCTTCTTCGATCGTTCAGACAGTTTCCTGTCAATTTATGAACGCAGATGCGTCATGCTGCGACTAACTAACTATGAAATATTTAGGCCCAGTATGCCCGACTTCGGCTGTAAGAAATCGTTTTGAATTTTTTTTGAAAGTGCTTGAAAAAAGGGCAGGAGAATGGACCGGTAAAGGCAGAAAGATAGTAGATGACAGCAAGCAAAGGGAAAAGGCAGAGTCAAAGAGAGTGACAGATTAGAGGAAGTTACAAGCACAGAACTTCCAGAAGGTGGGGAACTATTTATGCAAAAGACCCCCCGGTATCCCCACCGGGGGGGGGGGGGGGATCGAAATGTTCGTGACATGTCAAAGATGCACGGAGAAAACAGTACCTCCAAGCAGATACCTGTACATTTCATATCGGTGAAACGTGGCTATTGCAATACAGGAGCCACATAGGGGCAAGGAATAGCATTTTGTTTTTAGAAAGATATGGATGATGGATGTTGCAGGTACCCTGAGCCTGATCGTCATGATAGTGTGGCTGGCCACCCTCCCCAAGCCTTTCATCGTGTCTTTCTCCTTGGGGCTCACCGTGCTGGCCTTCATCCTAGGGTCACACAAGGGGCAAGGAATAGCCTTTTAGAAAGATATGGATGATGATTGGATGTTGCAGGCACGCTGATCCTGATCGCCATGATAGTGTGGCTGGCCACCCTCCCCAAGCCTTTCATCGTGTCTTTCTCCTTGGGGCTCACCGTGCTGGCCTTCACCCTAGGGTCACACAGGGGGCTAGGAATAGCCTTTTAGAAAGATATAGATGATGGATGTTGCAGGTACCCTGAGCCTGATCGCCATGATAGTGTGGCTGGCCACCCTCCCCAAGCCTTTCATCGTGTCCTACTCACCTTGCTGGCCTTCACCCTGGGGTCACATAGGGGGCTAAGAACAGCCTTTCAGAAAGATATAGATGATGGATGTTGCAGGTACCCTGAGCCTGATCTCCATGATAGTGTGGCTGGCCACCCTGCCCTCGCCATTCATCGTGTCTTTCTCCTTGGGGCTCACCGTGCTGGCCTTCATCCTGGTCTTCATCGCCGGCACGCTGCTCATCCCTGACGTCTTCGAGCCAGATGACCCGTACTCCCACCATCGCAGGTCCCGGTCCCGCGCCGACCTGGACACGCCCACCCCGCGTCGCAACAACGTGGTCACCCCTATTTCTTACAACAGGGGCCAGGGATATAGCAACGGGTGGTAGAGCAATACTATGGTAGGAGACTTCACCTAACATCGTCATCACCCCTATTTCTTACATACAGGGGCAAGGGATATAACAATGGGTGATAGCGGAGCTATGGTGGTAGGAGACTTCACTGAACATTGTCGTCACCCATTTTAGCAATATGGTAGGAGACTTCCCTTAACAGCGTCATCACCCCTATTTATTACATACAGGGGCAAGGGTTATACCAACGTGTGATAGAACAATATGGTAGGAGACTTCACCTAACAGCGTCATCACCCATAATTATTAGCAATATGGTAGGAGACTTCACCTAACATCGTCATCACCCATATTAGCAATATGGTAGGAAACTTCACTTAACATCGTCATCACCCATATTAGCAATATGGTAGGAGACTTCACCTAACATCGTCATCACCCATATTAGCAATATGGTAGGAGACTTCACTTAACATCGTCATCACCCATATTAGCAATATGGTAGGATACTTCATTACTTACATCACCCATATTAGCAATATGATAGGAGACTTCACCTTACATCGTCATCACCCATATTAGCAATATGATAGGAGACTTCACCTTACATCGTCATCACCCATTTTAGCAATACATAGGAGACTTCACCTAACATCGTCATCACCCATATTAGCAATATGGTAGGAGACTTCACCTAACATCGTCATCACCCATACTAGCAATATAGTAGGAGACTTCACATACTATCGTCTTCACCCATACTAGCAATATGATAGGAGACTTCACATACTATCGTCATCACCCATATTAGCAATATGGTAGGAGACTTCACTTAACATATCACCCATATTAGCAATATAGTAGGATACTTCACCTAACATCGTCATCACCCATATTAGCAATATTAGGAGACTTCACCTAACATCGTCATCACCCATATTAGCAATATAGTAGGAGACTTCACCTAACATCGTCATCACCCATATTAGCAATATAGTAGGAGACTTCACCTAACATCGTCATCACCCATATTAGCAATATAGTAGGAGACTTCACCTAACATCGTCATCACCCATATTAGCAATATAGTAGGAGACTTCACCTAACATCGTCATCACCCATATTAGCAATATGGTAGGAGACTTCACTTAACAGCGTCATCACCCATATTAGCAATATGGTAGGAGACTTCACCTAACATCGTCATCACCCATATTAGCAATATGATAGGAGACTTCACCTAACATCGTCATCACCCATATTAGCAATATGGTAGGACCTTTCTCCCAGCGTCATCACCCATATTAGCAATATGGTAGGAGACTTCAGCTAACATCGTCATCACCCATAAGCAAATGGAGACTTCACCTTACATCGTCATCACCCATATTAGCATTATGATAGGAGACTTCACCTAACAGTCATCACCCATATTAAATGTAGGAGACTTCACCTAACATGTCATGACCCATTTTAGCAATATAGCAGGAGACTTCAACTAACAGTCATCACCCATATTAGCTTGTATGGGGGGAGAGGTCACCTAACATGGGGGTCACCCATATTAGCAATATGGAAGGAGACGTGACAGCAGCGTCATCACCCATATTAGCAATATAGTAGGAGACTTCACCTAGCATCGTCATCACCCATATTAGCAATATGAGGTAGGAGACTGCGCACCTAACATCGTCATCACCCATATTAGCAATACACATAGGAGACTTCACCTAACATCGTCATCACCCATATTAGCAATACCTATAGGGGACTTCACCTACGGGGTCATCACCCATATTAGCCCATATGGGAGACTTCACCTAAGATCGTCATCACCCATATTAGCCATATGATAGGAGACTTCACCTAACATCGTCATCACCCATATTAGCAATATGGTAGGAGACTTCACCTAACATCGTCATCACCCATGAGAGCGATATGCTAGGACACTTCAACACATCGTCATCACCCATATTAGCAATATGGTAGGAGACTTCACCTAACATCGTCTTCACCCATATTAGCAATATGGTAGGAGACTTGGCCTAACAGCGTCATCACCCATATTAGCAATATGGTAGGAGACTTCACTTAGCATCGTCATCACCCATATTAGCAATATAGTAGGAGACTTCACCTAACATCGTCATCACCCATATTAGCAATATGATAGGAGACTTCACTTAACAGCGTCATCACCCCTATTTCGTACATACTATTACTTACATACTATTTCTTACATACTATTTCTTACATACTATTACGTACATACTATTACTTAAATACAATTTCTTACATCCTATTACTTACATACAGGGGCAAGGGTTATAAAGGAGAGCAATATGGTAGGAGACTTCATTAACTGCGTCATCACCCCTAGTTTTACATACTATTCCTAAATACATGGGCAAGGGTTATAAAAACAGAAAGTAGAGCATTATGGTAGGAGGCGTCACTTAACAGCGTCATCACCCCTGTTTGTTACATACAGGGGCAAAGGTTATGACAATGTGTGGTAGTGTGCAGTGTGGTATGAGACTTCACGTAACAGCGTCATCACCCCTATTTCGTACATGCTATTACTTACATACTATTTGTTACATACTATTGGTTACATACTGTTACTTACATACTATTACTTGTGTACTATTTCTTACATACTATTACTTACATACTATTACTTACATACAGGGGCAAGGGTTATAACAATGCATTACATTTGGCAGGCGAACGTCTTAACCACTCTGCACCTTTCTCCCTGTGGACATGCAATTGAAAATAGCAATAAATAAGAAATGAATAATGCATAATGATTATTAATAAACGTTAATATAAATGAATGGAATAATGCTGAAGCGCACAGACAAATCCAGCTCTTTCTTGTTAGGGGGGAGAGGTCGGTAGGTGGGGGTGGGGAAGGGCAAGGAAGAACGTGACAGCAGACTACAAGCCGAGGTCACGATATCTGCGCTGCCGGACTCTCAAATTAAACTTAACATATACACATACGTACGTACTGAGAAATCTCATCTCATCTGATACATATAGTTCCGACGGGGTAAAAAAGCCCATGGGCGGGTAAGAAGCCCATGCAATTTATCTCATGAAATAAAAGAAAATTTCAGTCAAATTTTGCTCATGAGACGTGCTAAACATTAACACTCGTCTCAGGGCAAAATGTGACTGAAATTTGCTTCATTTCATGAGATAATTGGAATGGGCTTCTTACCCGCCCGTGGGCTTTGTACCCCGTCTTCCCCTACACACATAATAATATGCGCATGAAAACTATAAGTAATAATCCGTCCATCAATCAATTCCATCCATTCTTAGAAATAAAGGAAAACAAAATTATTCTGTCAACGTTTCTTTTCCAAGAATGGAATGCGTGTAAAAAAGAAAGAAGAGCATTTGTACGCAAGCGTGCATGTGTGTGTGTGTGTGTCCAGCTGTGTGTGTTGTGTGGGTGTGTGCGTGCGTGTGCGTGTGCGTGTGTGTGTGCTGTGTGCTCTGTGTGTGTGTGTGTGTGCGTGTGGTGTGTGTGTGTGTGTGTATGTGTGTGTGGTTGTGTGTGTCAGTGTGTGTGTGTGTGTGTGTTTGCGTGTGCGTGCGTGGTGCGTGTGTGTGTGTGTGTGTGTGTGTGTTGTGTGCGTTTGCGTGTGCGTGTGTCCAGCGTGTGCGTGTGCGTGTGTGTGTGGTGTGTGTGCCATTTTGTGAGCAAACTGGTGTGCGTCGTTGCCTTGCAGTTGTTCTTTGTGTGTGAGCCTGAGGAACAAAACAAATCAAACTTTATTCATGGACAACCCAATGCTACTATCACTCCCCTGCCACAAGTTCCGAGGTGTAGCATACAACCACACCTCAGTCTGTTATGAGGCAGGGGTGGATGCCTCGTGCCAGTAATTTGTCTCCTTTGAGCTCCCGCGAAATCGGAATGTGTCGGCTGTACGCAGCAGGGAGACCAGTGAAAACTGAAAACCGGACACATAATTACCTTACTCATTATGGCCAAATGACCTGGGAACGCAGAAGAAGAAGACGTTTAGTTTCAGCTCTACCTCCAGCATAGGGAACAATCAATTGAAGTTTAGCTTCAGCTCTACCTCCAGCATAGGGAACAACCAATTGAAGTTTAGCTTCAGCTCTACCTCCAGTATAGGGAACAACCAATTGAAGTTTAGCTTTAGCTCTACCTCCAGCATAGGGAACAATCAATTGAAGTTTAGCTTCAGCTCTACCTCCAGCATAGGGAACAACCAATTGAAGTTTAGCTTCAGCTCTACCTCCAGTATAGGGAACAACCAATTGAAGTTTAGCCTTAGCTCTACCTCCAGTATAGGGAACAACCAATTGAAGTTTAGCCTTAGCTCTACCTCCAGCATAGGGAACAACCAATTGAAGTTTAGCTTTAGCTCTACCTCCAGCATAGGGAACAATCAATTGAAGTTTAGCTTCAGCTCTACCTCCAGCATAGGGAACAACCAATTGAAGTTTAGCTTCAGCTCTACCTCCAGCATAGGGAACAACCAATTGAAGTTTAATTTCAGCTCTACCTCCAGCATAGGGAACAACCAATTGAAGTTTAGCTTCAGCTCTACCTCCAGCACAGGGAACAACCAATTGAAGTTTAGCTTCAGCTCTACCTCCAGCATAGGGAACAACCAATTGAAGTTTAGCTTCAGCTCTACCTCCAGCATAGGGAACAACCAATTGAAGTTTAGCTTCAGCTCTACCTCCAGCATAGGGAACAACCAATTGAAGTTTAGCTTCAGCTCTACCTCCAGCATAGGGAACAATCAATTAAAGTTTAACCAACCGCGTAGCGAAAACTGGTTAATGTTTTCATGGCAGTCTGCTTGTTTCTGGCTGTCAATCTGACTGACGATAACTTTGGAACAGAGGAACCCAGGAGGCTCACGTGCTACATGCGAATAGGCATTTGGGACATCTAGGCCAAGTTAAAAAATGAAGGTCATTGGTCAAAGGTCAAGGTCACCGGAGCAGAAAATGCGGCTGTGCACCTGCCTTTCTCTAGCTGTCGATTGTGCGCGAGGAGTTGAGATCCTCGCTGGCGCAGGTGTACTGTACAGTGCAGGCGTAGACTGTTTGACCAGGCTTTTGTTTCAGGATCGTTTGTCCGCTTGTTCCTGCAAGGTGATTGGACCCGAAAATGCTGCGGCATGGCTGGTTCGTCTAGCGTCTTCACGTGCACGCTGTAGTTGATTATTGAGAGGCAACTCAACAGAGGAGACACTGCACGTCTTTTTTTTCTTTTTTCTTTTTTACTTGGGGGTCGTAGTGGGACAGGGTCAAGTGGAGCGGTCTGTTGTGATCAGTAGTATACACAGAACACTAGGTAATAAGCCAACCAACATTAGGCCTACATTATTGACAACAAGAATAATGGCCTAGTGATGGAGCCATTGTAAGTGAAGGCCTTTTCAGTGAACATTATATTCATTTGTATTACGACAGCTCCTATTAGAAGACTGACCCATTTGTATCTTCTTTCACTCAACAAGCATTGAACTGAAATCGATATTTTGAAGACACTCTTCCTGACTACCTCTCCTCTGTCCTCTCTGCCTGCATGCCAGAACGCAGCCTCAGATCAAGCAACCTGAAACTTCTTTGCCAACCTGTCACTGAGTACACAACAGTTGGAAGCAAGCGTAACTTCTTTGCCAACATGTCACTGAGTACAAACAGTTGGAACAGAGCGTTTCCAAGCACCACACACCTGGAACAACCCCCCTTTCTCTCTCCGCAGTTCTCCACCCCTGCAATCCTTCAAAACTAGCCTGAAGACTCATCTCTTCAAAACATACCTCTGTTAATTTATGTCTCTCAATCCATGTAGAGAATTTGGTAAAAAAAATTCTCATCTCTTTTAAATAATACATTTTAAATGTATATTTCATACAGGTATTTTAAATGTGCGTTATGTGCATAAATTCCCATTTTATTTTGTTTTCATTTATGCGGATTTTTTCCTAAATAATTCCATTTATATATTTTGAGCGTGTGTTGTGTGCGTGAGTTAACATTCTTTCTTCACGTTTTCATGTAAAGCTCGATGAGTCCTTGTCACAAATGTTGCCTAACTTGTGACAGTCTCCTAGTTTTTGACTTCCACAGCGGCGGAGTTTTTAAGTCACTCAGACAAATTGTAGAGTCAATGAAGTTTTGGAGACTTCAATATTTAGTCAGTTCGTCTCTGGCTGTTCGAGAGAGAAGATTTGCCTTTATCAGCTTATCATTGCAGACTGCTATTTGGACTTCGGTGTCCCATCCTCACCGAAGTCCCATCCTAGACAAAACAAGTTTCGCTACGTGCTTGAAGGGGAAAGGAAAAGCCGGTTGAAGGACCTTCACGGGACCTTGACAGACGGCAACCGGGAAGAAGCTTAGCCGAGGCGTGACTCCTCATCTGGGCCTGCTCGTACCTAGAAACAGCCACGCTGTTGCTTCACCAGGAGGTTGTCCTGACGTTTATGAGCAGTCTACCCAGTCTTTTTCTTCTTCTGCGTTCCCGGGCCATAAGGCCACAATGGGTACGTATGTGTCCGTTTTCCAGTTATCAATGGTGTCCTTGCTGCATTCAGCCGACACATTCCAATTTAAGAAGAGCTCAAAGGAGAACATTATTTTGAAGATTTTTTTTTAAAGGCAGGAGAATGGGTCAAAAGCACGAAAGATAGTAGATGACACAAAGCAAGGAAAAAGGCAAAGTCAAAGAGAGAGACAGATTAGAGGAAGTTAAAAGCACAGAACTTTCAGAAGGTGGGGGAACTATTTGTACGGAAGACCCCCCAGTATCCCCACGGGGGGAGTCTACGCAGTGAGTTTCACTGGCCAGTTTGGAACCTGATGGTCCATCCAGACCCTGATCAACGGATGAACCGACAGTGCTTGTGGTCCAGGACTATGACGACACCCCGCTGCATCAGAGCCCTACACTTGAATCATCCGTGATCCGCGGCTGAAGTCATGTCTGCGTTCGAGAAGGCCAGACTGGACAAGGACATTGTTAAGATACCAGGCCCCTCTCGGGCCAAATTCTGCGTGGGCCAGCAATTCTACGAGATCTACCTGAACTCTGTGCGCGCGATGCCAGTGTGTGGCGTAGGGTTTGTCTGATGGAGGCTTTTTGTGTACTGATGCAACGCCCGTCCTGTGACCCGGAAGGACTGAGTCTCTGCCATGCTCATAAGTACAAGAGAGAGAGAGAGTGAGTGTGAAAGAGGGCAGTGACTGTCTTTAGTCTTCATTTTGATGTATTGATAGCCCGGGGGTTACAGTCACTTGCAGTATGCATGGCAAATTCAACTTGGTGATAGGATTTTAAAACAAACACTCTTTCTTGTCCTATATTCCATTTCCCGATGTTCTTCTGTCCCGCTGAATGTAATCTAACCAAAGGTATCCAACCAGCAGTCCAAGACTTCAACAACCGAAGCATTGTATACATATGTTAGCTGCAGAAATACCATTTCGTGGATATTGTTAACAAAGTATTCAGATGTTTCGCCACACATCAGTGCCTAATGTAGTTATCTTATATAGTTTCGTTTATGATTTGGCTTTACGTAACGAATGAAGCCGTGATTTCATCACATTTAGTAACTTTTCTTCCCGTACCTTTACCCTCTTTTGCGATGACACAGTAAATAAATACAGCAGTGGGTTGAGTGCTGAACTGAGTGGTGTCATGAAAACAACTGTGGCGTCGTATGACTTGGTGAAAAAAGTAGCACCAGTGGACGAAGCTATTGTCCAAATACCCAGTGAGCACCAGCAAACGACATATGCGACCGTCAGAGTCCTGACCAGATGGACCGACGAAAAGAGTGGCCTGTGTACGGGGTTTAACAACATTCTGTACTTTGGCAGGCGAACGTATACATATATTTGACAAAGTGCAACCTGTGAACAGATTATACAGTTTATTGCTATGATTCCCTTGAACCATTTGAACCCTTCACTGGATTTGTAATTCTGAAACAAAGCCAGGCGACACAGGCCAGACTGCTCAGACAGGCCCCAGTGGGACAGCCCAGGCAGATAGGGTATCACAGATAAAACTAGCCCACCGATCCAAATGACTGTACAAATGATATCAGTCGAATTTGTAAGGCGCCCCCACAGATTAATAGGGGCACATAGGAAGATTGTGTGGTTCACTGTGGCAAAGAAAAGGATAAACACTGATACCTCGGTGGATAGTACGAACAACAAACCACTCAGCTTACAAATAATATGTTTTGTCCACGTCTCTTCAATCATTACATAGTCTCCGTGGAGTGCCAGGTTTGCTGTTAAAGTGATCCCAGTGTGAATGCCCATACATAGGTCAGCAAAATACAAATGAACAAAAACCTTTAAAAACTTGTCACCAAATATTTCTTTTACGTTGAAAATCAACAAAACTGACCAATATATCAGTGTATTTACAAATGTGGCAGATGCAAAGGCACAGAACAAATAAGCCTTGTGGTGTCCAGTTGGTATTAAAGTATTGCACGAAGGTAGTGCAGCTTGACTTGCTAGACAATTTCTTTCACTCGACTGTTCAGGAAATATTTGATCGCAACACAATCTATAGTTTGAAGAAAACAGTTGTTGTAAATTATTGGACTTTGAAAATAAATCTAAGGGGAAATTCTTAATTGAGTTTCCTCTTAAGTCCAACTCAGACAACTCAGGCAAGTTTTTGCACCCTTTTCTTCCAATGATTTCTGTGTTAGTAAACGATAAGTTTAAGTACTTTAACTTGGGGAAATATAGTGACACTTCATCGCTAAGTACATTGGAATATGTACTTGATTGGTCCAATCGTTTCAGAACATAAAACACAAACTTCCTATGCTTTTTTACGATTTTGTGCAAAGGATTGTTTGAAAGGAGAATAGATTTTACATTTGGCATATCCGTCAACACAGTCAAATCAATGTTGTTGAGACTGTTAAAAGTGAGGTCAAGAAACTGAAGGTTGTTAAACTGTATAGTTGGAATATGATTGATAGAACAGTGGGACAGAATCAGATAGTTGATATAATAATTTCTTTTTAACCGGGTCATTGAAATTCCTGAATCTGATGCGTCTAGATACCGGAGACGTGGGTAGAAATCAGCAGCGAACTGTGTCTTGCATCTAAAAGCACGGCCTTGACACAGACAGCTTTTAGGACAACTGAAGTCGCACAGAAGTTCATCATCTCTGAGAGGGCACTGAAATATTCCATCACAGAGATGATCTTCATGCACACACACTGTGGAATCTCTACACTGGTAATATTGTAGGCACGCAACGTGTTCACAGTTTTGCTCATCTTCGCCGTAGACACAGTCAGATATTCCGTTACATCGAGTATAGACAGGAAGACAGTACAGCCATTCAGTCGTGCATCTGTAATGACTTTCGGGACAGAGGTCGTCGCTTTTCATCACCCATGGGGTGAAGTAACCACTACCATCGAAGTTCACGTAAAACAGTTCTTTCATAACGTTTTCTTGCCATACAAAATGTACACCCTTTCCTTCCACACAACTGACTTCATCCGAATCGTCCAAGCAATCTGAAAATTCGTTACAGTGCTGACTTTGCAGCACGCATTGAGTGTTGTTCGAGCACAAAAATCCATGACACGGAGAGTGCTGACAAAATGACTCATCGCTGTCATCCGGACAGTCCTGTCTGAAGTCACAAACAAAGGTGTGATGGATTGAAGTGATGGTATCGTCACATTTAAACATAGTGTATATATCTACCGTCAGTGCAACATGGGGAGTTTCACGAGATGTCACATCACTGGAGTTGCTAATCATCTGGAACTGTAACAACGATATTGTTTTACAATTTTGCTTCAAATTGGAGAACAAGAATCCATGGGTCACTTGCTGTTTGAAACATACAGCTACGGATTGGCGCGTGCCAGTGACGACAAACTGAGAAATTTGAAAGCGAGTAACTTGTACTTGGACAGGAATAATTGTTGGTGGACGATATACAACTTCACAAAGTAAAGTCTCTGCCATGAATGCGAATGGATATTTCCGAGTAGAAAGTACCATTGACTCTATTTCCCCGATTGTCTTCTCCTTTGAGGGAAGATACTGAGTTTTTAAACGGAAGTGGTTCATGTTATAGATGACAGTGTTGTCGAACCATAAGCGAAACTTGCTGTATATAAATGGCTGTGTATACCAGCCTGAAAAATAACCAAAACGAAGGATGAAAATGGTGTATCCTTTCAGCATAACAAGTATGTCATCCTGTTCATTTCTTGATTTTAATGAAGCAAATTTCCCATCAAGAGCTTTGCATTTATGATCAAGAAAATGTAAGTGGAATGCGTACCCTATGATCATCAATTTCAAACATTTATTGTGTGATGCAACCAGGCCTTTGCAAGAAGGGCTGCTGAATGGACAGTGTTCTGTCTCATCTCTTCCATCCGCACACTCATCCTTCAGGTTGCAGTGTAGATGATCCTGGAATATTGAATAGTATTTCACAGAACAATTGAACAAGCCATTGGGTAACTTATAAGGTTGATTGTTGTTAGCAATTGCAGACAAATACAGTCTCATGTTCATGCTAATTGCACCATGGGCAATGATTTCAATTTGTAGACGAAATGTTGGAAATACTTTTGCTGGGGTTAAATTTGAGGCACAAAAGCTCACAACCATTTGCTGGCTCCCTGGTGATTCTTCATACCTAAGCCTGAAAATGTCGTCTCCTCGAGTACGAGTACAAATACCTGGCGTGGCGACTTGTTGAAAACTAATCATAGTGACATATCCAGCTGACCATTTTAAGTAAGAATTAAACTCCATACCTTTAAAAAAAGGAACGATGACATAGCAAGACATGTTTGACGTTTCCTTAAAGCCAAAGCGTTCATCTATAATAATAATAGCAAACTCGATTTCGGTTAAAGGAGTGTTGCGATGTGATACGTGAACGTGGTTTTCAAAGAGATAGTAAATTTCATCAGAACTATGGCAGCCACATGCTATGATACATGTGTGGCGAATACTACACTGACCTGATACCGTCACTTCTGTTTTCCAGTTCCTTCCATCACACCAATATGCCAAACGCCTGAGAAACATACTTACTTGCATGTTTTGTGAACCAGTTACGTGTATGTTACAGAAGCTGGATGAATTGCTGCATGCTCCATACAACAACCCAGGACGGGCAGCATGCTTTGTCAAGTACTTGTCACAGTTCGAAACATTGGCTTGCATTATTGTGTAGTGAGTTTCGTTCTGACCCGCGAAGTATTCAATGCCTGGACATATTGCTTTGATGCCAGTGCTAGGAATGTTGGTTATCCCGCTCATTCTTAGATCTGGGATCGAAATAACATGAATTAAGAGCTTTTGGTTTATGCAGAATCGGTTCCTTGGACTTTCAAACTTCACAGAAGTTCACACACACACACGCACGCACGCACGCACGCACACGCACACACACACACACACACACACACACACACACACACACACACACACACACACACACACACACACACACACACACACACACGCACGCACGCACAAGCACATGCACGCACGCACACGCGCGCGCGCGCACACACACACACACATACATTAATATAATCATCATCATTGTCGTTATCATTATCATTTCCAGAATTCCATTATGTATCCTTAATATCCATGCATGGATGCTACTTTTCTTTACTATTTATTAAAGTCATTAAAACATTATGTCTTTTGTCATTTAAAACAGAAATAATTATACAAATACAACACAGTGCATCAAGAATAACTTTGGAATGAGTCATACGACTAGCATCAAGAAATAGGCAAACAGGGTCGCAGGTCCAGAGGTTGAATGTTCAGTCAATTAGATTCCAACTGTCACATGTTTTTGAACCACTAGTTATTCATACAGTACCACTGGTACCATTCACCAGACTAATGAGTTTGCAAAACACGTGACTGTAACGCTATCTACATCAAAATGCTATCCAGTTAGTTTTGCTTTCCTTCTTTTTTCTTCTTCTTCCGCCATACTAAATGTTTAGTTCGGACCTGTAGATGAAGGTGGCCGTGGACTGCAGCGCTGCTACAGGACCCACAGCTTGTCCTCGAGCATCGCAGCCCTGGGTGACCTATTAATTAGATGTTGTCCTGGTTAGATGACTAATAGAGACAAAATTGATTGTTGGTGTGTGTGTGTGTGTGTGTGTGTGTGTGTGTGTGTGTGTGTGTGTGTGTGTGTGCGTGCGCGTGCGTGTGCGTGTGTGTGTGTGTGTGTGTGTGTGTGTGTGCGTGTGTGTGTGTGTGTTTTAAAATTGTATTATCTTATCTTATTGTCTTATCTATGTAAAATTGTCTTCCTAAACATTACTTGTGTCGTGTCATAATTATTTATAAAATGTGCATGCCAGGCAGCGACTTTCGTTTTGCTTTTTGTGACGACAGTAAAATGATTGAATTAAATTGGAATTGTAATAGATGATTCAATAGAATGCCTATAATAAAGGAAAAGCTCATAAGTGAAAAATCCAAATGTTAAGGATGTAAATATAGTGCCCTGTTGCTTTCAAATCTCACAGTTCAAGTGGCCCTCATTTTTCTTCAAATAACCGTAATATTTTCCATAAGATTATAAACCCTTCTCTGATTTTCATTTTTCATGAACGTTGTGTACATTGTAATGTAAGAAAGATATATACAATAATTATTTCAAATGAGGAGTTCTTAAAATGGCTGTTTTGGAGTTACATGGTTGTTGCTCTAAGCATACAAATGGGTGGTTCAAGTCAAAATCAGACCAGCTTTGACGTTTCAATATTCTCAATAGGCTTATTGATTTTCTCAGTAGAAAATAAATTATGTTTTGGTTAGGGATAGTGGGGATCCCGGGTGTAAATTCACTTATTTGTAGCCTTTGCCTAATCGTTGAGGGCTTAGAAAGCTAGAGAGGGCATAATTAGTGTGCTAGGTAAAAGCTGGTTGAAATATTGAGGAAGAGTAGATCAGAGAAAGCATGAATTGTCTTCCTTCCTGGTCTCTCTGTGCTCTCTCTGTCTCCCCGTTTTAGACTCAAATGTCTCCAAAATTATCGGATACACGCATTTCAAATTTTTTTTTAAAGAGGCATAGTAGTAACATGATGACTTTTTTTATCAAAGCATATTTTCAAGAGGCATGGTAGTAACATGATGACCTTTTATCAACACAAATGTTCAAGAGGCATAGTAGTAACATGATGACTTTTAACAAAGCAAATGTTCAAGAGGCATAGTAGTAACATGATGACCTTTTATCAACACAAATGTTCAAGAGGCATAGTAGTAACATGATGACCTTTTATCAACACAAATGTTCAAGAGGCATAGTAGTAACATGATGACCTTTTATCAACACAAATTTTATTCAAGAGGTATAGTAGTAACATGGTGACCTTTTATCAACACAAATGTTCAAGAGGTATAGTAGTAACATGATGACCTTTATCAACACAAATGTTCAAGAGGTATAGTAGTAACATGATGACCTTTTATCAACACAAATGTTCAAGAGGTATAGTAGTAACATGGTGACCTTTTATCAACACAAATGTTCAAGAGGTATAGTAGTAACATGATGACCTTTTATCAACACAAATGTTCAAGAGGTATGGTAGTAACATGATGACCTTTTATCAACACAAATGTTCAAGAGGTATAACATGATGACCTTTTATCAACACAAATGTTCAAGAGGCATGAGTAACATGACCTTTATCAACACAAATGTTCAAGAGGTATGGTAGTAACATGATGACCTTTATCAACACAAATGTTCAAGAGGTATGGCAGTAACATGATGACCTTTTATCAACACAAATGTTCAAGAGGCATAGTAGTAACATGGTGACCTTTTATCAACACAAATGTTCAAGAGGCATAGAAGTAACATGATGACCTTTTATCAACACAAATGTTCAAGAGGCATAGTAGTAACATGGTGACCTTTTATCAACACAAATGTTCAAGAGGCATAGAAGTAACATGGTGACCTTTTATCAAAACAAATGTTCAAGAGGCATAGAAGTAACATGGTGACCTTTTATCAACACAAATGTTCAAGAGGCATAGAAGTAACATGGTGACCTTTTATCAAAACAAATGTTCAAGAGGCATAGAAGTAACATGGTGACCTTTTATCAACACAAATGTTCAAGAGGCATAGAAGTAACATGGTGACCTTTTATCAACACAAATGTTCAAGAGGCATAGAAGTAACATGGTGACCTTTTATCAGTTCAAGAGGCATAGAAGTAACATGGTGACCTTTTATCAACACAAATGTTCAAGAGGCATAGAAGTAACATGGTGACCTTTTATCAACACAAATGTTCAAGAGGCATGATGACCTTTTATCAACACAAATGAAGAGGCATGAGTAACATGATGACCTTTTATCAACACAAATGTTCAAGAGGCATAGAAGTAGCATGATGACCTTTTATCAACACAAATGTTCAAGAGGTATGGTAGTAACATGATGACCTTTTATCAACACAAATGTTCAAGAGGTATGTTAGTAACATGATGACCTTTTATCAAAACAAATTTTCAAGAGGCATAGGAGTAATATGGTGATCTTTTTATAAACGGGCCAAGTTTTGCTTACAAAACATTGTGTCAGTCGCCTAAGAGTGAACGCTTGAGCAAGA
>CM065705.1:27525-40025 GCA_017654935.2 Phymorhynchus buccinoides | reverse complement strand
TGTTGCATATAACAAGCATGAAATTTGGCATGCATTGGCCTTGTCTGTCCTTTATTATTTATTAATTATTTACTTAAACAAAATATAGTGTTGGGAATGTTGCATGCAACAAGCATGAAATTTGGCATGCACTGGCCTCGTCTGTCCTTGGTGGGCTGTTGGATACGTACTGCTGGTTTCTGAGTGGGGTGCCTTTTGCCAGTGGGCTCTGCAGTCATGAAAACCGGGCTGATACACCCATGGGGACATTTCGCAATGACTCCTCTGCATTGTATCTGATGGTCACCAAGCCGGGAGTAGCTATGTGCCCCTGTATACTTCATGGAATGTCCCCGTGTTTGCCTGCTCCTAGATAGCACAACACAGACTTCCGGTCCGGTTAGTGGTCAGTTTGGGCAGGCTCAGATGGAGATCTGATCAGCGCTGGTGTAAATGCGCTGATAGAGCCTGCGGTGACGGTGACCTCCCTTAACTTGTTCCTCTCCACAGCAGTCCGCATGAAGAAAGAGCTAAATAATGACTGATTCTGAATATTTGGTGACCACCTTCCTGCACAGCCACCCCCTCTTGCGGCTATGACAAGGGTCTCCCAGGTTCCAAAGCACTCATCCTTCGCTGCACAACTTTCGTAAAAAGGCGAATCATTTCACTAACTCTTCTGTTAATGTAACGGACCGATTTGGGCGATTTGGGTTGTTTTGAATCTGCGGTGTCTAAAAAGGGTTTTTTTAAACAGGAAGTTGTAATTTTAAGTGTTTGTTCTGTGAGTTGTTGTCGTGTGTGTTTGACACATTGTAGTCAGTCTGTGGAAAGAGTTTGCCGGGTGTAGGACACTGCAAATTTACAGTCCTATCCTCGATGTCCCAGACTCCTATTGACTATCTTACAGCTGCTTTAGCAGGTTGGTTGTTTGGAAGGTTTATATTTTAATAATTCGTATTATTCTTTCAGCTTGGTGAAGATTTTGGTCTGTATAAATTTTGTCGTCTGTTTCTTGGTTTCATGTGTGCGGATTGGATTGATTCAGTCGTTCTGTGTGTGATGTGCATCGATTCTTGATTTGGTTATCAAGAGAGAAGATATTTTGTGGTGGAAGCTTATTGAGGTATATTTGGTTTTCAGCTTTTTCCGCCAGGTGACGTTTTTGACGTGGCGTGCGTGAGCGAAGCTGATTCGCGAGGTTTGGCCGGTGCTGAGTAACTGCGGTCGGCCCCTCTTCTTCATATTCCCCTGGGTGAGATTCCGTCGTCTTATAATTCGACGAAACGACGAAGAGAAAGAGATGATAAAATAAAATAAAAACTAAAATGGAGAAAAAAAAGATAGTGAGCAGTAATTAGTAAATATAATATTGAATTGTGTGAAAACTCCAGAATGTGAGTTGAAATGGCGAAAAGCTCTAAAGAGTAATTTGTTCTTGAGTTATATGAAAAAATCTAAGAATGATGTGAGGTGAGGTGAAATGAAAGATAAATAATAATAATAAATTTGGAATTGGGAAAAGATGAACAGTGAATTGTTCTATGAATGAACCTTGTTGGTGGAATTGTTTGTGAAAACCACAGTGGAATTTTGTTGTTGTGGTGGTGAGTGATAGTCTTGGATTTACGGATTGTATTTGAAATATTGTCACTTACACTTGTCGAGTGTTTATGCAATTATGTACTTGGAAATATTTCTTGTGATGCATGAATGAGAGCTAAGCAAAACAAGTTTGTTTTTTCTATTTAATAAACAAAAGGGCTGAATTTAAATCTGGTTTATTCTTTGCTCAGGTTTGTGTGGTTGCGGTTGATTATGAGAAAAAGTGATGTGTGAACACGCGTACGAAGTCTTTGTTTGTTCTTTTAGATAATTATATAAATATTATAAAACCAGCTGTAAACCGCCGCCTGACAGTTAAGAAAGGATCTTTTTGTGAGTTGTGCTCATTGCTTAAACTTCCTGCTATCATGTGATGAGTACCATTTTGCACAAATCACTATGGAGAAAACGCTGATGCACTAAATTTGTTACATATTTTTTATGCGTTTTAAAACTCACATTACCATAGAAACCAATGCCGATCATGAAACGTTTTTCTATTACCGTAAAGGCAGGTTTCTTGTGTATGTGACCGCCAAGTTTTAAGTTCCAGATGCAGAGCGGGTTTTTTTGGTGGGAAGCTTATTTTGCACTTAAAAATAAATTATTGTCTAAAATTTAACTTGATTTTTGTCCCTACCATCAACTTCATTCAGGTTACTGCAAATGCGTGTGCAAGAAAGAATATTCCAGTTCAAAGATGTTTTAGTTTACTTGCCTTGTTAAAGTTAAGCATGCCAATATAATGGCAAAGATGCACTTTAGTCACCCACCCACACACACACACACGCACACGCACACGCACACGCACGCACACACACACGCACGCACACACACACACACACACACGCACACGCACACGCACACGCACACGCACGCACACACACACACACACACACACACACACATGACCATAAGGATACAAAAAAGATTTGGAACAAGGTCCATGAAATGAAAAATGGGATTCATCTACCTGCATATCCTATTATTGTTGATGATGAGAAATTTCCGTCAGCATCTCAAAAAGCTGAGGCATTTACTGATACATTTGCTAAGAATAGTTCTTTCAATAGCTTATCAGAAAAATGCAGAACCTTGAGGGAAAATCAATCTAACAATGACATATATACTGACCCTGAGGAAAATAGTGATCATTATTTAAATGCCGAAATTACATTTCAAGAATTAATATGTGCCATTTCTTCATTACCTAATAGCAAAAAAACATCGGTTGGTTTAGATGCCATTTCCAATGAAATGCTAAAACATCTACCAGAAAACTTTTTGACATTCCTTCATGAAATTATCAAAAAATGCTGGGTTGAAGGGAATATTCCATCTATATGGAGAGATTCAATTATTGTTCCTATTTTAAAGCAAGGTAAACCAATGCATAATGTAAATAGTTATAGACCCATAGCGCTCACATCTCATGTTTGCAAATTAATGGAGCTAATTGTCTTAAATAGAGCGTCATACTACTGTGAAAAACGTGGTATTATTCCTGTTAATCAGGCTGGTTTTAGGAAAGGTAGATCAACTATTGATCACTTAGTAAAGCTAACAACGCAAGTTAAACGTCAATTTGCTAGAAGACAAAATGTTCTCGCCACATTTTTTGATATTAACAAAGCGTATGATCAAGTTTGGCATGAATGACTACTATATAAGCTAAAAACTATTGGTCTCTCTGGTCATATCTATAGCTATATTAAAACATTTCTGGCCAACAGAAGTATACAAACAAGAATTGGTAATACATATTCCTCATAGAGGCTCCTTGACATGGGTATCCCTCAAGGCTCTGTAATTGCGCCTCTCCTTTTTAACATCTTAACTCATGATCTACCAAAATATATTTCAAAAAATAGTAACTTAATTCAATACGCAGACGATATTTGTTTATGGATGAATGCTACTTTGAAAAACAAAACATCAAAAAGGTCTTTAAACTATATTAGAAGAATATATCAAAAAGATCTGGATAGCATAGCTAATTTTATGTCTGACAACGGTTTATGTCTTTCTCCTGAAAAATCTCATATGATGCTATTTGATGCAGGAGGATCTGTTCATAAGGCTCTCCCCTTTAAAGTAAATAACATCACACTAAATTATGCTACAGATATTAAATTTCTTGGAGTATATATTACATCTAAGCTTTCTTGGAATCTACATTTGGAACATGCTGTAAATCAAGCAAGAAAATCACTTAATCTTCTTAAAGTAATTAGTAAACAAAGTTGGGGCCAAGACACACAAACCTTAATTCATTTGTCTTCCACATTAGTTAGATCTAAATTATCATATGCACAAGAGGTCTTTTTTAATGCCCCCAAATACTTACTGAAAAAACTTCAAAGCATAGATTGTAAGGCATTTAGATTAGCCCTTGGCGTTCCCTTTCATGGTTCGATCTTAGGAACTTACCATGAAACAGGTGTTTTACCTCTTGAAGATCATCGCAAATTAGCGTGTGTTAAATACATTTTAAGATGCTCTACAGTTCAAAATTCAAATCAAACGGAACTCGGTATAAGGTCTGACATCCATTTTCCTAAACGTGCTAGACGCATTCGTTCTAATAAAACTATATTAACATTTTCTTCTAAACTGTTGACAAAATCAGGTGTAAATCAAAAGAACTTGGCTGTGCGTTTTCCAGTAAGTCCCATTCCAAACTGGGAGCTTTGCAAGGTAAAATTTGATTATAACTACACAACTATATCTAAAAATGATAACATTAACATTCTTGCCTGTGAGGCTAACCCACTTTAAAAATCGAATTTTTTTTTTATCTTGGTAAAGACTTCTCCATTTTCACAGCTGAATTAGTAGCAATTTTAATGGCTATTCAGTATGTTATAGATGTTCCATTTAACTTCTACGGTGTTCTTTTTTGTGTAGATTCTAAATCTGTTCTTCAAGCTTTAGAATCAACAAGTCCAAAACCAGGGCTGAAATCATTACAGAAATTAGAATACTTATCCATATTCTTATATTAAGAGGCATCACAGTTGATTTTTGTTGGATCCCATCTCATTGTTCGATTTCTGGAAATGAATGGGCTGATCGTACTGCTCGGGCAGGGGCAAACAAATCTGCTAATTCTACGGATATTCACATTCCCTGGAGTTTGCAAGAAGGCTATTCTCTCTTACAAAGAGCTTCTTTTTAACATTTTGATAAAATCTACAAAGAATCTATGCTTCACAAAATACATAAACCTGAATCTTCCATAAAGTGTTGTTTAAACTCCCGATCATGGAAGTCTCAGAAAAGAGATTCCTTAGTAAATTATGTATTTCTTAATAGAAATGTAAACAAACATCCAAGACGCCTTAAAAAGTTTGTTTCACTACTTTATAGACTTAAGCTAAATGCTTTTAAAACTAAATTCACAAAAAAATTCTTCAATGTGTATGCGGTGCTATTGATAATTGTACAACAACACACATTCTATATTATTGCCCTTATTTTGAATCGGCCCTTTCAGAATTCAGAAAAGATTAATCCAAATGTATATTCCAAGATGCCGTATCTCTTTTGAATTTTGTACAAACTTTAATGTTAAGTCCATTTGGCTCGTTTCTATGATTGCTGTTGGGTTTTTTGTTGATAGAATGTTTGCATTTTTATTTTATAATAGTTCAATTCTGGAGATTTTATTTTATTATCATTATTATTAAATATATGTTTTTTGTGTTTTAATTTTTATTTTTATTTTTTGATTTTTTTTAAAAACTGTTTTAGCTAAGCATACATCCCCTAATGTTACTTATAAATATGCACTTTAAGCACACACAGACACAGATACACATGCACATTCCCACGCGCACACACACTCACACACACACTTTCATGTCTAATATCACTTCTAAGTGAAAAGACGTTAAAATAAAGAACAACAACACACCCCACATACACCTCACAATTGTTTCATCATATCTTACCTGAAAACTATTCATCCTCTCCCCTTTAACCCTTTCACCGCAAGGTCGCATTTTAGCACCACAGTGATTTAACACCTACGTCACAAAAGGCATCAAATGGGTCTATTATCCAAAGACCCTATTGCCTTAGTTTGGGAAGTAAGATGGACCTGATGTATATCCTGCACAGAAAGATTATCCCCAATACTGCAGATTGGATTTTGTTCTCTACCCAGGTCAATTAATGGACATGTTTGGCTGAAATATGGCTACGTGAAAGGGTTACCGAACTGATGGTGAGCTGTTATTAACAACAAGACACCTCTCAGTCAGGCTTTTCACGCCTCAGTTTTGGGACAAAGAGCTCAGCTCGAAAGCTAACTGTCTTCTTCTCCCATACGCAATCCAACCTACCACCACGACCAGGTTCAGTTTTGTTCTTGGATCAGAGTCAACAATTTATGTTTCATCTGCATCTTCAGTTTTACGAACATAATCGTATGCGGTCATAACCTTATCCCTTTTCCCTAAGCGAACAGAATGCTTGCTTCTCAGATCTTTGCCATGATATTTACTTTCCAAGCCACACTTACTGTCAAAAATAATTACAATATCAGGTTTCATTAACAATACCTGATAACGACGTTTATGTGTTCATTCCCTCAAAGTACTGGGTATGCTTTCTGCGTCTTACAATGCATCTGGTGCATCAATGCTTACTTTTCTTCATTCAGTATACCATTGGTAATGCAATATAACTGCTTCATTTAATTTACAGTTGCTGAATTAAGACATCTTTCTTTTCATTTTACTTGTCACCCATTTGGCACGCATTAGGTTAAATATTTGAAACTGAGGCATTAGTATAAGAATGTTGTGTTGGTCTGTCTTTGATTGACATGAAATAAACGTTCTGTTATAATAAGCACCCAGACGTCTTATTCGTGTATGAAATCACTGACACTGGATACAAACAACAGAGGAAATGATAGTTACGACGTTGGCCACCTAAGTGGCTATTTGTCCATGCCACCTGGGTCCACACTCATGTGCAGTTTAAAGACGTTAACACGATATACTGACGATATTATAGTTAAGATCGGTCTCCCTGAAAAGTACGTCTGGTCGTCCGGCAAACACAATTCGTGTGTCCACAAGTTCCAGTCCAATAAATTCTCCGTGTCCCTCACTGGCAAATGTACAGCACGTGGCAAGCACAGCGTGTCCGCTTGCTTTCAACTTTTCTACACGTTCGTCCCTGCTAGTACGGCACCTGAAAAACTGTCAACCGGATTCCTAAACTGCTCGGTTTCAAACTACTCCATCTTTCAGCACCACCTGTACTGCAATCTAATGAGGACAGAGTGTGAAGATGGACGAGATGAAGGAGAACACTGTCCCTTCAGCAGTCCTGATTGTGGAGGGTTGCTGGCTCTGTGTGGACGCTGTTACAAATTCTATGGGTTTGAGTCAAATTTAGAGGTTGATTCGTGTCACCAAGAGTTTAGGGCTTTCTTGGGGGGGGAAATTTCCTGAATGTTTTACTATCCTTATGGGGTGATGGTAAACATATCAAAACAGACGTTGGACAAAAAACTGAACGGTTGATCAGTTATTTGTATTTATTTGATACGGAGTGCCGCAAATGTATCGTTACAGGGTATGTAGAATGGATGCAGTTTTTCATCATGCATTCATCAGCAGTTAAACATGTACATTGCACAAGTACAGTCCGTTCGTTGTATCTAGATCGTGAAAGAGAATGTCTGTGACAGACGAGAAAAAAACATTCTGACGTAATTCAGAACCCTGTTTGCGAAATTCGGATAAACAAAGTAAAGTAAGTAAATTCCTAATAAAACTATAAGGGACTTCATTTAGCCATAACATCTATACCGATCAATCAGCCTTGACATGACAGTGTGCAAGATGGCCCATGCAAATCGCACACGTTTCTTTATGTAGGGTTTTCAATAAAACATAATACTTGTGATCAAGAGCTGAACACCTCTTTGTTATATTCCCATAAAAAAACTCTTCATCGAATTCTGGCCCAGTAGGCCTATCACCGTGTTCTTGTTTCCCATATTACGTGCCCAGTAATGATTGAAAACATATCGTACAGTCTAGTATGTAATTTTTATGCCAAGATGCCAGGATTTTAGGACGAATCGTTTGTCACCACCTGTATGTGCAAAACTTTCACATGCACAAATGGTCAGTGCATCCCCTTTGACAGGTGTGGTGATCGCGTCTATCCCATACTATGGACGAATTCGAGAAGATTTTTTATGGTGTTTTCGTGTCATTACAACAAACTTTATTTTTCGAAACAACGCTTTCCATCTCCCGCCATTATCAATTTCGATGGAAATAGACAGTTTATCGTGACACAAATGGCTTCCAATTCGTCATGTCTGAACAGTTCACTATCGTCTGTCCAGCGAGTCAATGACTGTCTGCGGTGTACACCACGGTGCAATGGGGATGCACGACTGCATAGACCACAAGGGATGAACTGGTGTGTGAGGAGATGACATGTCCTCAGGGCTTTATCGCTGCAGGAGATCAACGATCTGTGTACATGGTTGACCACTGTTGTGTTGACGGCTGCACCTGGTCCCACTGTCCATCGCATGATGATGGAATTATGGTGCATCACTTGTCCTGCACGCTGTCTCTGTCAAGGAGACAGTGCTTTTTGCACATACAGTATCAAGTGCAATGTTCCCATACATCAGAATTAGATCGGCAAGCTCTGGTTTGACATGACTGATGTAAGGTAATAATGTCTACCTTGGACATCTGATTCTTGCAAAGTGTTCTGTGGTGAACTGCCTGAATTAGAGTATGAATTTGAAGGTTCTTGACCTTTAGTCAAAAACAAAGCTGCGACATGTTAACATGATTCTTTTGTTATTCTGGAAAATCTGATATTTGTGTTTTGTCTAAAAACCCTTTAAGTTAATTAGCCACGTGTCTCTGTTAAATTCAAAACAGTGTTGTTATAACGATGATTGATCTATCATATACGATGTTAACTACGTGATTCAAAGTCTTGGAGCAGTTTGTCACCTGCAAACAATTGAATTTATCCTTCACTTCCATCCAAACATCAGCCGAAACTAGCACTGAGTTACACCTCTTGTTGACTGAAACTGTATTTAGATGATAGTCCTGTGTCTGTGTCCCAAACTGACATTTTCAAAGAACTTTTCCAGCTGCGTTTCCTCTCAACAGAAAATAATAAGTTATGCTATGACCAGATTACTCCCTTATAATTTCAAGATTCCACGATGCTAGCCCTAAAACTGATATTTGCCGTGTAAAGATTTATTGCAGTCGTGGACCTAACCGTGGTTTCTTCTGGCTGATGGCCTCTGTTCTGTGCGCTCTGATGGTAACGTTGCTCTGGTCTCTCGCCGTTTGTGGCGAAGAGCATAGGCCTCTCCAGGGTTCAGGTGTTTGTCACCAGCCTCACCATGGCAGACTTTTAATGGGTGTTTACATGGACTGTCATTGAGTGGCTGAGAACAGTTCAGAGGCCAATACCCTCATCACGATGATGCAGGAGGAGAATTTTTGTGTGTCTGCAAGATGCTGGCTTCGTCTTTTCGTTACTGTCCAGATGAGGTGTCATCTCGAGCATTCTGCCTGATCATTTGGACCGTTCATTGTTTTGTGCCGCTTTCCTTTCAGTACCTTTAGATTTCAAAGAACATCAGCCTGGCTAGCTTGTCTGTGTGATTGCTTGTTGGCTGGTTCTGGCCTTGCTGCATTTACTTCGTGACATAACACTGGCAGTTATGACAGACGGGTAAGTGTTCCGGTACCAGTTACAAGGCACAGTTCAAAGGAAGACGTATTCTTTTAGTATTCATTGTTTTAAACTTTGTCCTATTCTTATCGTCTCTGTTGGTCGGGTTTTTTGTTTATGAGTCAGTGCAGAAAAATAGCTTAAAATGAACACAACAACATAAGAAAAGTGTCTCTTGCGCACGTTTGATGCACCATTGCTGTTGACCGATGTCCTGTGCTGGTTCCCATGGATTGTGTGGAATGTTTGCATTGGCGTGTTGCTATTTATGGAAGAAGTGAACCTTGCCTTGGCGATGTTGTCTTGCATTGAACTCCGCCTCTCAATCCTTATGTACACGTGAATACTTTGCAGAAAAAACGCAGGAAAATCAATGAATCAAACTTGTTGAAGTGGTTGGAATCAAACACAGATATGATCTTATAACAGTGTCTGTTAAGTCCTTTCGGCGACCAGTCCTCCACGGACGGCCATGATTCTACAATAAGCTTAGGGTTCTCCCCAGGCCATATATATTTCTTGATCAGCATGTCACAACCTATTCAGATCCTGCATTTTTAGACCGCCAGTGCATTCCTCCGCCAAGGAAGACTCACAAAACCGAATTTCCTTCCTTCTGTCGAGCTGTATCTCATGAACCAGTGGGTTAGAATGGCTTCAAATTGTTGTGGCAATGTTAGTATGGCAGAAGTAATGAATAAATATTGGAATAAATACAAAAAGCAGAAAGTGTCATTTTAGATTAATGTGCATATAAAAGACAAATAGTCTGCGAGAGGACTTAACAAGCGTCTTTTATTATTGTTGCTATTCTGCTTTCCTCAATAAAAACATTCGTTTCGTCGTCGTTCGTTCTTTAACTAAAACTGAAAGAAGCTGTAATTTGAAACCAACAATTGTAGTTAATTTTCCTATTTAACACTCACTTTTGAAATAAATTATAGCATGAACAAATATGCCCTACATATATTTTATACTGAAAGCTTATATCATATGGCAAATGATATTGAAAACAACAATACATTATGCTTTATTTTTGATAAAATAAATGCTATAATTTTAGTCGCTAAAAAGGATTCTCGGAGGGTGTTTTTGGTTTCCAACAGTAACCATTACCTAGGCCTCATTACAAATTTTTATCAACTTTACATTTTGTAGAAGCAGTTGCCATCATGAACCGAAGTTTAGTCTATGTTTTTGTTATTGTCTAATTCAATTATTATTTACCCAAAAAATGTTTTATTGCATTCCGTCTGCGTATTAGTTTTATGCATGCAATAGCACAACAAACAATTCCACCCCAAATTTAAAAAAATCACAAAAGCATGGACACACAAAAATGTGAAAAGTGGGGCCTTGTCCCACTGTTGTTGGCAAGGCAAAAAAAATTACAGACTGTCTCCATGAGCCCTTCAATGTGTCCAGAAAGGACCCAAGAATGCTACTTACAACAGTTAAAGTTATTGCTGCTTGGGGCACATTTTGAGCAGCTGTGTGTTGTCCTGTCTTAAACTAGGGGTTTGCGTTATTTGGTGAGCTCTGCTTCAAAACTAACAAACTAATGCGCGCAATGACATTTAGGGTAGGATTGTGTATTACTTTAATGATGTTTAAAATACAAAGGATTGCCATTTGTTCTGGCTCTAAGAAAAATTGATACTTCACTTTTGTTGATCTATGGATGCGCATCAAATAGACACGAAAATGAGCCAAGAGGGCGCCTAGATTTGTTGTTTGCACAAGCACCGTATATTTCTTCTGCCAGAATCTCAAAAAAGGGGTTTTTTGTATACTGAGCACTAAATACAGGGACCATTTGTAAAATCATGGACTTTTAAAATGCTTGGGCTTTTGAAAGCCCATGAAGTTACAAGACGGCCCCTGACTAATTATGATACGCATACAGAGCTCAACAAAGTTAATACCTCTTCTTCACAGACCGCCAAAATCAAAACGGATATAAACCAAATCATTGGATATTTTGCACAGATTTACGTCAGTTATCTGTGCCATAGAGCTATAAAATGTCATGCACTTCAATTATCAGTTCGAAACAATCGCTCAACAACTAACACAACCCCTAAGATTAACGTCGCAATTTTAACGATCATGTTGCTCAAAAACGTTAAAAGTGGGATATTGCCAACCCAAGCAGCAATAAACTCAACGTAATGAGTATAGCAGTTCCTCGGGGCTTTCTGGACACAATTTTGAAGGGTCATGAGACGGGCAATTTTGGACACTTTTTATACAAAAAATAGCCACGCTTTCTGAGTTTCAAATGTTGGGGTGAAAACAAACGCACGGAATGCAAAAAACATTTTGGGAACACAAAATATTGAATTAGACATCTGCAAAAAATTTAAAATGATTTGAATGAGCTGTTCTTGATGCGCATATAAAAATGCATGTGTGTAGTTTCTTTTGCCGGTCAGTAATATATAATCAGCAACGAAAAAAAGAACTTTAAATCAGTTACATCAGTTAAAAATTCGGACTTTCCTGGTGTTCCACTGCTCTGGGCATGGCCTCAGGATCGTTCCCCACCACTTATATCTACGAATGTCCCAGGTGTGTCTGTCAAGACCGGAGGGACGTTAAGCAGAATTTCATTCGAACTTGAACACTACTTCGTTCAATGATCGCAGTCACCGCGCAAAGTCAGCTAAAAATTTAGGTCGTAAACGTTGCAGAAAGGAAGAAAAAACGCGGAATTAGCATTCACGCTGTTGTTTTTTAGGGTTAAAGTTAATGCTTCCACCATTAGGCCCTGTCGAATGAAAAAAGGTGCTCGTTAAAAATAAGTAAAGCTAGCTACTATGAGACGTCTGTATTTGCGACAACACAAATTTAACTTTTCTGTACTTTACATATTTACCTAACCCTAACCCATCCCTAACCCTAGAAAAAAAGGTGAAAGTTGGTGGTTCATGCTCAATGTCGCAAATACACACTGTCATAGGTAGCGAGCTACTTATTTTTACGAGCTACCTTTTTCATGCGACAGCCATACAATCCGGTGGTTTTGACCATTCAGTAATCTCACCATTCAGAACCATTTGGCAGTATTCGGCACCATTCTCTGTTTAGACACACCATGAACTAGCGTATAATCATGCATTTTAGTCTTCGTTCCCTTTTGCCAAAGTAGACCCTCTTTTTCTTTT
>CM065705.1:0-27025 GCA_017654935.2 Phymorhynchus buccinoides | reverse complement strand
ACTCTACAAAACCATCAATTCCGAACAGGACCAAAGACAGCTGCAACAGGATCTCCAACACCTGGCAGACTGGGAAAGAAATTGGGATATGGACTTCCATCCCCAAAAGTGTATTGTCCTACCTGTGTCAAAGAGTAGAACACCACTCCATCATAGCTTAAGCTATGACTTGCATGGCCACACCCTGGACAACTTCAGTGAAGTATCTTGGCATCACCATCCAGAAGGACATCAGCTGGGACCTGCATGTTGAGGCCATAACATCAAAGGCAAACAAAATGCTGGGCTTTCTACGATGAAATCTGAAGATCTGCTCATCAGAACTGAGGGAGAAAGCATACCTGACCCTTGTCAGACCCCTGCTTGAATATGCCAGTTCTGTGTGGGACCCCCACACTCAGAGGAATGTGGACAAAATCGAAGCTGTACAGAGAAGGGCGGCTCGCTTCATGTTAAACCGCTACCACACCACCTCCAGTGTAACTGACATGCTTTCTCAGTTAGGATGGCCCACACTTGCGCACCGCAGAAAGTCTACCAGGCTTACAATGCTTTATAAGATCTTGAACGGCATTGCTAAAGTCGACAACACCAGACTGAAGTCAGCTCCAACTCGCCTAAGAAGAGGTAACAGCCGGCAGCTATCCACCATCCAGTGCCGGACTGAATACAGGAGAAGTTCTTTCTTCCCGCGCACCATCAAAGACTGGAACTCGTTACCTGAGGAGGCTGTGTCTGCCTCTACAGCCGGCTCGTTCTAGTCCTCCATCAAGATGCAGATTCCCCACCTCCTAGTTTAGGTGTTCCTGCCGACTCAGCATCACGTCGGGGGCTCGATCAGCGAGACCCGACTGGCTGGGTCATCTTTGTAGAGTAGGTTTTTGTTTTATTTTTCTCTTTTTGATGCCCGACTTCGGACCTCGACCGCATATAGTATCATAAAATCAAACTGATGATTGTGGATGCTCAACAGTAGAAGAAGAAGAAGGCCTTGTAAGCTGTTTCCTTCACAGTGATGGAGCCTACTTTGAGATTTGTTTGTTGACGATGTTATTTATGTGTCCATCCCACGAGAGGTCTTGTTGGATAGTGACACCAAGGTACTTTGCCTCCTTGACCGTCTCAGTGTATGCAGAGTCTGGCCATGAAGATGGTATGAGCCAGGTTGGGTGTTCTTCTTTCTGGGCATGTGCAAAGTATGACACTTTCCTGGGTGGAACTCCATTTTCCATTTTTTATCCCACTCTGCCATGCTGTCAAGATCTTGCTGGAGTGCCTCTTGATATTTTTGAGATGCGATGGTTCTGTGGCAGAGGGTATCATCTGCGAAGAGCTGAGATGTGGAGGACAGTTTTTCAGGCATGTCATTAATGTAGAAAAGAAACAGGGCTTGGCCCAGGACTGTTCCTTGGGGGACTCCTGACTCTACACTAACAGACTCTGACTTGGTGCCATCCACAACAACAGCTTGCTGCCTGTCCTTCAGGAAATTTTGGAACCAGGTGTTGATGTGCCCGGTAATCCCATAGTGGTGGAGCTTGTGGATCAGGAGGGAGTGGCAGACTTTATCAAAATGTTCAAAGGCTTTGGAAAAACCCATCAGTAAGACATCAGAGAGTCTGCCCCTCTCCATAGAGTGCAAACTCATCCACAAGTCCGAGGAGCTGGCTCTCACACGATCGGCCCTTCCTGAACCTGTGTTGTTCTTCCCACAGGATGTTGTTGTCCTCCGCAAAGCCCATGATGGTGCTGACTATGATGTGCTCCAGTCTTACACAGCACACTTGTCAGGGAGATGGGGCGGTAGTTCTTAGTACAATATCTCTCTCCTTTTTTGAAGACTGGTGTCACGTTTGCAGTCCTTAAGTCCAATGGGACACAGCCAGTATTGACTGATGACTGATAAAGGTGTGTCACTGCAGGGGGCTATTTCATCCACAAGGTCCCTTAAGAGTCTGGGGCTGAGTCCATCTGGACCTGGTGCTTTACTGGGGTCCAATCCTCTCAGCAGATTCCTGACTCCTGCCTGGCAGATGGGGTCTGAATTGAGGCCTGTCCAAGACTCAAAATCATGCACCAAGTCACCAACCCCAGGTTTAAATTATTTTTTCATGAATATTGTTGAAAATATTACAGATACAGAATTTTGTTTTGATCGTGTCTGATAACACGAGGATGAGACCCATGATGTCAGTTCAAGCAAATGGCAAGGCAAACAAACACACCCAGTGCAAATTATTTTTTGGTCAAAATTTTTATTTTATACAGTACTTCCAGTCAGAATGATGTTTTAAAAAAACTTAATCACAAATCATATTGTTCTGTGTCAGTCATACTCAAAAGTTGGTACAATAGCCCTCAATTCTCTGATGATGTCCGTTATCTCAGCTTACCTAAATATGACCAAGCACCACGAAAGGGACATTAGTCGCTGGGCTAGTTTCTCACAACAGACTTGGAAAGTCAAAACATTTTTTGTCAAAGTTGAGTTACGGGTTTATTTTGTGTTCTCCAACATCTTATCTTTCATCTTTATAAAGGGTAATCTTTAATTAATATGGTCTCTAAATGGTCTGATAAGTGCTTTAAAACCAGTGCTTTAAAACAAGTAGGTCAATGCATTTTCTTCAGCTAGGCTAGACTTTAGACTGTTTTCTCAAAATGGCCGACGCTCACCCTACTAACTTTACATGCTCATAACTCTGGAATGGAAAAAGATACAAGAATGGTTCTTGTACCATTAGAAAAAGAATTGTCTGAAGTTTTCAAATGTATTATTTTATCAGAATGGCGAGTTTGATGCTTAATGTCCCTGACTTAATTCAATTCCTTTGAATTGCAAATCCAGAAATGCAAAATAATGCACATAGGAAAAAATAATCCCAAGTATGAGTATTTCATGACAATAAATGACACAAACAAAATTGAAGTATGCAATGAGGAAAAAGATTTGGGTGTAATATTTGACCCGTCCTTAAATTTTGACATACATGTTAAAAAAATTGTTAATAAAGCAAATCAAGTGTTGGGGCTTATTAAAAGATCATTTGAGTTCCTAAATAAAGATGTATTTGTCAAACTTTTTAAAGCTATGGTAAGACCATAACACTTGGAATATGCCAACTCAGTTTGGTGCCCAATCTTCAAAAGGCAATCAATAGCTATAGAGAAAGTGCAAAGAAGGGTGGCAAAATTGATCAAAGCATGTAAGAACAAAACTTACAGTGAAAGATTAAAATTCCTGGGATTACCTTCTCTGAAGGGAAGAAGAGTCAGGGGAGACCTTATACAAGTATATAAAATAATGAATAATATTGATGGCATAGACTTTAACAACTTTTTGTTAAAAGTATCACAAACATGACACGAAATAGTACAGAAAAGTTATTTTTAAGACGATCAGTTACTAACATTCGCAAGTTTTACTTTTCTAACCGAGTTGTTCAATACTGGAATAATTTGTCAACTAACATTAAGGCTGCACCTAACATAAATATATTCAAAAATCTTCTGGACAAAGACACAATGATGTAAATTTTTTATAATACTTTCGATTAATTAAAAAAATTAAAAAAAAAAGTCCATTCCATATTTTTGTTAAACTTATAGTTTAGCTGTAGAAAGCAAGCCACCTTGAAACAAAATAATCAAAGTCATAAACGAGAAAGGGCGTAAAAGGGCCGCGAGGCCCACTTCTAGCCCTAACTACTACTACTACATGATAAATAGGGCACTGATGTCAATAATCAATCTCATTTAATTTCAAGAGAGTCATCTGGGAGGTCTCGTACCTATTGCTTTTTGTGCGTAGGACAGTTGCTCATAGTTTTATATTTGCAGTGCATCACTGTGTATACCTTTTTACATCGTCAGCATTTTATGGATTATATTAAACCATTAGAATAGTGGTTGTAACATCTTGTGCTAAGCAGTGCAGTAGCTGTCATGGTGACAGGTGTTAGACAAAGCTAATTGGCCCAAACATCGGTTTACAATTCCACACACTGATAAGGGTCAATCACCCCTTTGCATGAATGATAGAAGTAGAACAGATAGCCCAGAAATTGCTCTCTGGAGTCGGCATGGCTCTCAGCAATGCTCATGATCTGATTTAAAGGATCATTACACCCTGTTGTTGGTAAAACAAATTGTTTCAAATCGATTATCGGCATAAAACAGTTATATTTATTACTTAGTTTAGGGAAAACGGTTTTCTGACCAACCTTGGCTATACTGTTTTGATCTCCATGTCCTCTGGGGCCACAATTGAAGTTTGAACTGATTTTTTTAATTTGAGACAGGGGGGTCTGAAGCTTAGATTTGCTGCCTCTTTTCACCAGACTGAAACATGAGCTAAATTCACTATGATGACATTGACCTGAATGGAATGTCTCTTTGACGTGCATCGCCACAGACGTCAAAAAATGTATTGTCATGATGCTTCTAAAACAAATAGGAAACTAATTTGAATTGATTTGGGCATGACCATCTTTCTTGTGGGTTCCCAGAGGTGGTTTTTTGGGGGGGTTGGTGGTTGTTGGAGTTCAGTCCTTTGTCTTTTGCAGGCATTTTGAAATGAGGCGTTATACTACTCCTTGCCTTGAAAGGGCGATAATTTTAGGGCCGAACTGCCGATGCCCCCTGGTGACAAGTCAGGAGCAGATAATCTTCTGTGGCTACATACCACTAGTTCCTGACAGGCAAGGGCGATAATCTTAAGTAGGTGGCGTTCGCATTTGAGTGCGCGAGACAGGGGCAGATAATGTTCAGTATAAAGCCTCATTGATGGGGTTTTGCGGCGGAAATCAATTTAAGGTACAGTTTGCCTATGTCGCCATTTCCTATTGTGACTCGGGTCAAAGTCTCATTTAGCAGCCAATTTTTTTCAATTTCTGCGCATTGTTTTATTTCAAAAACTAAATAATAATACTGAAAATTCCCCTTTTCACAACATTTATAGCATTTTTTCATGTTCATCTAAACAACACAATCAAATCCGATAACATACAGTATGACTCTGAAATCTAATACAATTTATTCTTGCAACAATCCAGAACACTGCAAGCTTAAGATTAATAAGAAACATGTTATTTTGACTTTGTTTAATTTTAGCAAATAAAGTAAGCACACATAACAATCCTTGAAAAATGACATAGTAAATCCATAGCTGCCATTCTTTTTTTTTCCAGAATAAAAAACTGGAAAAATGGGGGGGGGGGGGGGGGGGGGGGGGGGGGGGGGGGGTTCTACTGATTGTACCATTTTAGCAATGAAGCACATGACTACGTCATCGCGATCGTTTTCACAACTGAACTGAATACTTCTGCTTTCAGTTTCATGGTACAAGCTTCTCGCGAACAGTGATGTTATTTTAGATCCCCGTAAGAAATTTTGAAGTTGCGTCGGCACACAGTGCAGAAAGCGTAACTATCCTCTTCATGATATAAATTATTCTCTATACCGAGGAACAAACTTCGGTAAACTTGACGCAACTTCGCAATTTTGTTTGATGCCATTGTTTGGTCAGCAGAAAAGCTCACCACACATGCACAGATTATGGTTTCTGGAATAATAAATGTTAGATTGGCATGTTGACTTCCACATGGATTTGACATTGTTTTCTCTTTTTTTCCTTGCTATTTCAGAATCCAGAATTTTATTGTCGTAATCGGAAATGCAGAATCGTGGCTGGAAAGCAAAAAAAAATCAAGGAAATTCGGAATGGTTGGCAGCTATGGTTAATCTATTCAAATATATATACACTTGCTACAGCTGATTTTGTTTGGTTTTTAGATTGATTAGAGTTGTAGATTTACAAACTCTTTCTGCATATAAATATATTCTTAGAGCAAAGTGTAAAATCTTGCCAATTGCAGCAACAGTATGTGGTTTTTTTATAATTAGAAAAGTGGTTTTATACCATGATGTGTGTAAATGAGAAACGACATAGGAGCACAAAGTGTATTTCCAAGTGCTAAAATGTGGATGTGGTTAATTAGTTGCATTCCCAAAGTTGAAGCTATCCTTGCATTCGTTGATATCATCCAGTGATCACGTTTACTGGTAATTATCAGTAAAATACTTTATTGCAAAACCAAAATACTGAAGAAGAAAAAATTGACCTTTCAGTCCCAGAGACTGATACATTTTTGCTAGGAGTAGGAATGATATATGTTGCTGCACACTCAAGGTTCCTCGGGTCCACACGAAATCGTTTGGTGAACGATCTTTCTACTATTTAGCACCTCACTTATGGAATTCCCTCCCACAACATGTCCGCTCATCTGACTCTATTTCCGCCTTTCGCTCTGCCCTTAAAACTCACTTGTTTCGGACATATTATGATTGATTAGTGTTTGTGTGTGAGTGTGTGTGTGGGGGGGGGTCCGTTTTATTGCAGAAATCTTGTAAAAAATGTATTTACAATTATTTTATTATTCGTATTTTGTATGTAGAATGTCTATGTCTTGTAAACTTTAAATGCTTGTAAATGAGGTAGAAGGGTATTTTTGTTTTTGCAAAATTTGTCTATTATAATTAGTCATGTAATTGGTATGTCGATGGCAGTATGATTTTATTTCAAGTTGCAGTATTGTATTCAAACTTGATTGGGAATGTGAATGTGGTCTCTATGTTTCTTCTTAGAATGTTCATGTTGTAACTATTTTACTCTTGTATAATTAATTGTGTGTGAGTGTGCGTGTACGCATGCATGTGTGTGTATGTGTGCGTGTGTGTGTGTGTGAGTAAGGAAGTAAGAGAACGTTGTGTGTAAGCATCGTGCTTATTTTACTTTCTAATGATTAATTATTTGTTTGCCTTTAATGTTCTTGTTATCAATGTAAAGCGCACTGAGCTCATGTGAGAAAGAGCGCTATATAAATTCCCATTATTATTATTATTATTATTATGTTTTTAACAGAGGCTTTGATATTGTGAGTTTACGTGGTTTTTGTTTCTCTGGGACTGGTTTTGGTACTGATTGTTGGGGGAATTGTCGCTGGTGGGACTGGATTTCAAAATTCATTGCACGATCACTGTCATCACCAGCAAATAACTGTTTTTATACATTTTCTTTTCTTCTTCCCGTCAACATTATACATTTTCTTTTCTTCTTCCCGTCAATCGGCCACCTTCATCAGATCGAAGATTTTGCCGATATATTTGGGGGGAAAAACAATGGTCATGCGCAGCACTAGGTCACAACAGAAGAAGGAAAAAAGTAAATAAAATAAATAAATAAATATTAAATTAAATAAATCTTTTTCCTTTTTTTTTAAACAACACATTCTTACAAAATATATTAATACAATATTGGTAAGGCGCTTAATCTCGAAGAAATCAAATCAATGCGTGCACACACCTAACACTCACACAAGCAAATTACAGAACAAAAAATAGAACTGACATGCCAAAACATATGCATGCAAGAACAGTAAACCTAAAACAAGGCTGAACCTGAGTGGGTGCAAAGTTCCCTTGCATGCTTATTTGGGTATGGTGTCCGGACGCACAGACGACACACACACAGACAAATAAAACAAAAATAATAGTTCCCGCTGATTTAATTGGGAACTACCATATTTTACGGACTACAAGGCGCTTCTTATGGGGCTTTATACTACTCCTTGCTGACACGAAATGGCGATAACTTTAGGCCTGAACTGTCTATACCACCTAGTGACGAGGCAGGAGCAGATCATTTTCTGTGGTTATAAACTACTACAGTGGAACATCCCTTATAAGACCTTCAAAAATCAACCAAAAAGAGGTCTTATAAGGGAGGTAATTTTAATACTTACAAAGAAGGGCAATGTCTCAGAGAAGTAGGTCTTATGTGGGAGGGAGTCTTATAATGGAAGGTCTTACAGGGGTCGCGCTAACGCATGTTTCTTGTGTATTTGACGTGTTTTAAAAATCGCTAAATGACGTCTGCTCAAAATCGCATCTGAGTCTAGATGGTGAATCAGACTTTAGAAGTCCTACGATCCCTACACGTATAGTGGTTCTGCTACACCAAACATTGGAACAGACTATAGAAAAGTGCCACTGCTTTCAGAGGAGGTAAGTATCCCATCCTTTCTCTTTCATTAGTTATCCAGATTCCATCCAGTACTGCTGTGACGTAGGCGCAGTGCAGTGTGGCGGGAAAATCACTGTAAGCGCATTGGGGTGATCCAACAGGGCTCGTGTCGACTTTGAGAATCGCCGTGATCGCCGAAAATGACTGGTTAGTGAATAAAAATGCATGTTTTTGTTGCTGGTCTTGTTTTCATTGTTTTTAGCTTAGATTTATCATTTTGTTCTTTGACGCGATTTTTTGCTTCCCTTACGCATTTTTTTGCCGACGTCGCGTAAGCAAAACGCGTTTTCAAAAACACTAGCGCGACCCCTGGTCTTATTTGGGAGGTTCCACTGTACTTCATGACAGGCAAGGACAATAATCTTATGTAGATGTGCACGCATCGCGATGCTCAAGACAGGGGCAGATAATTTTCAGTATAATTATAAAGCCTCATTATAAGGCGCACACCATGAATTTAACAACAAATCTAAATTTAAACATAAATTGGCACAACATTTTAAGGTGTATGCAAAATGATCGAACAAAAGCAAAAAAAAGAGATTGAAAACACTAGATCGACTCAAAGTCAAACAAAGGAGGTCGGCATTTAGGCTAGTTCTGTCAAAACAATCTTCAGAACAGAAATGACACTCACGTTGATGTCCGTGTGAAGAAGCACTTTTAGTTTTATGCATCGTCTGTGTCAGAGAGCCCAGAAAAGTCAGAATTGACAAACACAGAGCAGATTCATTTCAACAATGAGTTACGGCTCCAGGCTATGTCCACCATGATTGTTAATGTCTTTAGCTGACGAAACCGAGGCTGCGACATATCCTGATTCAAACCCCCTTTCTGCGTCGTCTGCTTCGGTGGCTTCATAGTTCATTCATGATTTCGGCCTGATGGTCAATCTCAATACTTATGATATGAATGGCATTCATAAATTTGTTTGATCAGATTTCAGTCAACTAGGTGCAACGCATTTTAAGGCGCTGGGGTCTCAGTTGAGGAAAAAAGTATTGCATTGTAGTCCGTAAAATATGGTAATAAACACAAGAAATAAAGAGAGAAAACTTTATTGACTGGGAAACAGGTAGAAAGAAAGAGAGAGAAGATTTTTTATTGACTGGGAAACAGGTAGAAAGAAAGAGAGAGAACAACTTTTGACTGGGAAATGGGTGCAAAAAGAAAATATTTTTTGACTGGGAAACAGGTAGAAAGAGAGAGAAGAACTTCTGACAGACAGGTAGAAAGAAAGAGAGAAGAACTTTTGACTGGGAAACAGGTAGAAAGAAAGAGAAGAATTTCTGACACAGGTAGAAAGAAAGAGAGAAGAACTTTTGACTGGGAAACATGTAGAAAGAAAGAGAGAGAAGAACTTCTGACAGACAGGTAGAAAGAAAGAGAGAAGAACTTTTGACTGGGAAACAGGTAGAAAGAAAGAGAGAGAAGAACTTCTGACAGACAGGTAGAAAGAAAGAGAGAAGAACTTTTGACAGGGAAACAGGTAGAAAGAAAGAGAGAAGAACTTTTGACTGGGAAACAGGTAGAAAGAAAGAGAGAAGAACTTTTGACTGGGAAACAGGTAGAAAGAAAGAGAGAAGAACTTTTGACAGGGAAACAGGTAGAAAGAAAGAGAGAAGAACTTTTGACAGGGAAACAGGTAGAAAGAAAGAGAGAAGAACTTTTGACTGGGAAACAGGTAGAAAGAAAGAGAGAAGAACTTTTGACTGGGAAACAGGTAGAAAGAAAGAGAGAAGAACTTTTGACTGGGAAACAGGTAGAAAGAAAGAGAGAAGAACTTTTGACTGGGAAACAGGTAGAAAGAAAGAAATAACTTTTGACAGGGAAACGGGTCAATCAATCAATCAGTAATTTATCATGTCAAGTACAGGATAATTTTCTTGCGACATGTCACACACATATACAATTTGTTTCATTAAAGAAAGAGAGAACTTTTGACAAGGAAACAGGTCAATCAATCAATCAGTAATTTATTATGTCCTCAAGTAGAGGATAATTTTCTTTGGTATGTAACTTTAAAAATTATTTTTAAATACCTGGCTCTCTAAATGATAACTATGGAATGGTGATCGAGAGAAATAGTGTTACTTTATTAAATCAGCCCAAAACACACTCAGAGTTGCTCCCTTTGACTTGTTTACGCAGCCCCATTGAAAGCACTTTGAAAAATGAAGGTAGAAACAAAAGGCAATGTCATTATTGAGCAGTAAAATGCAGACAAGCGCAATCAAATAGTTTAATGAAAACAATTGGATATTCCTCTTTCCATCGCATATAATTATTACCAACAGTTTGACAGCAGATGAAAGTACTGATGTGATGCAAGGCGCTAGGTGAGCCAAAATTAGAGACAAAGACTGACCTTGGGTGACTTGGTCAGTTGATATGTTGTGGACTAACCCAGAGTTGTAGTCACTTTAAATTTGTATTGGTACAAAGGACAATCTGTGCTGTCTAAATATATCATTTGGAGAGTGATTTGATCGCAATAAATACGTACAATTTGACAACATGGTGTCACTACGGCTAGGTAATGAGCAATTGCCAACACACCACTGCAAATTCAGTCTGACGAAGAGCTATGCTCGAAACTTGTTACCCAGCAATTTACCTCCTAGGATCCTGCTTCCTCCCACGCACCCAGGTTAATAATCATAAAACCAAAATACTAAGCAAGAACATTCTCATTTTCAGTGAAATATACACTAAACGAAACAACACAAATTAATAACGACAAAATAAACACGTGCATTAAACTTTTTTTTTACAAAAACTCCCATGCCAAATCTCTCATTTTTAATATCCTGTGATATGCCCCCCCTCCCCCCCCCCCCCCTACAGTTTTCTAACACACACTTAAACACTGCCTCACTACAGATCTGAACATACAACTTCATTTATCCCCCACCTGCCCCCTTCACTCACAGCGTTATACACAGTGAAGCAATCTTACCAGAACAATTGAACCAAACCACTCTCAATCCCTCCCCCTCCCCCTTTCTCTCTCCCTCTTTCTTTCTCCATTTGACTGGGATTTTCATGGGAAACAGGTAGAAAGAAAGAGAAAGAAGAAGTTCAAGAACTTTGTTGACTGGGAAACAGTTGCGTTTCAAGATTTGCTTTGAAGATAGAAAGCAGGGCCAGTGTATTTAGGGGCCAGCCAAGTTAGCTCTATCCCTTGCAGAGTCGATAGCAGCTACACAGCTGGGGCTTGCTGCTTAGCCGACTTCCGGCTGGCTGGTTTCACTTTCATGCTTTTCTGCCATGGCAGTGCGAGCTTCTTTCAGTTACTGTCTAACCTACTACACACAAGCAGATCAAGCCGTTTCCAATTATAGCCAGCTAGTGAGCTACACACCCAAATTCCTGATCATTGTGAGTAATGTTAGCATGGGATGACATTTTAATGATTAGGCCTCTGACACATTATAACAAAAAGATTTTTTTTAAAGAAGCGCATCATGCATTTCAACATTTCATAGATAATTTGATAATTACTTGAGAGCATTCATAAGATATAAGCATGAAACGTTGAAACAAAAACATGAATATGTTACATAAAGTTTTCTTTTACTTCAGTATATTTTGAACAAACAAACAAAAAGTGCAGCAAATTATGCAACCCTTTCTTCTTCTTTTTTTGGTATTGAAAATGTTCACCGAGAAGCAACAATCTGCCATTCTCGGGAAAGGGTTAGGATTACCTAGGATTGTTTTCATAAAACTGAGGCAGACATTGGGATTGAGGGTCGTAAACATGATGGGGGTCTAAAGTATGGGAAGATTGGGTAACGTGAGCTAGTTGATAAATTGGGCCCATGCTAGTTTGAGAAAACTATGGTGTCATAAAATGTATGTTTGGATCTTTTGTCTGTTACATTGTCAGCATGCATTACTTCTCTTCCTAGAAAATCATGGCAGGTCGCGGGAAAGGTTGCCGACAGTAGTAGGGCCTACAACTTTGCCGAAAATGTAGTGCATTTTCTGTAACTGTTGCACTGAAATGGAAGGGATGTATTTGATCAGCTTTAAGTGGATTGCACTTTAAGAAACTATTTTAAGTACAGAGAGAGAGACTGTAAACAGGATAACGAGTTATAGATAATTGCATTTCTTAGCTTAGTTTCGCTTGTCATGATATTGTCAGAGTTCTATGTTACTTTATGGACTAGTGCTGCATTGATTGAACTTTAACAAGAGATGAACAGTCACAGGTAGCTAGCCTACTTCTCTGCATCTTAATACATTATGCTATTATGAAGGCTTATAGTCAATTATGTGTGCGCATGGTATGCACAAGCATGCACGGATATGTATGCACGCATGCATATACATGCGCACAAATATACTCTCACACACACACACACAGGCTGACTGTGGACAGACAGAAAAACAAACAAAAAAGGTACAGATGTGGGGGTGGATTAGCTCTAAGAGGTCAATTGAGGTCTGGGACTAAGACCACCAGAGGGTGATGCTAGTAATTTGAATGAAAAAGATGCAAAAAGGCCTCTCCTGAGAGAATAAGATAAAACTACATATTGCATGGAGCAACATTTTCTCCGTCTTTCTTTCTTTAAAAGAATGGAAGGGGGGATTCAAGACCTTTGTAACCCCCTTCACACACACACATACAGACACACACACACACAAATTCGGCCTCTGCAGATAATTTTACTGTGAGATATTACAGCAGATAAAATATGTTCATGATTACAAAAATTGGTAATGGATGAATGATACGGTGTGTGAGTGTATGTGTGCACGCGTGTGCGCATGCATGAGTGTGAAAATTAAATTTGTATTTTAAAAAAGATCTGGTGTATGTGTGTGTGAGAGAGAGAGAGAGAGAGAGAGAGAGAGAGCGAGCGAGCGAGAGAGATATGTTGAAAGTCATAACCAAATCACAAGTTCATGCGTGATTTATGTCTTTGAAAGTACAGTTCAGAATTAATCAGTATTTAATTCAGTTGCACGAATTTCATGCACTGAAGAAAAAAGGGAAAATGAAATCGTAAATAGGGACATTTGCAATTGCATGTAAAATAATTCGATTTGTTAATACCTTTTATATAATTTCTTTTATTTCAAAGCCTTTCATGCAATAATCTGTTTACTTTCCGTTTGTAGTTACCAAATTAAAATCGCCCAAGCATTGCCAGATTAATAAATCTTCATAAGGCATACTGTGCTTCAAAAACTAAAACACAAACAAAGAAAAACCGCTATGTTTTTCTTAAACGTACTGCTTTCCTTTATAATAAACACGTTGACCGGCAGAGAAAGTAGGCAGCATAACCTCGCTTTGAAAATCCAGCCACTAGTTTAGTGGTGGAAAGAGACGAGCGGCCTCCACTTGGCTGGCCCCTAGATAACACAGGCCCTGATAGAAAGGGTCGGTTGCTGACAGTGGGACAGTGAAACGAAAGTTTGTTCCAGGCGGTTGGTCCTAAAACGGCAAAGATTCACACAGACACACACACACTCACCTTGATATTTTTTCTTCATCTGCATCTGAAGTTCCAAATTACGCTGCTGCTCAGCAAGATATTGTTTAATGAAGTCATTTTTATCTGCTGCTTCTTTATCCTTATCCTGGAAGTAAACATTGCAAACAGAACATACATGTAACATGAATTGAGGCTAACAGTAACAATTGCAGAAAGAATAGTCAAGTAGCATAACGCTAACACTGCCATAAGGATATTATAACTAAGTAACAGAATAGTCAAATGGCAAGCTGTTATTTGGTATTTGGTACTTTATAGTCACAGAGGTGTCTCTGTGAAATTTTGGTTGCTCCTACCTGGAGAGCGCGTCACAGCCAGAGGCATGCCACACTTTTAAAAAAAAAATTTATTTGCATGTAATTTTTGTGTGACTGATAAGGAAAGGGTGGGGGGGGGAGTAAAATTTTGACCAAATGACAACTTTTTCGTTGCCACTGGGTTTAATGTGTGCTAAGTGCATGGGCATGCGGGACCTCGGTTTATCGTCTCATCCGAAAAACTCCACGTTCAGACCATAAGGCCTAGTGCAGAGTGAGAGGAAAAATCCCATGTACTCAGGTTCGAACTCGGGTTTACTGTATATGAGGCGAACGCGTTACCTCTGTGCCACTCTACATTCCTAACAGAACAGATAAGTAGCATGATCATAATGCTAACAAAACCATAGTAAAATGATAGCAATAAATTATTCAGCCAGCATGAAACTGTCAGCCAAAGTTGTAAGATCTGTTCTAGAACTGAATAAGAACACATTTTATAAATCCCAGCCACTGTGACACCACCACCCCCCACCCCTCCATTGCTCAAACAAAGCACTCCAAATAGGAATTCAAAACCTTCGTTTTAACCCTTTCACCGCCAGCCATATTTCAGCCAAGAATTTCCATTAAATTTACCTGGGTAGAGAACAAAATCCATCTGCAGTATTGGGGATTCTTCTGTGACATATATAAATAAGGTCTATCCTTACTTCCCAAAATTAAGACAATAGGGTCTTTGAATAATAGACCCCAATTTGATAGCCTTTTAGTAGTAGGTGTTAAATCACTGTGGTGCTAAAATGCGACTTTGGCGGTGAAAGGGTTAAAATATAGACTGAGCTTTCTGAACAATTCAGGGGAAAATTGCTTGTAGTCTTTGTAACTTTGCAATAAAATAATTATATTATCATTTAATGATTTAGCATAACTGTAAAAATTGTGTCATATTGTCTATCCTCATACTCATTGATCATATAATATGCTATATGTGGTCAAGTTTTCCCCCTTACATAGATCAATTTAAATATTTTTTAGTGTATAAAGAAAGCAAAAGAGACACAAAAGTAACAAATGTGTGTGTGTCACTGTGTGTGTCTGTGTGTTTAGTACTTACCGAAGGATCCGATGCTTTACCTGAAAAAGGGAAGACAAAATAGATAAGATTTTAGTTTTTTAAAAACAAGCACATAATTGCTTTAAAATGATTTGCTGATTTTGTTTCCAAAGAAACAGAAATGTTAATGGACGATTGAATTTTTTTATTTTAAATTTCATAAAGTGATAAACACTTTGAACTTTCTTATTAAACAAAAGCTAGTCTTGGATTTGTCAGAGCAAGTTTGGCAAAGCCATACTAGATCTACTACTCCTTATTTAAGACCTTCCTATTAGTATTAAGACTCCCGCTCACTTAAGACCTACTTCTCTGAGACATTGCCCTTCTTTGTAAGTATTAATAATACTACCTCCCTATTACAACTCCCTCCCACTTAAGATTTTATTTTGGATTATTTTTCAAGGTCTTTTCAACACAAAGATTAAAACAAAAGTGAAAATCTAAACAAAATTTTCACGTTTTTGTTTTGATATATGTAGTACACCATGAAAGTATCTGGTGTGAAAACTGAGACAGATTATCCAACTGTCTCTTGCATGAAAAACACTTAATAATAATAATAATGGGAATTTATATAGCGCTCTTTCTCACATGAGCTCAGTGCGCTACTTAGTATCCAAATGTCCAGTCATGTCCCGAGGCGTCGGCCTATTGACATTGATTTTGACTGAACGTGTTACCTCCTGTCATGACATTTGTCTGATTGAAATTCAACGCTGGCGGCCTTTGTCCGATTGATTTACATAACTCGCGGACAATGCAACTTACATTTTCACAGATCGGCTCTCGATCACAACGCAGTCCATAGCAACATAATTTTTTGGACGGAATACACACGTTCCAAGCAGTTTAACACTTGCCTCAGCTAGGTCTAATTGAAAGTAGGCGAAGTCCGAATCAGGCATCAGAATAGTCTGAAGTCCAATCCTCTGAAAACCATGGTCCAAGGGCCATCAAGGCCCCAGACTATAGAGGGACAACACTGAAATCAATTCTCAACAAGACCAAAAAGGCTTTATACAGTGAGGAATCACTATAAAATGCTATTTAACAGAAAAGATAACACTCAATTTAAAGGCAAAGCCTCTGACAGTAGAAGCCAATCCTCTGTCAGAAATTCTCAATCCTCTGAAATTATTAGTTGATCCTCTGACAATTCTGATGCCTGCCGAATAGGCCCATTGGATTTTTTTCAGGAATTTTGTTGTCAAGGGGAACAACTCTCTTGTCTTTAGCGATCTGTAAACGTTTTGTTTAGATTGCTGTCCATTGTAAATAAAAGAAATAATACTGAAAAAACGAAAATGCTACCCAAAAAGAAGCCTCGACCACACAAAGGTACCAACGAAGTGTTGAGCAATCCATCGACATAGTGATAGTGGGGTACTGGCTCATAAGCCTAGGCCTCACGGCCTATCGTCCAAAGACAAGAAACCACTTACTGTATTCTTAGTTTGGTTCACCTGGCTGCAAATTATCTAATGCTTAATTTCTCGTTTTATTTTTGTCTCAGTATAAAATGCTGGAACATCTTTTTGTGTTGGTTTCCTTGTTTCATTCAATTGTTGCTTATTTCATTCGTTGCATGATGAAGAGATAAATAACACCAGATTGTTTACCTGCTTCATTTGATTGTTTCAAGATGCAAACAAAGATACACACATTTTTTTTCAAGCTTTATTTTGCAACATTTTGGTTGTTTAGTTTTCCTTGTTTTCTGAACTGATTCATGGTGTGATGGTATGATCCATCATATACAGAATTTATTATCAATTATTTATTTCATGTGTTAAAATAAGTCAAGTCTTAATTTTTTGTGTTTTAATTGAGTGTGATTGTCACCTTTCACACTGATAGTGGTGTAACTCAAGCAAAAGCTTTCCTCACACATGATGTATTTAAACATGTAAACAACATTTAACCCTCTTAGCATGATGAGCCACAATTCAAATATCACGCAGAACTTTGGCCAATCCAATAACTGAATAAGCGAATACAGCTAACCAATCAGAAAGATTGTAGCACTCGTACTTCGACTTCCTGCTGTCTGAATCTAGACATTTTATCGATCGGTTTTCATTTTTGTGTGTGAAAAAAGATTATGAAAGTAGTGATTGTGAGGATGAGGATGACACCAGTGATGAGTATGTTGCCCATAGCTACTCTGATGCAGACTAGGAAGGTAATTAGGCTTGTATTCGTGTTGCAAAGTGAAGGAAAAGGGTTCGACTGCATGGTTTTGTGATGTCTGACACGAGTAGCAGTGACGGATCATCGTGGGATGGGTGGGGTGGGGTTAGCTGCAGCCACTGTGAAAGTGCTTTACTGGATTACTGCTGTCACCGTATTCAAGGCAAGTTGTTTTCTTTACTTTCATTGCAAAATTCAATCTTTCTTCTTTCTAAACGTGTATAGGTTTCCCAGTCAAATGTTTATGTATGAGAGATGAAAAGTGAAAATAAGAAGTACCGGTTGACGTTTCTGCAGTCTTCAATTTTACGCCATTGTTTTAGCTTACACGTTTTATTATACGCAGTGCTAAGAGGGTTAACACTTTCGGGCAGATAATTATTACTCTGCCTGAAAAAAAAGTTGATCAACACCCACCCCACCCCACCCCCCACACCCGAGTGTTTTTTTAAAAAATGTCAACATAACGTCAAATTGTCCTATGGTCTCAAGGCCCAGACATAAAAAATTTTCGGTAAAGGTCAAGATGTGCCAGCCCCCCCCCCCTACATTTCTCTGTTAATTCCATTTTTCTGTTTTTGCCTTTCTTACCAAACATAAAGCTGTATTTTATTAACCTTTTCAGCTAATTATCTTTTTTGGATAAACAACAACATACAGTATTTATATGGCGCTGAATCTTGATAGAAATCAAATCAAAGCGCACACACACGTTAGCATTCAAAGCGCATTCAAACAAAAACGCAATACAAAGCGAACACACACGCATAACATAAATGGAATATAGCAGAAACAGACCTAATGGCAAGAGAGAGAAGAGAAAAGAGAGCGGAGCTTTAATGACGGGGGAACAGGTGGGTTTTGAGGTTAGCTTTGAAAGCAGAGAGTAGTCGGTCGCTTACGGAGGGAAAGAATGAGTTTTGTTCAAGGAGGTCGGTCCTGAGACAGCAAAAGAGCGCCGACCAACAGTTGAAAGCTTATACCTAGGGATCTGGAGAGAAAGAGGGTCAGAAACTGAACGTAATTAAAAGTGCGAGCTGGCGTATAGATGGAAATATTGTCGCAGAGGTAAGATGGAGCAGCTTTATGAATAGATTTATGGCAACGTGTGTTTAATTACCCGGCCAGAGGCCGAGGTATTGCGATCGGTTTGTGTGTCTGTCTGTGTATCAATTATCTTAAAAAAACCTACTGTTTGGATTTTGATTAAAATTGGCAGAGGGGTAGACAGCTTGAAAAGGAAGCTTCCTTTCGTTAATCAACACCGTGCTGACCTTGACCTTGAAGTTTGTACAGTGTTTCCCATAACGCACATATGTGCGTCCCTGAAGCACAAAAATCACAGAGGGACTCTTTGATTTCAGCTCTGGGCGTCCCATGAGACGCACACTTTTTTCAACAGACCGAGACAGCAGGGTTCATTCTTGGCGTCGGTCATCGGTCATTGACTCATAAACATTCGATTTTGACCGATAGTTTTAGCAGGCAGGCGGTCATCTGACCGATTGATTTTTCGTCAAAGCAGTCAACAACTTCAATGATTCTGTCGTCTGCTAAACTTAGTTCTTCCGCGGCCTCGGACCATAATCAGAACTAAAAAGTTGTATCTGGCGAAACGAACGCCGAAACGAAGAAATGGCGGCATTGCACATTCGGTAAAGCTTTTCCGATCCAACTTTTTGAAGACCAAATAAAGTTCCAGCGTGACCTATAGTCTTCTAGTGCTAAACAAGTTCGTTCTCGGCCTTTTGACAACAATTCGTGTTTAAAACCAGCCATGCCTCCCCAAAAGAAGCCACTAGTAGGAAAGGGGCAGAATAATATGTTTGCTAGTTTCGGACTCGCTCAGACATCGTCTGCAACTTGTAGGATCGTTGGAATTAGGTCAAGCCACCCCAACTTTTCCCATATCAAAACTCCGAACCCGATTTTCGCTTCGTGCCACAGCGGTCAGTCTGTTTGCTTTGGTTTTCCTGGTTGTCAGTCTTCTTTCTGACCATCCGGGGTTTTCCTTTCTAAAGCAGACACATGTCCGGTCATTCCAAAACGATCTTTGTTTACATCTGAACGCTTGTTCGCGAGAGTGAAGTGCTTCAACTTTTAGGTCTGATTTCTTCGTTGACCAAATCTGAACGGTTTTTGCAAGTTCGACAGAGGAAAAAGCAGCAGCATCAAGCCGTTCTTTTAGAGATGTGAATGGCATCATCTCAAAAACATAAGCTACTGCATATGCAAGTGTGTGTGTACGCTTGTGTGTCTGTCTGCCTGTCTCTCTGTCCATATCTCGATCTGTTTGTCTCCCCCCCCCCCCTCTCTCTCTCTCTCTCTGTAGTCAGCCTATTCCATTTCCAGGGGTTATGCACATGTGTTTGCCTGTGTGTTCACTGTGCATGTAGCATGTGTGTTTAGCATGTATTTGCTTTTGTTAAAGCATTTTTTTTATCATATACTTAGGGGACTCTTAAAAATATGAAAAGGACTCTTAAAACTTAGCACAGGGAGTCCCTGGGACTCTCACATGTTTACACCCGATTGGGAAACACTGGTTTGACCTTGAAAACCGAAATTTCCTTCTTTGGGCTATGTATTTCCCCCAAGCTTTATTTTGTGAACTAGTGAACAAAATCGCTTCAAATTTTGCATGGTGGTGTACATCATGGTGCAAGGAAGTTTGTATAAAAGTTCAGCTGTATCTCGTGAACTACTGAACAGAATCGCTTCAAATTTTGGGCTATGTGTTTTATGCGTTATGTAAGGGTAGAAAGTTGTGTATTTATTGGGGGGTGGGGTGGGAGAGGACATAACTCTGGGTGCAAGGAATTTTGTGTAAAAGTTCAGCTTTATTTCGTGAACTACTGAACAGAATAGCTTCAAATTTTAAAGGAACCATTTACTTTTATAAGCTTTCTGTAAGGGTGGAAAGTGTGGTGTGTTTGTATTGGGGGGGTTGGGGGGGGGGGGAGAGGACATCACTCGGTGCAAGGAAATTTGTATAAAAGTTCAGCTGTATCCCGTGAACTACTGAACAGAATCGCTTCCAAATTTTGGGCTATGTATTTTTATAATTAACCGAGGAAAAATTAAGCCTAGAAAAAAGTGAAATTTGCCGTTCATGCTGAATGTCGTAAAATGCCGCAAATAGTCAGTCTTAAAGTATAGCGGCTGAGGAAATTTGAACCCAACAGGGGGGGAGGCACATCTTTACCTTTACCAAATTTTCATTTTTAACCTATTGATTTTCTTGCTTCAGGACAGCCTGTCAGGGCTATCACTTTTGCAATCTCAGTGCATCACTGAATGTGAATGTCTCTTGCAATAAGTAGTTAGTAGTAGTAGTTAGGGACAGAACAAGCCGTGAGGCTTTTTAGGAGTCCCATCGTTTTAAACTTTGGCAGGTATTATTTAGGTCAAGGTTTGTACAGCTACAAAATTTTCCATTAAAATAAATTAATCAAAGCTTCTAAATATACTAAGTTTTGGAAATTCATCAAGACCATTTTTGAAGATGTTAGTACTGTATTTGGTGCACATTTTAACTCAAAAGTAAATTCATTCCACATGTTAGCAACTCCGTTACTGAAATTAGTGAAAACATTTTTTTCTAATATTATTATTAGTATTACACCTTTTGATAAATATCTTTCCATCAGAATTTCTTGTCAGATTATACTGTGGTGATTCAAAAAAATGTATCCCATGACAAATCAATATGGCCATTAAATAATTTGTAAGTTTCAATTAATTTTAAGTTTCAATTAAAACACACTTAGCATAACCAAAGTGTTTTTGCTTGCATTTAAACTAAATCATTGATGATGAAAGGGGGATAACTTACTCTCTGCTGAGGTTGAGGGCTCTGGCTTTTTTTCTTGTTCCACTTCCAGCAACAGTTGCTGCACAAACAAAATTGCAAATGTGTGGGGCTTAATTATAGTATACGCACATAAATTGATAAAACAACAAAAGTTTAAACTAAAAAACTTTTAAAGTTTAAACTATCCTAAATCAGCATAATTAACTTATTAATGTTAGCATTGTATATTAATTAATTGAAATTATGATTGTCCTTTGCAGGGATACGTAAGCAAATCCACAAACCCCGTGCCATCTGTGAGGAATTTACATGAAATATGTTTTTCTAGTGTAAGTGTTATTTGAAAATACAGCGTGAACATTGTGGTTGAAGAGTACTTTATAGTATACACGCAATCTAAACGTGTGCTTACGAACTAATCCAACAGATTGCGTTGGCGTGCTGAGCCATTGGCTTCATGAACTTTGCTCCACCCTACTTTTGAGGGACTACCTGACATGACATCCATTTGATTTGTCCCATAAAAGTTGTTCATAGAAACGCATTAAAAATTACAATAGAAAGAAAATTTCTTACTGCCTTTAGACGCTCAGTTAACTGTACTTTGGTTCCAACTTTGGATAGCCCTCTTTGCTCGAGTTCTTTCTTTAGATCGACGACGCGAAGATCTGAAATTGGCTTCCCGTCGATCATAAAGTTTTCGTCGTCCGCCATTTTGTTGAGCGACGCTTGCGTTGTCGATTTCCGCTTGGGCAAAATAAGCCTCTGTTTTATTTCTTGAATAATTAATGAAACCAAATTTTGTACGGGGACCGGGGGGAAAAAAAAAAAAAAAAAAAAAATTTTAATTAACTCGTGGTTTGCAAAACTGTAATAATAGATGTATGTAAAAATATTTTCCTGGTTTTATTTTTTTAGTAGTTGAGCAACAGATGGTAGTCGGTTTCTTCCGGAATGTTTGCGGAAGGAAACAAGGGGGATGACTGGGTCGAAATGTTTCTGCTAGGTAAACTCTAAAATGTGACCATACCCAGAAGACACACAAAAAAGGCAGACTATAGTTTTCTAATATCAGTTAGATCTGTGGACAGGTAATGAAGCAAAACTACTACTACTAAAACTTTGCTAAAACTACTGCTGCTACAGCGTTGTTGTTTTGGTGTGGTTTTTTACCTTGATTTACTCTGCCCCTCCCCCCCCCCCCCCGCTTTTATTTAGTCTAATCTAATTTACTTATTAATTTTTGCCAATGACTCGTCACTCGTCTGACTCATGAGCCTGATGCTATGTTCAGACCTTCTTTACAATTACAGTGACACCCAAGACCAAAAATTTCTACAAAACTTGATCACAGGAACTTTCCTTTTTTTTGCATTTCAGGGCTATATTATCTGTCACCCCGGAGGTAATAAGGAAACTTCAAATACTAAACGTGTTGCTAATTTACAGGCAGAGGTCACTGTAAAACATACACATGTATGCACACTCGCACACAAACACACACACATGTGCTCCACTGCTACCAAGGAGCTTGCATAAAAAGCCATGGTCAGACCTATTGTGGAATACACAAGCTCAGTATGGGACCTGCACACCGACAGGCAGATCTCTGACCTAGAGAAGGTCCAACGTAGTGCGGCAAGATATGTGCTAAACAGACACATAAATACTTCCAGTGTCAGCACCATGCTCCATCAGCTACAATGGCCAACACTGGCTGAGCGCCCGGCCGCGCATCCAGGCTCAGCATGATATACAAGATCATAAATGAACTGGCCTGTGTGAAGAGCAACGCCCTCAAACCTCTACCCCCCAGTAGTAGAAGACAAAACCACAATATGCAGTTCCAAAGGATTCCCTCCAGAACGGACTACCGCAACAACTCCTTTTTCCCGAGAACCGTCCGCGACTGGAACTCCCTGCCACCAGAAACCATCCAGTCCATGCTCAGTTCCTTCACCTCAAAGGTGCTGAAGCTGCCCACTGAAAAAAACGTTTTCTTTTTTTTTCTGTGTGGGGCCGGGTGTTCTTGGACTAGCCAGGGGTGCCCGGTCATGCATGCCCTCTTATTTATCTAGCCTTGTTTTTGTTTTAACCCGCGCTGCATAATTCTTTGAACCCCAGTTACATGTCAATCATTGCCGGTTACGACAGGTGGACATTATTGGTAGAAGAAGAGTTCAGGCACATAGCTTAAAGATAAACACCCCCCCCCCCCCCATGTGCATGCATGCATGCACACACAGTGACACACATACATACACACACACACACTTACCTTGTCATGTCTGTTGTCATCCAGATGCAATGCGTTTTCATGACAGATGCATGCACAACCGTACATTCACACACTCGTGACAATGAAAAGCAAAGTTTGAGAAGAAGCAGCACATAACACAGTGGCACACACACAGAGACTTGCGCTGGTGCTATGTCCAACTTTGGACCCTTGCCCACGTAATACAGTCAAGATCAAGAACACAGAATCCTTAATCAACCCTCCCCCATCACAATTTCTTCTTTGATCAATTGTAATAGTGTATGAGGAAAACACACATAATGCAATTTCGGAATAAATTGGGATTTAGTTTTTACAAAAAGGAACAATGATTTTTAGTCAGTACACATCAACGACAACGACAACGCATAGTAATGGCAACGCATAGTAACGGCAATGCCTAGTAACGGTAACGCCTAGTAACGGTAACGCTGAGTACAGCAATTTGAAGCGATTCGGTATTAAGAAAACGGCGGAGTTATAAGGCCCCGTTTCCCGTTGGCGCTGCTCTGAGAGTAACGCTCTCTCCCCTAGTAACGGTAACGCCTAGTAACGGTAACGCCAAACTGGTACTGGTAACGCTGAGTACAGCAAAGTTCGGTTAAGAAACGGCGGAGTTATAAGGCCCCGTTTCCCGTTGGCGCTGCTCTGAGAGTGATGCTCTCTCCCTAGTAACGGTAACGCCTAGTAACGTCAACGCCAAGTACTGGTAACGCTGAGTACAGCAAATTTGCAGCGATTTGGTTAAGAATATGCAGAGTTATAAGGCCCCGTTTCCTGTTGGCGCTGCTCTGAGAGTGATGCGCTCTCCCGATTCTCTTCAAATTTGCTGCCAGGCTTTGCCCCGGCAACAGCAAGCCTGACAGCAAACTTTGAAACACATTCGGTTAAGAAACGGCTGAGTTATTTGTGAAAAGGTGAAATGGCATATATCGCGCGCGTTTCTGAATCGATTCGCTTCCGGTTTGGCACACGGATAGTCACCAGTCCCCAGTCATCTACCTTCCAAATGCGAAGGCAATCCGCCCAGAAATACCGGAGATACGGGCGCCGAGAGGCCGGCGGATACGCGTTTCGCGCATTTGCCAAACCGCGCAAATGACACAGCCGTCTCGGTTGCCGTTGCCATCGCCCCGTTAGGGCTCACAGCAAATTTGAAGCAATTCAGTCGAAAAACGGCGGAGTTATAAGGCCCGTTTTGTGTTTCAGACACACGGACACTTGCCTTTTAAGATTTGAAGTTTGACATTTGAGACAGACCATTTGCAGAAATCGGACAGTATAGAACTAGAACTAGAATACAGAATTTTTGCCTCTTTCAATCTTTGTTTCTATAGACTTGATTTTTTTTAACAATCAAATAAACAAAGAAGTCATTCAAAATTGTCTTTTATGTTGTGGGACCTGGTATGGAGAAATAATTTTTTTAAAAAAACAATAAACCATTAAAATTAAATTGGTATTTTGGGGGGTTGTTGGCTATTTTTGGCTTTTATTCAAAAACATTATGAGCGACCTTATATGTCTGTTTTTCCATGCACCATTTCAATAGGCCATATTCGGAAATAACTTCCTGGCTTATTTGGTGTTGGTAAGAGTGATCTCCCTTGAAGTTTATAACACTTTCCTTCATATTTTTACTTGCACACACAGACACTTCTTACTTGCAGTGTGTGTGCGTGCGTGAGCATGCGCGAGCGTGCGTGTGTGTGTGCGTGCGTGAATGTAGACAAAATTATGCACACAAAATTACACACATCTCTCTCTCTCTCTCTCTCTCTCTCCTCTCTCTCTCTCTCCTCTCTCTCTCTCTCTCTCTCTCTCTCTCTCTCTCTCTCTCTTTCTCTCCCTCAATCTTGAATAACTTGAATAAGAGGAAGATTGAATAAGAGGTGTGTGTTGTGTGTCTGACCTTGAGACAGAGAGAGAGAGACATTTGGTTTTGCTGGTTGTGTGTGCACGCATGTCTGTGTGTGTGAGTGCGCGAACGCACGTGGGGTGTGTGTGTGTTCTGTGCGTGAATGTAGACAAAATTATGCGTTGCACACACCGACTTGTGTGGTGTGTGTGTGTGTGCACGCACGCACGCACACACACACACACACCACAAAACACTAGCACAAACCCTTATTCAATCTTCCTTCTTATTCAAGTTATTCAAGACTGAGAGAGAGAGGACACACACACAAACACACACACACACACAAAACACAGCACAAACCTCTTATTCAATCTTCCTCTTACTCAAGTTATTCAAGAATGAGAGAGAGAGAAAGAGAGTGTGTAATTTCAAGGGAGATCACTCTTACCAACAAGGATCACTCTGCCTGATTTGATTTACGCAGTAGGTCTATTACTAGTATTAGTCTCAATGTCAAAGTATTTGTGACTTGATAAAAACTTGAAAACTTGTCATCTAAGTTTAAGAGAATTTTAATCATTCTACATGTATTTAAAATGTGACTCGTTCTGGTCAGAAGGAGACAGGCCTGGTCAAAGAGCAGTATAGCCCTAAATATTTGCCTATTACATTTACACCACAGTCGTCCCACTTGTTGTTTTTTCTATTGCTTTGAATTTTAATCAAGTTTAAGGGAAATAGGCCCAGGTCGTGTTGAATTTTTTTTTAAATGCCCACATGCATGCATGTACATGAACATACATAAAAATAATAACATGAAGACATCAAAAAGCAGAAGCAGCAGCACATAACACGCACACATGCACACATGGGTTATGCATTCACGCAACCATAATGAATGACACACTAAGAAATAAGATGAATAAGCAAAAGCAACAGCATATCACATGTATGCACAACACACACACACTACATTATTGTATAAAAACAAAACAACATGATACAATGAGAAGTCAAATCATTATTATATGTACCATTGGAACTGAGCACCAAAACAAGTTGCCGGTAATTGTTCAAAAGAAAACTATTTGTAAAAATCCAGGGCTCCCCATTTTGTTTGACCATAGAGGGTATTTTCACCCCCAGGAAGCAACTATAGAGGGTCTATTCACCCCCAGGGTGAAATTATAGAGGGTTAAAAATCAAAACAAAATAAGAATAAAGACATGTGGGTACTGTCAAAAAAAAGTAAAGTATTGTATGCACAGGCAATATGAAACATTACATGCCTGACATTTCCGACACACAAATGTTACCAAAACAGTCACACACAGCCACACTCGCACAAATCATTCAAGAATCAAGAACTTTAATAAACCTTTGCCCTCTTTTGAGGCAATGAGAATGAAACAACAAAATTACAAAATGTCAAGCAAGGCATGACAATTTATGTTTAACATTCAATAGCACACACACACACAACAGAAGTCAAACGAGTCATTGTTGCTTTCTCAGATGTTAAATCTATAGGTCATATGACCTGTTGCTTGCTAAAACAATAGGTCAAAATCAAAGGTTTATGAGTCAATGACTTATGACGAGCCCTAAGAATGAACACTGTTGTGTGTATGTGTGTGTGTGTGTGCAGCTGAGCATACATGTATACGTATGTGTGTGCAGTGTGAAATGTTTTTCTTTTAAAAGATCTTGTCAATGTAAGCCTTATCTGAATGGCCGCTCTCTATCTCTATCTTTCTTTCTCTCTCTCTCTCTCTGCAAAGGGCGGAGAGGGCTCACGCACTCGGCAGATTTATAGTGCGTCTCATAACCCTCGATAGTCTTATAGTGCGTCGTTTTCACCACAGTACAAGTTTTTAATGCTCTGTCACTCACATATGACGCACAG
>CM065704.1:48639714-48691094 GCA_017654935.2 Phymorhynchus buccinoides | reverse complement strand
CGCACCAATAATTAACTCGTCCTCGTGCTGTCTATTCGTCCTCACCTCCCTCCATGCACCCTATACAGGAGTTTACTAACCCCCTTTTTTTTACATCTTCCCTTTTATTAAGATATGTGTCCCCTCCGCCTTCGGGAGGAACAAACCATCATCAGGCTGACTGAAGTGGGACAACATGAGTGAACACACCATCATCAGCGATGTGACAACATGGAGTGAAAACACACCATCATCAGGGGACTGGACAACATGGAGTGAAACCATCACCATCATCAGGCTGACTGGACAACATGGAGAGAAAAACACCATCACAGGCTGAGTGGACAACATGGATGAGAACACACCATCATCAGGCTGACTGGACAACATGGAAGAGTTGAAACACACCATCATCAGGGCTGAGTGGACAAACCACGGCAGTGAACACACCATCATCAGGACTGACTTGAAGTGGGGAAAACATGGAGTAGTGAACACACACCATCACAGGGCTGACACTTGAAGTGTGGACAATATGGAGGGAACACACCATCATCAGGCTGGATGGACAACATGGAGTGAACGCACCATCATCAGGCTGACTTGGAAGTGTGGGACAAAAAATGGAAGTGAACACACCATCCACCGGATGACTTGAGTGTGGACAATATGGAGTGAACACACCATCATCAGGCTGACTGGACAACATGGAGTGAACACACCATCATCAGGCTGACTCTGAAGTGTGGACAAACATGGAGTGAACACAACCATCACCAGGCTGACTGGACAACAGGAGTGAACACACCATCATCAGGCATTGACTGGACAACAAGGAGGACACACCATCATCAGGCTCGACTTGAAGTGTGGACAATATGGAGTGAAAACACCTCATAGTGACTTGAAGTGTGTGGACAACATGTGAGTGAACACACCATCACAGGCTCTGACTTGAAGTGTGGACCAAACATGGGATGAACACACCATCATCAGGCTGACTTGAAGATGTGGGGACAACATGGATTGTGAACACACCATCCCTCAGGCTGACTTGAAGTGGCCAACATTGGAACGTGACACACCATCATCAGGCTGGGCTGACTTGTAAGTGTGGACACAGGAGTGAAACACACCCATCATCAGGCTGACTTGAAAGTGTGGACAACATGGAGTGAACACCACCCCTCATCAGGATGATTGGACAACATGGATGGAACACACCATCCATTCAGGCTGACGAAAGTGTGGACAACATGGACGTGAACACACCTCATCATCAGGCTGACTGGACAACATGGACGTGAACATACCATAATCAGGCTGACTGGACAACATGGAGTGAAACACACCATCATCAGGTGACTTGAAGTGGGACAAAACATGGAGGGAACATAACATCATCAGGCTCTGACTGGTACAACATGGATTCGTGAACAAACACCATCATCAGGCTGACTGAAGTGTGGACAACATGGAGAGGTGAACCACACCATCATTCAGCTGAGTGGACAACATGGATGTGAAAACACCCATCACAGGCTGAGTGGACACAACAAAAAACAATTGGAGTGAACACACCATCATCAGGCTGACTTGAAGGTGTGGACAAACATGGAGTGAACACAACCATCATCAGGCGACTGAAGTCGTGGACAACATGGAGTGACCTACCTCATCAGCTGACTTGAAGTGTGGACAACATGGAGTGAAACACAACATCATCAGGCTGAGTGGACAACATGGTAGTGACACACCCTCACAAGCTGACTTGAAAGGTGTGGACAACACGGACGTGAACACACCATCCATCAGGCTGACTTGAAAAGTGTGGACAACATGGATGTGAACATACCATCATCAGGCTGACCCTGGAGCCAACATGGAGTGACACACCATCATCAGCTGGACTGTGGAAAGTGGACAAAACGGCAAGGTGAACAAACCATCATGAGGCCTCCTGATCCTGGACAAACATGGAGTGAACAACACCATCATCAGGCTGACTTGAAGTTGTGGACAACATGGAGTGAAACACCCATCATCAGGCTGGAACTTGAAGTGTGGACAACATGGAGGTGAACACCACCATCATGCAGGCTGACTGAAGTGTGGACAACAGGAGTGGAACCACACCATCATCAGGACTCACCATTGAAGTTTGGGACAACATGGAGTGAACACCACCATCCACAGGCTGACTGGGACCACATGGAGTGAACACACCATCATCAGGCTCCCTTGAAGTTGTGGTACAACATGATGTGAACACACCATCATCAGGGCTGACTGGAAAACATGGAGTGAACACACCATCATACAGGCCTGACTTGAAGTGGGGACAACATGGAGTGAAAACACCATCAGCAGGTCACTGGAAGTTGTGGACAAATGAGTGAAAAAAAAACAAACACCAATCATTCAGGCTCACTTGAAGTTGTGGACAACAGATGTGAAAACACCATCATCAGGCTGACTGGACAAACATTGGAGTGAACACACCATCATCAGGGCTGGCTAGGACAACATGGACTGTGAACACACCATCATCAGGCTGACTTGAAGTGTGGACAACATGGAGTGAACACACCCTCATCAGGCTGGACTGGACAACATGGAGTGAACACACCATCATCAGCATGACTTGAAGTGTGGACAACCATGGCGATCCTTACGATCAATGATGTTGAAGCGGTCATTTTAGCTGCCGGCTCTGCTGTTATCTGCAGGGAATGGTGGAATGGGATGTGTGTTGGTTAGAACTTCCCCAGAACCCTAGCTGTTACCTGTAGGGATGGTGGATGGATGAGGCTGTGTGTGGTTAGAACTCCCCCAGAGAACCTCAGCTGTTACTGTTATGGATGTGGGAAATGAGGATGTGTGTGTAGAACTTCCCTAGAACCCTAGCTGGTATCTGTAGGGATGTGGGAATGAGGCTGAGTGGGTAGAACTTTCCCCCAAATAGGCTGCGTGTGTGTTGGTAGAACTTCCCCCAGAACCCTAGATGTTACCGTCAGGGATGTTGGGAATGAGGCTGTGTGTGGTAGATAGAACTTCCCACAGAAACCTAGCTGTTTACCTGTAGGTGATTGTGGAATGAGGCTGTGTGTGGTTAGAACTTCCCCCAGAACCCTAGATGTTACCTGTCAGGGATGGTGGAATGAGGCTGTGTGTGGTAGAATTCCCTAGAACCCTAGCTGTTACCTGTAGGGATGGTGGAATGAGGCTGTGTTTGGTAGAACGTTCCCCCAGAACCCTAGCTGTTACCTGTAGGGATGGTGGAATGAGGCCTGTGTTGTGGTAGAAACTTCCCCTAGAACCTAGCTGTACATGTAGGGATGGTGGAATGAGGCTGTTGTGTGGTTAGAAAAACTTCCCCCAGAAACCCCTAGCTGTTACCTGATAGGGATGGTCGGAATGAGGCTGTGTGTGGTAGAACTTCCCCCAGAACCCTAGCTGTTACCTGTAGGGATGGTGGAATGAGGCTGTGTGTGGTAGAACTTCCCCAAGAACCCTAGCTGTTACCTGTAGGGATGGTGGAATGAGTCTGTGTGTGGTAGAACTTCCCCTAGAACCCTAGCTGTTACCTGTAGGGATGGTGGAATGAGGCTGTGTGTGGTAGAACTTCCACTAGAACCCTAGCTGTTACCTGTAGGGATGGTGGAATGAGGCTGTGTTTGGTAGAACTTCCCCCAGAACCCTAGCTGTTACCTGTATGGATGGTGGAATGAGGATGTGTGTGGTAGAACTTCCCCTAGAACCCTAGCTGTTATCTGTAGGGATGGTGGAATGAGGCTGCGTGTGGTAGAACTTCCCCCAAATGAGGCTGTGTGTGGTAGAACTTCCCCCAGAACCCTAGCTGTTACCTGTAGGGATGTTGGAATGAGGCTGTGTGTGGTAGAACTTCCCCCAGAACCCTAGCTGTTACCTGTAGGGATGGTGGAATGAGGCTGTGTGTGGTAGAACTTCCCCCAGAACCCTAGCTGTTACCTGTAGGGATGGTGGAATGAGGCTGTGTGTGGTAGAACTTCCCCTAGAACCCTAGCTGTTACCTGTAGGGATGTTGGAATGAGGCTGTGTGTTGGTAGAACTTCCCCCAGAACCCTAGCTGTTACCTGTAGGGATGGTGGAATGAGGCTGTGTGTGGTAGAACTTCCCCTAGAACCCTAGCTGTTACCTGTAGGGATGGTGGAATGAGGCTGTGTGTGGTAGAACTTCCCCTAGAACCCTAGCTGTTACCTGTAGGGATGGTGGAATGAGGCTGTGTTTGGTAGAACTTCCCCCAGAACCCTAGCTGTTACCTGTAGGGATGGTGGAATGAGGCTGTGTGTGGTAGAACTTCCCCCAGAACCCTAGCTGTTACCTGTAGGGATGGTGGAATGAGTCTGTGTGTGGTAGAACTTCCCCCAGAACCCTAGCTGTTACCTGTAGGGATGGTTGGAATGAGGCTGTGTGTGGTAGAACTTCCACTAGAACCCTAGCTGTTACCTGTAGGGATGGTGGAATGAGGCTGTGTGTGGTAGAACTTCCACTAGAACCCTAGCTGTTACCTGTAGGGATGGTGGAATGAGGCTGTGTGTGGTAGAACTTCCCCTAGAACCCTAGCTGTTACCTGTAGGGATGGTGGAATGAGGCTGTGTTTGGTAGAACTTCCCCCAGAACCCTAGCTGTTACCTGCATGGGATGGTGGCATGAGGCTGTTATGTGTGTGGTAGAACTTCCCCCAGAACCCTAGCAATGCTGGCATCAAGAAATTATAACGCTTTTGATGTAGTCCCTATGCCCCTGTCACCAGTAGGCTTGTGTGTGTGGAGTGTGGGATAAGAGAGAGAACTCGAACTCGAATATTACAATTGCACAGACAAACGTCCTTTACAATATCAGAAGACAAATAAATAAAATTGAACACAATAAATGTGATAATCAACATAAATCATGCAGAGCTAGAAAACAGACACACAAACACACACACCACACAATATGAAATGTAGGCCACAGCAGTAAGGGAATTAGAATGTTCTTTTTCAAAGACAGCAATCTGTTATGCATTTTGCAAGCGTTAATGAGTCTAAGCATTGAAAACACGCGTGTAATGGCACTGAGGTTGTTTCTCATCAGAGATAGAGAGAGAGAGGAGAGAGAGAGGAGCGAGAGAGAGGAGAGAGAGACGAGATCGAGAGAGAGAGAGAGGGGGGGGGGGGGGCACGCAGAGAGAGAGAGCGAGGAGAGAGAGAGAGAGGAGAGAAAGAGAAGATTGGAAGATGGAGACGTGAGAGACGGAGAGGGAAGGAGAGAGAGAGAGAAGAGGAGAGAGAAGAGGAGAGAGAGAGAGAGAGAGAGGCTAATATTTGTATTTTAATTATATACACCAAAACCAGCTATCAAAGGCAGCCAGTAGGCCCTAGTGTACAAGCATTGGCTCTACTGTCAGACGACTTGCCAGTGAACATCAGCCATTTTATTGCTTTGATTGACATGTCAGTTACTGGGGGGGGGGGGGGGGAAAGTGAAAATCAATGACTGTACAACTAATTGCCGACACATCTGTCATGCTTTGGTTGGCATGTCAGTTACTGCCAGTGAACATCAATGACTGTACAACTCATTGCATCCCATCTGTCATTCAGTTCTGCTTTGGTTGACATGTCAGTTACTGCCAGTGAACATCAATGACAGTACAACTCATTGCTGACACATCTGTCATGCTTTGGTTGACATGTCAGTTACTGCCAGTGAACATCAATGACTGCACAACTCATTGCATCACATCTGCCATTTATGCTTTGGTTGACATGTCAGTTACTGCCAGTGAACATCAATGACAGTACAATTCATTGCATCACATCTGCCATTTATGCTTTGGTTGACATGTCAGTTACTGCCAGTGAACATCAATGACAGTACAACTCATTGCTGACACATCTGTCATGCTTTGGTTGACATGTCAGTTACTGCCAGTGAACATCAATGACAGCACAACTCTTTGCATCACATCTGCCATGCTTTGGTTGACATGTCAGTTACTGAAACAGGCTGTCTTGGGGCTTTAGGTCCCTGCTACGCAACATAACAGGCACATAATTATGGGACCTGAAACAGACTGTCTTGGGGCTTTAGGTCCCTAGAAACGCACACAACAGGCACATATGGGACCTTTTTATATACTATATACTAAAATATGTGTGTGTGTAGGGGGGGGGGGGTAGTGCTATTGGTGACCTGTGTTTTTGTTTGTTTGTTTGTTTGTGATACATTATTGCCCCAACACACCCGTGGCAATTAAATCTGTCAATCTATTTTACCATGCATTACCAACACTTAAAACATGTGCATTGACTCTTAATGACCTGGAACCTATACCAAAGACTATAGTAAAGCGAAAGTAGGGCGTGACCTCGACCCCTGCGACGGATACGGGGCGCTAGTTATCCCCCTTGCATCCGGGTAGGCGAGGTGCGCGTGCGCCCTTCAAACATCATTCTTCCTTTTCCAGCCAAGCTCACTTGACCTGGCTATCCATTGCTCCCATCTTGTTGAGTTATCTTTCATTCTGGTGGGTTCGTTCCTTAGATATTGTTAGCATATTATTCTTTTGTTTCTTGGACTTCCAGGTTGGTTGTCTTTCGAACTCATTTGCTTCTATTTTTTGATTTTTATGCTGTTCAAACCGGTGTTCTTTGCGTGTGTTGTGTGGGTCGCCGTTATGGCTCCCCCCCCCCCCCACCCCCCCACTCTTTCTAAGACTTCGGTCTCCTCACCGGTTCACACCTCTACCCCTCTCCCTCGCGACGGGAGTGGTAGATTTTGTTCTTCTTCGTCTCTTCCTAAAGAAAAGTCTTCAAAAGAAAAATCTTTCTCCAAGGAAAAATCGCACAAGAAGTCTTCTAAATCTTCTTCCACGTCCAAGCATGTTTCACCGGTTCAAGCTGTTTCAGTTTCTCGCGAACTTAAACTCTTGTCTGCTGACTCGGTGGCTTCCACCCCTTCAGTTGATACACAGTCGGTTCTTCAGTCGTTTATTGACCAACTCGGTTCCAGTGGTCTTCAGATTTGTCCAGTCAAAACTGTCGAGTCTTCTGAATATTTTGCCGGTTCTCACGAGTCAGTTTACCCTGTTGTTTCGGCACAAACAACCGGGTCATCTCTCTCTCCTTCTCTTGTCCACAGGGTTTCCAGCAATCGCCCCCTTTCCACGAGGGCGCTTTCTTCCTTCAAGTCGTCGGAGAGCACTTACGTTGCTTCTCACTTCAAACCGGTGGGACTTCGGTTTGAACGTCGGACCACGAAGGATCAACCGGTTCTTCTCCCGGAGGATCAGGAGTATCCTCTGGTGAGCTCGCCCCCCCCCCCCCCCCCCCCCCCCCCCACCCCCCCCCATGCTATGGGATTTGAATTCGACGGACCGTCGGATTCAAGGCGAAGGCCCCCCACCTCTGAATCCGAAAGAGGTCACGGTTCAACTGAACCGTGGGGCTCTGAACCGTCCGGGGGCTCTGGGACTAGATCCCGAGGCCCCGAAGGCCACAGGCTCATGGCCAGTTCCGTAGAGACTCGAGCTCACGGTTCTGGCGCCTACAGGCAAACTTACGGTGGGGGACGGACTAGATCTGTCCGCCCCGAAGTTATTCCCGGTTCCCGTTACCGGGAGGACGGAACCGGTCAACTACCTCCCCACTCCTCGGTCTACAGGCATCGCATCCGGTTGGAACCGGCATCTTCTGATGAAGATCAGCCGGCACGCATGGCCATGCGTGAGCAACCGGAAAAGTTTCACCCGGTTCAGTTGAAGCCTAGAGCTGCTCTACCGGGTGAACGTCACCGTGCAACCAGTAAACTGGTTTTTGTCCACCCAGCAGGCGGGCAACCGGGTGATTCTCGGCGTCATACGGATGATGCTACACCGTATGTCTCTCATCGCTCTCACCACCGTTCTCACGATGAGGCCTCACCGGTGGAATCTGATCCTTCAGACGGTGAAACCGGTTCAAATTTGGAAGCGATGATCGAGCACGAAGTGCAACGCCACCTTCGTTCTGTGGTTTCTGGCCTTGTTCCCCAAGAGGACGGGTCTGTCCAGGAAGCGCCCTCTGTTGCTAGTGTTCAGTTCCACGGTGTGGACGTTCCCCAACAAGGCTTGATGGAGATCTTGAAAGACTCTTGTCCGGATGTTGTTGAGATAAGCCGGTCTGTGTCACAGTCGGCTACCGGAGAGTCTGTCGGCTCTTTCCAGCAGGATAAGAGCCGTCTCTTCCTCCAGGCTCCTACTCTTCTTTTGGATGCCATTCGGAAGGCTGAAGCCTTCTTACAGTCGGGCAGGCCAGAAGAGCCCAAGATCGGTTTTTCTAGCCGTTCAAACCGTTTCCTGCGTCAGAAAGAGGACACCACAGCAGTGGGTTCTTTTTCGGTTCCTTCTTTCAAGTCGGTCCTCCCGATTATGGATGATTACCTCCCGTTTTCTTCCTTTTCTAAGCCGACTAAAGCGGAGTTGGAAAAGTTGAAGATGGATCCAGGCTCCAACGTTCCGGTTGTCCTCAAGCAAGCTGTGTTCAAGTAACTGGAAACCGGTCTCTCAAGGGATGTGGTGTGGCCACCTCCCTCATTCGAGTTGTGGCTGAATCTCTGGGGAAGTCCACATCAAAGTCTCCGGTGGATTTCCGGATTTTTGATTCGATGGACGAGCAATCTATCGGTGTTGCTCTTGCCGCTTTAGGGGATTCTATGCAGAGTCTTTCTGAAGTGGTTGCGGCCTTGAAAGTCCAGTCTTCTGCCCTGGTTAGGGACAGTGTCTTGGCGGAGTCCAGATCTCTCTCCCAGAGGGAAAAAGAACAGCTTCGTTCTCTCCCTTTATCGTTCTCAGGACTGTTTGGTCAGGAAGTGGTGGATCCGATCGTGGAATCGTCCACTAAGAGAAAGGCGGAGGATACTCATGACACTTTGATGAGGGAGATTCTCAAGCGCTCCCGTTCTGATTCTAGGTATCGCCAGTCTCTCCCAAGGTTTCCTGCCTCGAGAGCCAGGAGGAGGAATTTTGTGGCCAGGGTTCCGCAGCAGTCTAAAGCTCAGCGGTACTCCACCTCTCAAGCCCCTTTCCAGCCTAGGGCTCAAAGGCCTCGGTCCCAGGCTTCCAGAGGCTTCAGGAAGATGCTCTCCAAGGGCCAGCCTTTTCAATAGACCCCGCACAGCCCCGAGAATCCACTGGCGCTCCTGCGTCAAGCGTGGATGCGCTCGCAAAGGCGTATCCCGCTTGGCAGTCGGCTGTAAAAAGCGCATGGATTCTCGGAGTTGTGCGGGAGTGCTTCCGGTTCCAGTTCACCCTGGAACCTCCTCTGTCTGCAGAACCGATCTCCTTCCCACCACCTTCAGATCCGGAGCGGTTCGACATCCTTCAAAAGGAAGTCTCCGCTCTGGTGGAGAAAGGAGCGGTCACTCTTCTAGAAGAACCGGGTCCCGGCTTCTATTCTCGTCTGTTCACCGTCCTGAAGAAATCAGGCGGTTTCCGTCCTGTCCTGGACTTGTCTCCCTTGAACAAGTTTACCAGGAAAGTTCGGTTCAAGATGGAGACTCCGTCCACGGTCAGGGCATTCATTTGCCCAGGCGACTGGGCAACTTCCATAGACCTTCAGGACGCCTATTTTCATGTGTCCATCCATCCAAGCCGCAGAAAGTTTCTGCACTTTGTTTGGCAGGGGCGCGTGTTTCAGTTCAGTGCTCTTCCCTTCGGCCTTTCCCTGGCACCTTGGATCTTCACCAAGGTGACCAGGGAAATGGTTTCCTTGGCTCGCGCAAAGGGCCTCAGGCTGAAAGTCTACCTCGACGACTGGCTGCTGCTCGCCGCCAGTCGATCGTTGTCTCTTCAACACACTCAGATCCTTCAGGACATTTCTGTCTCCTTGGGTTTCAAGATCAACCAGAAGAAATCCGATCTTGTCCCTTCTCAGAAGTTCAAGTACCTCGGGATGTGTTTCAACACTCTCACCTTCACGGTGTCACCCTCTCCGGAAAGGATTTTGGCTCTCTCTACTCTGGTGACGGACCTCTCAGAAGCGAAGTCCACCACCCTTCGCCGACTCCTCAGCCTCTTGGGGCTGATGGAGTCAGTCTCCAAGCTTCTCCCGCTGGGCAGGGTCTTCAAAAGGCCTCTGCAAAGGGAGATCACCGCTCGGATCTCGGATCCATCCCTATACGACCAGCTGGTTCCGTTAGGGCAATGGTTCCGGAAGGCGGTCCTTCAATGGACCGACCCGTCTTGGATGAACAGTATGGTCCCAATCAGTCGATTGGGTTCCCAGCTGTTCATCTTTACGGATGCCTCCCTCAGTGGTTGGGGAGCCCACATGGACAAGGAGGAGACCTCCGGTCTGTGGACTCCGGAGGAGTCTCGTCAGCACATAAACCTCTTGGAAATAGAGTCCAATCGCTTGGCTCTTCTCCATTTCGCCCCTGCGATTCAGGGACGGGGGGTTATGGTGTGCGGGGACAACTCCGCGAGTCTGTCCTACCTTCGTCGTCAGGGAGGAACCCACTCTCTTCCTCTTTCTCTGGCGGCGGAGAGGATCCTGATCTGGTCAGCCTCGCAGGACATCGATCTCTCCGTAGAGTTCATCCCGGGAAAACTGAATGTTCTCGCGGATTCCCTCAGTCGGTCTCAGCAGATTCTGCCAACCGAGTGGACAATCGCCCATCACGCCTTGTCTCAGATATGGGACCTCTGGGGGAAACCCATGATCGACCTCTTCGCGACAAAGTACAGCGCTCGCCTGCCGCTCTACGTGTCCCCTGTTCGGGATCCTCAAGCGTTGGCATACAATGCGTTCTCCCTGGATTGGACTGGCATGTCCCTCTATGCCTTCCCTCCGACAGCGTTGATCACCAGGGTCCTTCAGAAGTGCTTCCAGGAGTCCCCCCACATGGTGCTGATCACTCCCTTGTGGCCCACAAGCCACTGGTTCCCGGAGCTTCTCTCCCTGGCCCGAGACGGTCCGCTACGTCTCGAGCTCACTCGGGCCACTCTCATCCAGCCAAGAAGCGGGATCGGCCACCCAGATCCTTCTCGGCTCAACCTTGCCGCCTGGCTACTTTAAGGCAAGGGCTCAGGCGGCAAGGCTTTTCCACCAGGATGGTGGACTTTTTGGTTTCTTCGCGTCGTAAATCAACCAGCGACTTGTATGGTCTTCGCTGGGCGACGTGGTTTGCTTTTTGTTCCGAGAAGAAGTTTGACGCTCTCAGGCCTTCTACGGTTGAATTTTTTGAATTTCTAACCCATCTTCGTAGGACTAGAAATCTTTCGTACCAGACACTGTCTGGCTACAGGGCCGCTTTGGTCAGTACTATTACTTTAGCTTTGGGGGCGAAACGCGCTGAGAACCTTTCGGCGCTTCCCGTTTCGCATTTGTTGGATGCTGTTCGTTTACAGGCTCTTTCCAGGACGATTCACGTCCCACAGTGGGACGTGTTTCTGGTTTTGAATTTTCTTAGAGATACGTGTGAACCTCTGTCCTCCCTGTCCCTGAAGTTGTTGACCTTCAAAACTGTCTTTCTCATAACCTTGGCCTCAGCCAGATGGATCAGTGGAGTGCACGCCTTTAGCGGACTCCCTAGAGACATTGAGTTCTCAGACGATTTCTCCGCGGTCTCTTTGACTTTCCTTCCTGAGTTTCGGGCCAAGAATCAGCCAGGAGATGTTGGCTCTCCCCTGGTCCACATTGCTAGCCTATGTTCTGTCATCGGACCTGATGATGCTGATCACTTCCTGTGCCCTGTCAGGTCTCTCAGGATCTATCTCGCTCGGACTAAGTCCTTCCGTGCTGCTAGGCGCTGTCTCTTTCTCTCCATCAACGTTAAGTATTGCAAAGATGTGGCTAAGGGAACGGTCTCTCGTTGGTTGCTTGACTGTATTAAGCTCGCCTATGCTTCCTCCCTTGTGAGACTCCCTCAGAACCCCATTAGGGCCCACGAGTTGAGAGCAATTAGCACCTCTTTAGCCTTACTTAGGGGAGTGCCTTTGGTCAGGGTGATGGCTTCGGCTTTTTGGAAGTCTCAAAACACGTTCATTCAGCACTATCTCAGGGACATCTCGACCAGAGGAGATGACAGCCACTACTCCATCAAGAAGGTTGTGGTCGCCCAGCTCCCCGTCTCCCTGTGATGTAAGTGTCGCAATGCCTTTTTCAGGTTTTGCATGGTGGTATATCATGGGTATGATTTTTTGGGGGAATGTCTTTTTAGGACTGGGTTTTATAAGTCTTAAGAATGCGTGTTGTTCTCTTTTTATCAGGTCAAGGGTGCTTAGCTTCGCAAATAGGAGCATCACCCTCCTCCTCTCTGGTAATCTGCACATGTTTTAAGTGTTGGCAATGTATGGTTAAAATAGATTGGCAGATTTTTATCAATCTTACTATCTACTTTTAGCTAAATACTTACCAACACTTAAAACAAATATGTTCCCTCCCTTCCTGCCTGCCTGATGCTATTTGAGGGAAAAGGGTTTTCGAATGATGTTTGAAGGGCGCGCGTGCACCTCGCCTACCCGGATGCAAGCGGGATAACTAGCGCCCCGTATACGGCGCAGGGGTCGAGGTCACGCCCTACTTTCGTTTTACTATAGTCTTTGGTACAGTTCCAGGTCATTAAGAGTCAATGCACATGTTTTAAGTGTTGGTAAGTATTTAGTTAAAGTAGATAGTAAGATTGATAAAAAATCTACCATTCCTCTTTGTTTAATATGTCAGAGAACATTGGTGATATGTTTTTCTCTTGAATGTAAATTCCTTATAAAATATCTTTTCTATTGTAATAAAGTTTGTATACTGGTTGTCTCATAATGTGTGTGTGTGTGTGTGTGTGTGTGTGTGTGTGTGTGTGTGTGTGTGTGTGTGAAATCAGATCAAAATGTTTATGTACTACTCGTCAATGAGTACTGACCCAGCCTTCCAAACTCTCTCTCTCTCTCTCTCTCTCTCTCTCTCTCTCTCTCTCTCTCTCTCTCTCTCTCTCTCTCTCTCTCCCCCACCCACTCTTTCTCTCTGTCAGTCACTGTGTCTCTCTAGGTCCAGCTAATCAAAGGGACTTAACCCCTATGTGGTGGTGGTTTTGCAAGTTGTTTTACAACACTTTGCTCCCTTGTTCAGGTGTTGAGTGGCACAGATGTAACGCGTTTGCCTCGTGCACAATAAACCCGAGTTCAAAGCTGGGTACAGGGGAGTTTTCCTCTCACTCTGCACTAGGCCTTATGGTCTGAACATGGAGTCCTTCGGATGAGACGATAAACCGAGGTCCCGATATGCCCATGCACTTAGCACACGTTAAACCCGGTGGCAACGAAAGAGTTGTCATATGGTCAAAATTTACACACGTGTTGACTCTGAGGCATCGTCAGCCTGGTCAGTATCATGACCACCTGAAGATAGTTCGTGTTGACTCTAAGGCATCGTCAGCCTGGTCAGTATCATGGACCACCAGAAGATAGTCCGTGTTAACTCTGAGGCATCGTCAGCCTGGTCAGTATCATGGACCACCTGAACATGTCCGTGTTGACTCTAAGGCATCGTCAACCTGGTCAGTATCATGGACCACCTGAAGATAGTCCGTGTTGACTCTAAGGCATCGTCAGCCTGGTCAGTATCATGGACCACCTGAAGATAGTCCGTGTTGACTCTAAGGCATCGCCAGCCTGGTCACTATCATGGACCACCTGAAGATAGTCCGTGTTGACTCTAAGGCATCGTCAGCCTGGTCAGTATCATGGACCACCTGAACATGTCCTTGTTGACTCTAAGGCATCGTCAGCCTGGTCAGTATCATGGACCACCTGAACATGTCCTTGTTGACTCTAAGGCATCGTCAGTCTGGTCAGTATCATGGACCACCTGAAGATAGTCCGTGTTGACTCTGAGGCATCGTCAGCCTGGTCAGTATCATGGACCACCTGAAGATAGTCCGTGTTGACTCCAAGGCATCGTCAGCCTGGTCAGTATCATGGACCACCTGAAGATAGTCCGTGTTGACTCTGAGGCATCGTCAGCCTGGTCAGTATCATGGACCACCTGAAGATAGTCCGTGTTGACTCTGAGGCATCGTCAGCCTGGTCAGTATCATGGACCACCTGAACATGTCCGTGTTGACTCTAAGGCATCGTCAGCCTGGTCAGTATCATGGACCACCAGAAGATAGTCCGTGTTGACTCTAAGGCATCGTCAACCTGGTCAGTATCATGGACCACCTGAACATGTCCGTGTTGACTCTAAGGCATCGTCAGCCTGGTCAGTATCATGGACCACCTGAACATGTCCGTGTTGACTCTAAGGCATCGTCAGCCTGGTCAGTATCATGGACCACCTGAACATGTCCGTGTTAACTCTAAGGCATCGTCAGCCTGGTCAGTATCATGGACCACCTGAACATGTCCGTGTTGACTCCAAGGCATCGTCAGCCTGGTCAGTATCATGGACCACCTGAACATGTCCGTGTTGACTCTAAGGCATCGTCAGCCTGGTCAGTATCATGGACCACCTGAACATGTCCTTGTTGACTCTAAAGCATCGTCAGCCTGGTCAGTATCATGGACCACCTGAACATGTCCGTGTTAACTCTGAGGCATCGTCAGCCTGGTCAGTATCATGGACCACCTGAAGATAGTCCGTGTTGACTCTGAGGCATCGTCAGCCTGGTCAGTATCATGGACCACCTGAACATGTCCTTGTTGACTCTAAGGCATCGTCAGCCTGGTCAGTAGGTCCGTATCCATCATGGACCACCTGAGCATGTCCGTGTTGACTCTGAGGCATCGTCAGCCTGGTCAGTAGGTCAGTATCCATCATGGACCACCTGAAGATAGTCCGTGTTGACTCTGAGGCATCGTCAGCCTGGTCAGTAGGTCAGTATCCATCATGGACCACCTGAAGATAGTCCGTGTTGACTCCGAGGCATCGTCAGCCTGGTCAGTAGGTCAGTATCCATCATGGACCACCTGAAGATAGTCCGTGTTGACTCCAAGGCATCGTCAGCCTGGTCAGTAGGTCAGTATCCATCATGGACCACCCGAGCATGTCCGTGTTGACTCCAAGGCATCGTCAGCCTGGTCAGTATCATGGACCACCTGAAGATAGTCCGTGTTGACTCTAAGGCATCGTCAGCCTGGTCAGCATCATGGATCACCTGAACATGTCCGTGTTGACTCTAAGGCATCGTCAGCCTGGTCAGTAGGTCAGTATCCATCATGGACCACCCGAGCATGTCCGTGTTGACTCTAAGGCACCGTCAGCCTGGTCAGAAACATGGACCACCTGAACATGTCCGTGTTGACTCTAAGGCATCGTCAGCCTGGTCAGTATCATGGACCACCTGAAGATAGTCCGTGTTGACTCTAAGGCATCGTCAGCCTGGTCAGTATCATGGACCACCTGAAGATAGTCCGTGTTGACTCCAAGGCATCGTCAGCCTGGTCAGTATCATGGACCACCTGAAGATAGTCCGTGTTGACTCTAAGGCATCGTCAGCCTGGTCAGTATCATGGACCACCTGAAGATAGTCCGTGTTGACTCTGAGGCATCGTCAGCCTGGTCAGTATCATGGACCACCTGAACATGTCCGTGTTGACTCCAAGGCATCGTCAGCCTGGTCAGTATCATGGACCACCAGAAGATAGTCCGTGTTGACTCTAAGGCATCGTCAACCTGGTCAGTATCATGGACCACCTGAACATGTCCGTGTTGACTCTAAGGCATCGTCAGCCTGGTCAGTATCATGGACCACCTGAACATGTCCGTGTTGACTCTAAGGCATCGTCAGCCTGGTCAGTATCATGGACCACCTGAACATGTCCGTGTTGACTCTAAGGCATCGTCAGCCTGGTCAGTATCATGGACCACCTGAACATGTCCGTGTTAACTCTAAGGCATCGTCAGCCTGGTCAGCATCATGGACCACCAGAAGATAGTCCGTGTTGACTCTGAGGCATCGTCAGCCTGGTCAGTATCATGGACCACCTGAAGATAGTCCGTGTTGACTCTGAGGCATCGTCAGCCTGGTCAGTAGGTCAGTATCCATCATGGACCACCTGAAGATAGTCCGTGTTGACTCTGAGGCATCGTCAGCCTGGTCAGTAGGTCAGTATCCATCATGGACCACCCGAGCATGTCCGTGTTGACTCCAAGGCATCGTCAGCCTGGTCAGTATCATGGACCACCTGAACATGTCCGTGTTGACTCTAAGGCATCGTCAGCCTGGTCAGTATCATGGACCACCTGAACATGTCCGTGTTGACTCTAAGGCATCGTCAGCCTGGTCAGTATTATGGACCACCTGAACATGTCCTTGTTGACTCTAAGGCATCGTCAGCCTGGTCAGTATCATGGACCACCTGAACATGTCCGTGTTAACTCTGAGGCATCGTCAGCCTGGTCAGTATCATGGACCACCTGAAGATAGTCCGTGTTGACTCTGAGGCATCGTCAGCCTGGTCAGTATCATGGACCACCTGAACATGTCCTTGTTGACTCTAAGGCATCGTCAGCCTGGTCAGTAGGTCTGTATCCATCATGGACCACCTGAGCATGTCCGTGTTGACTCTGAGGCATCGTCAGCCTGGTCAGTAGGTCAGTATCCATCATGGACCACCTGAAGATAGTCCGTGTTGACTCTGAGGCATCGTCAGCCTGGTCAGTAGGTCAGTATCCATCATGGACCACCTGAAGATAGTCCGTGTTGACTCCAAGGCATCGTCAGCCTGGTCAGTAGGTCAGTATCCATCATGGACCACCCGAGCATGTCCGTGTTGACTCCAAGGCATCGTCAGCCTGGTCAGTATCATGGACCACCTGAAGATAGTCCGTGTTGACTCTAAGGCATCGTCAGCCTGGTCAGCATCATGGACCACCTGAACATGTCCGTGTTGACTCTAAGGCATCGTCAGCCTGGTCAGTAGGTCAGTATCCATCATGGACCACCTGAGCATGTCCGTGTTGACTCTAAGGCACCGTCAGCCTGGTCAGCATCATGGACCACCTGAACATGTCCGTGTTGACTCTAAGGCATCGTCAGCCTGGTCAGTATCATGGACCACCTGAAGATAGTCCGTGTTGACTCTGAGGCATCGTCAGCCTGGTCAGTATCATGGACCACCTGAAGATAGTCCGTGTTGACTCCAAGGCATCGTCAGCCTGGTCAGCATCATGGACCACCAGAAGATAGTCCGTGTTGACTCTAAGGCATCGTCAGCCTGGTCAGTATCATGGACCACCTGAACATGTCCGTGTTAACTCTAAGGCATCGTCAGCCTGGTCAGCATCATGGACCACCTGAAGATAGTCCGTGTTGACTCTAAGGCATCGTCAACCTGGTCAGTATCATGGACCACCTGAACATGTCCGTGTTAACTCTAAGGCATCGTCAGCCTGGTCAGCATCATGGACCACCAGAAGATAGTCCGTGTTGACTCTGAGGCATCGTCAGCCTGGTCAGTATCATGGACCACCTGAAGATAGTCCGTGTTGACTCTGAGGCATCGTCAGCCTGGTCAGTAGGTCAGTATCCATCATGGACCACCTGAAGATAGTCCGTGTTGACTCTGAGGCATCGTCAGCCTGGTCAGTAGGTCAGTATCCATCATGGACCACCCGAGCATGTCCGTGTTGACTCCAAGGCATCGTCAGCCTGGTCAGTATCATGGACCACCTGAGCATGTCCGTGTTGACTCCAAGGCATCGTCAGCCTGGTCAGTATCATGGACCACCAGAAGATAGTCCGTGTTGACTCTGAGGCATCGTCAGCCTGGTCAGTATCATGGACCACCTGAACATGTCCGTGTTGACTCCAAGGCATGGTCAGCCTGGTCAGTATCATGGACCACCTGAACATGTCCGTGTTGACTCCAAGGCATCGTCAGCCTGGTCAGTATCATGGACCACCAGAAGATAGTCCGTGTTGACTCTGAGGCATCGTCAGCCTGGTCAGTATCATGGACCACCTGAGCATGTCCGTGTTGACTCTAAGGCATCGTCAGCCTGGTCAGTATCATGGACCACCTGAACATGTCCGTGTTGACTCTAAGGCATCGTCAGCCTGGTCAGTATCATGGACCACCTGAACATGTCCGTGTTAACTCTAAGGCATCGTCAGCCTGGTCAGTATCATGGACCACCTGAACATGTCCGTGTTGACTCCAAGGCATCGTCAGCCTGGTCAGTATCATGGACCACCTGAACATGTCCGTGTTGACTCTAAGGCATCGTCAGCCTGGTCAGTATCATGGACCACCTGAACATGTCCGTGTTAACTCTGAGGCATCGTCAGCCTGGTCAGTATCATGGACCACCTGAAGATAGTCCGTGTTGACTCTGAGGCATCGTCAGCCTGGTCAGTATCATGGACCACCTGAACATGTCCTTGTTGACTCTAAGGCATCGTCAGCCTGGTCAGTAGGTCCGTATCCACCATGGACCACCTGAGCATGTCCGTGTTGACTCTGAGGCATCGTCAGCCTGGTCAGTAGGTCAGTATCCATCATGGACCACCTGAAGATAGTCCGTGTTGACTCTGAGGCATCGTCAGCCTGGTCAGTAGGTCAGTATCCATCATGGACCACCTGAAGATAGTCCGTGTTGACTCCAAGGCATCGTCAGCCTGGTCAGTAGGTCAGTATCCATCATGGACCACCCGAGCATGTCCGTGTTGACTCCAAGGCATCGTCAGCCTGGTCAGTATCATGGACCACCTGAAGATAGTCCGTGTTGACTCTAAGGCATCGTCAGCCTGGTCAGCATCATGGACCACCTGAACATGTCCGTGTTGACTCTAAGGCATCGTCAGCCTGGTCAGTAGGTCAGTATCCATCATGGACCACCTGAGCATGTCCGTGTTGACTCTAAGGCACCGTCAGCCTGGTCAGCATCATGGACCACCTGAACATGTCCGTGTTGACTCTAAGGCATCGTCAGCCTGGTCAGTATCATGGACCACCTGAAGATAGTCCGTGTTGACTCTGAGGCATCGTCAGCCTGGTCAGTATCATGGACCACCTGAAGATAGTCCGTGTTGACTCCAAGGCATCGTCAGCCTGGTCAGCATCATGGACCACCAGAAGATAGTCCGTGTTGACTCTAAGGCATCGTCAGCCTGGTCAGTATCATGGACCACCTGAACATGTCCGTGTTAACTCTAAGGCATCGTCAGCCTGGTCAGCATCATGGACCACCTGAAGATAGTCCGTGTTGACTCTAAGGCATCGTCAACCTGGTCAGTATCATGGACCACCTGAACATGTCCGTGTTAACTCTAAGGCATCGTCAGCCTGGTCAGCATCATGGACCACCAGAAGATAGTCCGTGTTGACTCTGAGGCATCGTCAGCCTGGTCAGTATCATGGACCACCTGAAGATAGTCCGTGTTGACTCTGAGGCATCGTCAGCCTGGTCAGTAGGTCAGTATCCATCATGGACCACCTGAAGATAGTCCGTGTTGACTCTGAGGCATCGTCAGCCTGGTCAGTAGGTCAGTATCCATCATGGACCACCCGAGCATGTCCGTGTTGACTCCAAGGCATCGTCAGCCTGGTCAGTATCATGGACCACCTGAGCATGTCCGTGTTGACTCCAAGGCATCGTCAGCCTGGTCAGTATCATGGACCACCAGAAGATAGTCCGTGTTGACTCTGAGGCATCGTCAGCCTGGTCAGTATGGACCACCTGAACATGTCCGTGTTGACTCCAAGGCATGGTCAGCCTGGTCAGTATCATGGACCACCTGAACATGTCCGTGTTGACTCCAAGGCATCGTCAGCCTGGTCAGTATCATGGACCACCAGAAGATAGTCCGTGTTGACTCTGAGGCATCGTCAGCCTGGTCAGTATCATGGACCACCTGAACATGTCCGTGTTGACTCCAAGGCATCGTCAGCCTGGTCAGTATCATGGACCACCTGAAGATAGTCCGTGTTGACTCTGAGGCATCGTCAGCCTGGTCAGTATCATGGACCACCTGAACATGTCCGTGTTGACTCCAAGGCATCGTCAGCCTGGTCAGTATCATGGACCACCTGAACATGTCCGTGTTGACTCTAAGGCATCGTCAACCTGGTCAGTATCATGGACCACCTGAGCATGTCCGTGTTGACTCTAAGGCATCGTCAGCCTGGTCAGTATCATGGACCACCTGAGCATGTCCGTGTTGACTCTGAGGCATCGTCAGCCTGGTCAGTATCATGGACCACCTGAGCATGTCCGTGTTGACTCTAAGGCATCGTCAGCCTGGTCAGTATCATGGACCACCTGAGCATGTCCGTGTTGACTCTGAGGCATCGTCAGCCTGGTCAGTATCATGGACCACCTGAGCATGTCCGTGTTGACTCCAAGGCATCGTCAGCCTGGTCAGTATCATGGACCACCTGAAGATAGTCCGTGTTGACTCTAAGGCATCGTCAACCTGGTCAGTATCATGGACCACCTGAACATGTCCGTGTTGACTCTAAGGCACCGTCAGCCTGGTCAGCATCATGGACCACCTGAAGATAGTCCGTGTTGACTCTAAGGCATCGTCAGCCTGGTCAGTATCATGGACCACCTGAAGATAGTCCGTGTTGACTCTAAGGCATCGTCAGCCTGGTCAGTATCATGGACCACCTGAAGATAGTCCGTGTTGACTCTGAGGCATCGTCAGCCTGGTCAGTATCATGGACCACCTGAACATGTCCGTGTTGACTCTGAGGCATCGTCAGCCTGGTCAGTATCATGGACCACCTGAACATGTCCGTGTTGACTCTAAGGCACCGTCAGCCTGGTCAGCATCATGGACCACCTGAAGATAGTCCGTGTTGACTCTAAGGCATCGTCAGCCTGGTCAGTATCATGGACCACCTGAAGATAGTCCGTGTTGACTCTAAGGCATCGTCAGCCTGGTCAGTATCATGGACCACCTGAAGATAGTCCGTGTTGACTCTGAGGCATCGTCAGCCTGGTCAGTATCATGGACCACCTGAAGATAGTCCGTGTTGACTCTGAGGCATCGTCAGCCTGGTCAGTATCATGGACCACCAGAAGATAGTCCGTGTTGACTCTAAGGCATCGTCAACCTGGTCAGTATCATGGACCACCAGAAGATAGTCCGTGTTGACTCTAAGGCATCGTCAACCTGGTCAGTATCATGGACCACCAGAAGATAGTCCGTGTTGACTCTAAGGCATCGTCAACCTGGTCAGTATCATGGACCACCTGAACATGTCCTTGTTGACTCTAAGGCATCGTCAGCCTGGTCAGTATCATGGACCACCTGAACATGTCCTTGTTGACTCTAAGGCATCGTCAACCTTGACAAAACAAATGTAATGGTCTTTAGGATGGGTGGGCACCTTTCACGTCATGAAAAATGGTTTTGTTTTATGGTGATATAGAAATAAAAATAACTAACTCCTACAAATATTTAGGCATGTTGTTTACAACAAAGTTAAGTTTGAAAAACGCAGTTGCAGAATATTGTAGAAAGGGGAGAAAGTGGGTTATAGAAATTTTAAAAACATTACGGAAACTTAATGCTATTGATTCAAGTATATTTTGGAAGCTCTTTAATACTCAGATTGAACCAATTCTGACTTATGGGGCAGAAATGTGGGGAATTTTTGATAATATTGATTTGGAAAAGGTACATACATTTGCTATATAAAACGCTTCTTTCTGCACAGTTCAAACACAGTAGTATATGGATAAACAAGAATGTACCCTCTGTATGTTAGAACCTATGTTAAATGCATAAAATACTGGCTCAGGTTGTTGTTAAAACTACCTATATCCAGACTTAGTAGACAGGCTTACCAAATGCTATTAAACGAACATGAGAAAGGGAAAGAAAATCGAGTATATTGTGTGAAAAATATTTTTAACTACTCATGGGTTTGGAATTGTATGGCTATGTCAGGATGTGGGAAGTGAGGAGGGATTTATCATTGAATTTAAAAACAGAATTATTGCTTCCTATCAGCAAAATTGGCACTCTAAAATTGAAAGTTTAGACAGATATAACTGGTATTATAGCTTTAAAGATGCGTTTGAAGCTGAGAAATATATAACAGTTGTAAACAATAGGTGTCATAGAATATGTCTGGCCAGGTTTAGGTCTAGAACTATTGGCTTGAATGCACATAAACAATGGTTTCATGATGATGATATATCTGTAATTTCTCCCTGCCCAATGTGTGGTTTTTATAAAGAGGATGATATACACTTTTTATTTAGTTGTAAAAAAAATATGATGTGATTAGAAAGAAGTGTAATGTTTTTGAAAAAAGTGTTGCTGTATATTTGGATTTAGTTGGAGTTTTGAAAATGGACTATGATGATGAATCTATAAAATCCCTAGCTAAATATATTGCAGAAGCTCTGAATATTAGAACTAAGCAAAAGCAAATCCATGCAAGAAGAACATAGACAGAACATTACTTCTTAATGGAAAGTCTTGAATAATGTATTAGAGTATAAGTGTGGGAATCTGATATGCTTAATTTGATTATGATTGGATGGTCGATAAAGACATGTTTTTATTTTATTTTTCATGCCTTGATTGATTTTATTTGATTTTTCCATTCTTTTGTTCTATTCGCACCCCCATGTCATCTAAGCTATGTAAGCCAATGACATTAAAACAGTTCAGTGTTCAGTGTGTGTTATCTCTCTCTCTCTCTCTCTCTCTCTCTCTCTCTCTCTCTCTCTCTCTCTCTCTCTCTCTCTCTCTCTCTCTCTCTCTATCTATCTATCTATCTCTCTGGTTTAAGGTATATTGGTATATTAAGCTTTGGTTCCCCTCATCCCTGAACCCCTTTAACTCCCTCCTAGATTATCATTGTAACATGTGTTTCGTATTACAATAGCACACCTTTCCCTCATAGTTTGGAGAACTACCAAGACGGTGGATGCTGGATGAAAGAAGACTGAAGAACTTTCCTCTCCACTCCTTTCTCTGCATCGTCTTCTTATTACTAATTTCTATCATCATTTTTGTTTTGCTTTCCTTGTTACGTTTTCTTTCCATTGTTGTTATGGGCAGATTTGCAAAAAGGACTTAAATGTGCCTAAATCTCAATCCATTAAAAAGTTCAATCACTCAATCAATCATCGTCATCCCCGCCTTCTCCATTCTTCTCCTCCTCTTCATTTTCCTTCTTCTATAGTCTTCTTCGTCTTCCTCTTCCTCCTTATCCTACTCCACCTGTTCCCTTCTCCTCCATCTTCCGACTTTTTCTTCCAACGTTTTCACCCTCAACTTCTTCTTCACTCCTTCTTCTTCTTTTCTCCTCCTCCTCCTTCTTCTTCTTCTTTCTCCTTCTTCTTCTTCTTCTTCTTCTTCTCCTCCTCCTCCTCTTCTCCTCCTCCTCCTTCTTCTTTCTTTCACAAAACATCCTCCGTCATCGTGTTGACGATTCTGATGTATATGTTACAGTCAAAATGAGAAATTAGTCATTACGGGTAATGGCTGGAATTTTTAGTCATTTCCGGAACTACCTGTTTCAATCAGCCAATATTGGAAATGGCTAAAAAAATTAGTCATTACCGGTAATGCCTGAAATTCAAGAGGAGTTTGTACCCATTCTGCCTGAATTTTAGCCAATCTGGGAAATGGTCTGGGTTTACCCATCTGGCTGAACTAGATATCAGGCAGAATGGGAAATGCATGTCACCCAGAATGGGAAAGTGTTGATTGCAGTAAAATACTGAGTATTAGCCCATCTTTTAGTACAAACCCATCTCCTGTTTGGAAGGAAAAAGTGTGCAAAGGGTGAAACACCTTGTAAACCCCCTCCCCCTCCCCCACTTTGCTGCTTGATTTGTGTACCAAGAGAAACTGCGTGGTGTGCTTTGTGTCAAATAAATTTTCTTGATGACCTCTAATCACGTTTGAAAGATTATGTGTTTGCATATCAGGGGCTCTTTAAGCAACGTATGTGCAAATGTTCAATTAACAACACGCACACTCACACACACACACACACACACACACACACACACACACACACACTCTCTCTCTCTCTCTCTCTCTCTCTCTCTCTCTCTCTCTCTCTCTCTCTCTCTCTCACACACACACACACACACACACACACACACACACACACACACACACACACACACGCACGCACGCACGCACGCACGCACGCACGCACGCACACACGCACACACACACACGTGCAAAGGGGTGGGTGAGCTTATACTCCTTTTTTTAAGGCAATATTTTTTTTCAAAGTTTTGAGGCCAAAACTTTGGGCCTTCTCTCCTAAACTGTTTGACAAGTATTCACCACAGGAATTCAAACTGGTTTTGCAATTCTGGCTCACAATCATTCAGAGACCATGGCTTCAACAGATGCAACAAATAAGCTTTTGAGATGACTCGATGTCGCAGTCAAATCAGTCGCTCGTTCAAAACAGATGCCAACGGTTCCCAAATGCTTCTTTCTGTCTTATAAAACGCAAACTATTAATTTCAAAAAAATGAAAAAATGAAACAGACTGCAACGTCACTGGAACATACAGCAAACAAACAACTACACGACAAGTGCAAAGTGACGTTTATTTTATTCACAAGAGACAAAACAAAACTACTGGATATTTCGGCGAATGCGCCTTTATCAACACAGACAAACAATTAAACAGCAAACATCAAATATAGCAAAAGGAGCAAAACGTAGGCAACAGAAGGAGCAAAAAACCATCAAGATCAAAATAAAAACAATGCTTCCCCTCTACAGTCCAACGTGTAAATGATACAACAAAGTTGAAACCAAAGAGCAAGGCTGTGAACACAAATCAAGGGGGGGGGGGGGGGGGGGGGGGGGAAGAAGTGAGAGAGGTTGGGGACAGTGAGTACGCAATCACATATGGTAGAAGTTGAAAACAAGGGTCAGTTGTGTTTAAGGGATGGGGAGGGGGAGGTTGGGCCTTCTCTCCTAAACTGTTTGACCTTCTCTCCTAAACTGTTTGACAAGTATTCACCATTTTGCAATTCTGGCTCACAATCATTCAGAGACCATGGCTTCAACAGATGCAACAAATAAGCTTTTGAGATGACTCGATGTCGCAGTCAAATCAGTCGCTCGTTCAAAACAGATGCCAACGGTTCCCAAATGCTTCTTTCTGTCTTATAAAACGCAAACTATTAATTTCAAAAAAATGAAAAAATGAAACAGACTGCAACGTCACTGGAACATACAGCAAACAAACAACTACACGACGAGTGCAAAGTGACGTTATTTTATTCACAAGAGACAAAACAAAACTACTGGATATTTCGGCGAATGCGCCTTTATCAACACAGACAAACAATTAAACAGCAAACATCAAATATAGCAAAAGGAGCAAAACGTAGGCAACAGAAGGAGCAAAAAACCATCAAGATCAAAATAAAAACAATACTTCCCCTCTACAGTCCAACGTGTAAATGATACAACAAAGTTGAAACCAAAGAGCAAGGCTGTGAACACAAATCAAGGGGGAGGGGGGGGGGGATTGAAGTGAGAGAGGTTGGGGACAGTGAGTACGCAATCACAGATGGTAGAAGTTGGAAACAAGGGTCAGTTGTGTTTAAGGGGTGGGGAGGGGGAGGTTTGGTGAAGAGAACAAATCTCGTGCTAAAGTGAACACATGTAGCAAAAGCTGACATTACATTTCAATTGAAAAATGAAAAGGACAGAGAGAGAAGGGGGGGTTATGGAAATCAGGGGTCAGACATGGGTTTGATGCGCTAGGCGGCGAACCCCCCCTCTATTTCTATTTCCATAACCCCCCCTTCTCTCTCTGTCCTTTTCATTTTTCAATTGAAATGTAATGTCAGCTTTTGCTACATGTGTTCACTTTAGCACGAGATTTGTTCTCTTCACCAAACCTTCCCCTCCCCACCCCTTAAACACAACTGACCCTTGTTTCCAACTTCTACCATCTGTGATTGCGTACTCACTGTCCCCAACCTCTCTCACTTCAATCCCCCCCCCCCCCCCCCCCCCCCCCCCCCCCCTTGATTTGTGTTCACAGCCTTGCTCTTTGGTTTCAACTTTGTTGTATCATTTACACGTTGGACTGTAGAGGGGAAGTATTGTTTTTATTTTGATCTTGATGGTTTTTTGCTCCTTCTGTTGCCTACGTTTTGCTCCTTTTGCTATATTTGCTGTTTAATTGTTTGTCTGTGTTGATAAAGGCGCATTCGCCGAAATATCCAGTAGTTTTGTTTTGTCTCTTGTGAATAAAATAACGTCACTTTGCACTTGTTGTGTAGTTGTTTGTTTGCTGTATATTAATTTCAAACTTAATTTTAAACCCTCATCTCCCCCTCTGATATTTGTTGCAAAAATTACACTGATAAACTGCTTTTTCAGTTTTATTAAAAGTTTAGAGTTAATATCAGCCTTCTTTCCATTTCATAAGACGGAAAAAAAGCATATTTCAGTTGCATCTGTTTTGAAAGAGTGACCGATTTGACTGTCACACTCAATGTAGTTATTTTTACCCGGACAGGCTCTGCATGATTATGTGTGATTGTGCTCAAAGACTTGCTTTTAGCCTTGATTTTTTGGGGATTGTTCTGACTTTATTTGTTATCGTGTTCATAGACTTGCTTTTAGCCTTAAAATTCGTTTATTTTTCTGATTGAATGAATCATAAATTAAAAACCATTCAGGTTCAATATGGTGTTTTGTGTTTAGTCATTTCCGGTATTGACTGGAGAAAATGTTCAGGCATTACCGGTAGTGACTGAAACTTTTAGCCATTTCCAGTAATCGCTGTTTGAAACAGGTAGTTCCGGAAATGACTGAAATTTTCAGGCATTACCCGTAATGACTAATTTCTCATTTTGACTGTAACATTCTTCTTCTTCTTCTTCTTCTGCTCCTCCTCCTCCTCCTTCTTCGTCGTCGTCGTCGTCAAGCAAATATTATGCTTTACGAAGTTTTAATGAAAAAATTAAAAATTCAAATAAAGGTCTAACGAGAATATTTAAACATTTTTGGTTTTTATTGACTTTTATTTATCAAAAATCTCGTTTTAAAAGATTTCCACTTAAAGTGGAAAACTATTTGTACAGAGTTAAAAGGAATACATCAAATGTTTTTATAAAAAAAATTAAAGGATAGGAGAAACGAGGGTCCCTAAATAGACCAAAATATACAAACAAAAACAACCACGGACTCTAAAAAGCACTAACATAATTTGTCCGAGTCCGGGCCGAAAACGTTATGCTCTATGGACCCTACGTTTCAAGTTATAATTCAGAGTTATATACATTTATTGTTAAAAGCATAATTTGTTGCTAAAATATCTTTAAAATCTGTCAATTTTAAAACTAGTGATTACTGACGGGGCTAGTTAAGGATTCCTACTTGTTTGGGTCGGAGGGATGGAGGTACAGGGGCCCCTCCTCCCCGGCTAAAACAGTGGTAGGGCGTCGCTATATGGGTCCAGCACTAAGTGCGGGGGGGACCCATTGGGATAACCCTGACCGTAATTTTACGTTCGCGACTACGAAAGCACTCCCCCGGAGGTCGCGCCGCGCACCCATCTACTGGGGGGAAGGGAGTAAAATTTACTCGGACTCAAAAGAGTCCTACCGGCACTGTGAGGTACATACCAAAAATTAAAAAGGGAAAAAAGCGATTTTTTTAAAATTGGGAATGGAGTATAGATAGGTGCGCGGCCCGCTGTCCGGAGGGACCCTGTCCCCGTCATTAAAATAACTTGTCTAAATGTTTACGATTAAATCTTATTTTGTTTTATTATCTCTTGATCAAAAATGTTGACCAAAAGAAGTTTGGACTAAGGCTTCGGCCAGCCAGACCAAAGGGGCCCACCCCTCTATAGTATGTCTTTGTATTATTAGTTTAGAAAACGTTATATTATGTGCTTTTAGTTTTTTAATTAGCGGTTCAAGTTCCTTTATAATAGTAATACATGGATCAAATAGGTGTTCCACGTCAAGGGTTTTACCACATTCACATTCCACTTCTATATATGTACATGGATTAAATCTTGTTCTAATTCTAAAAATTAATGATTGAAGAGATGGTTGGATAGGCAGGAATAAGCCGCCTTTTACTATTGTATGATCCCAAGAGTGGGCTTTAGCATAGATTTCGAGCTCTCTGCTCCACTCTTGGAATGCTGCCGCTTTTAATTTACTTTTTGATTCTTTTATTGATAATTTGATATTAGTTAAGGTACCTGACCTTCCCCCTGCGGCATCCTTGGCCGCCCTGTCGGCTCGATCATTACCCAATATGCCGCAGTGGGAAGGTATCCAAGTAATTATTAGGGAGGTACCTTTAAGTATTATTTGATGTGTTAATATTCTTATTTCATTTATAATTTCCAATCTATTCTTTGTTTCTCCCTGAAGGGCCTGAATGGAGGATAGTGAGTCAGTATAAATGACTACATTTATTGGAGAGAGAGAGAGAGAGAGAGAGAGAGAGAGAGAGAGAGAGAGAGAGAGAGAGAGAGAGAGAGAGAGAGAGAGAGAAAGATAGAGATTTTACGCCCTCTGAGTCAATTTATTGGAGGATTAGTTAAATTATTTAAGTAGGAGCATACTTCGAGTATTGCCCAAAGTTCAGCACTAAAAATCGAAAGGTAGTCATTTAATTGGAAAGATTTTGTTATTTCTAATGTAGGAATGGTGAAAGCACATACTACTTTGTGGTCGATTTTCGAACCGTCTGTATAAATTTGTAGAAAAAAATTTATCTGCTTCAATTTTTTCTTTAGCTGCTATACTTATTAAATTAACTTCTTCTTTCGAAAATTTACTATTTAAAGTTGTATCATATTGGATTTCTTCTCAATTTCTTATGTGAACTTGGTAAATTGGGTTGGTCACCAATAGTTTGGCTCGCCGGGGCAATTGGCCAGGTATCATTTAAACACCTTGTCTAAAAACTGAACCATTTTTACTGGTGGGAATAGAGTCCCCCTGGTGTGCGGGCCGTATACCTGTCTGCATTCCCGCTCCCTTCTTCCCCCTTCTCCCTTTTAACTAAAATATGTGCCTGATGGGCTGAAGTGACTCTTTTGAGCCCACTATCTTTTAAAATCCCTTCTCCTATGCAGATAGGTGTCCGGTACGCACAACGGGGGTTTCTCTCGTAACCGTTGCGTTTTACGCTTGTGCTGCCCCCCCTTTTTGGGATTGCCCATGCGGTGTCCTGTCACTGCTCGGGGCGGAGAGGAGGGGTCCCTTCCCCTCCCTCCCTCCGTTCCGAGCATACAGGAGTCGTTAACCATCCCCACCCTCAACTCTCTCACCTTCTCTTTAAAACCATCTAGAGCTTAAATATAAATAAGAAAAATTTCCATCTATTTCACTTAAAATCTCAGACTCCATCATGACATCAGGGGCGGGAGAGTCTTTGTTGCTACCCCCCCCTGGGATCAGATGGAAAAAATAAAATTATTTATAACAATGGAGGCCTCTGGCGGTATGTCCCCCCACTTGCAAACGGCTCTATATAATATAACGGATCTGGACTAGATCTCATTTATTTAAATAATAAATTACACAAGGTCAAGTAACAGACCAAAATATACATAAAACAAACCAGATTTTAATAGCAACTTTTAACATAACTATTACACTTCAATATTCATAAACTAGCTTTTTACCAAATCTTAACTTATTTTTAACATAATAAACAATTTTAAAGATATAGATTTTAATAAAATAATCTTAATCTAAGCATAAAACGTCCTAATAGGACAGGTACAATCAATAAACAAAGGGTACACACATAGTAGTGGTGTACAAAGGTTCCTGGGAAAAGAAAATGAAACGACTGGCTCTTATAACCAACTCGTTATAGACGGACCCAGATTAAAACCGAACTTATATACCTAAAAGATCAGTTAGTAGGGGTTAGGTCCCACTACTCAATTAAAACAAAAACAACATAACTTTTAACAATTTTACATACTTACATATGTGAAAATTACATTATGCTCTGTCCTATGGACAAGATTAAATAAGTTAAACACATAACAAAATTTTAACATAGATTAAACACAACTTAGGTATCTTTTAAATAAGTTTTTCCATAAAAACAACAAATAACTTTACTTGTAAAAAGTCTAAACAGTTTGTTTGTAAAAGTTATGTACATAATAACAATGTACATATCAATTTTAATAATTTTTGGTCAAATAACTTTTGGTCTAAGGAGCAAAAGATAACAGTCGTCATTGGACCAAATAAATTCTGTACTCTAAAAAAACTCTTAAACAGCTATTAGTTGTATTGAGTCCTAAGGGACAAAACCTAATAGGCTAAAAAACCTAAAAACTAACCTAACCAAATAGTCTTACACAAAAGTGATGTACATAACCTTTTTTTTAGGTTTTTTAAACTGTATATTAGCTTGTACACAGGCATATGCCTGTCAAGAATTTTAATAATAAAGCTCTTCACGAGCACAAACACGGATTTTTTTATCATATAGCTCAGTTGAGCATAAAATGCATGAATTTTAACTGTAGCCCTGGGTTTTTTTAATCAGACCTCCTCCAATCTGCCAGATTTTAAAGCAAACAGCTAAATATCTTTTAAAAATTAAAATATTTTATCACAAACATAATTTTTACACTCTTCAACTTGCGCTATTAAAATAACTTTCATAAACTCTGTTAAAATAAATAACTTATTCTTTCAAAACTATATTTTATAAACTCAAAATCCACCTTTTTTCTAGGATCTTTATAAATTAAAATGCCCCAAATAGTCTGTTGACTCAGAAGGCGTAAAATCTCTATTTTTCTCTCTCTCTCGATTTCTTCTCTCTCCCACGGGGGGAAACACACCAAAGAGTGTGGAGAAACATCTTGTAGTTCCAATTTGGCTTCTTTAAATAAATTTGCAGAGTAATGAATAATATTTGTATTCCTTTCACTTGCCGTGGGATCTCTTTTCTTTTTAATTTCGTAGTCCAAAAATGGATCTATCATGTTCATTCTAAATTCTTTATATGACTCCTTTTGGCTGCGTACCATCGTAATAATAATGATAATGAAGAAAACTTATATAGCGCACATTCCAGGCTAGCTGCTCATGGCGCTTTACAAAAAAAAAATTACATTTAATCAAATCACATCAATACCCATGCCCGTACGCACACAAGCACACACACTGACGAACATAGCATATAATTTACATGCGCATGCACACATACATACAGTACATGCATACATACATACGTACCTACGTTCGTACATACATACATACATACACACAGACACAAACACACATCCCCACACACATGCATAAGCACATACCAGCGCGCGCATGCACACACACACTTTCTGTCTCCCAACTTTCCCACACACGCTTTCATTCTCACAATCCGATCATGGTGGACAGTAGTGTTCAGAGAATAGATGGGTTTTCAGGTTGGTTTTGAAAACTGACAGGGAGTTGGAATGTCTGAGAGACAGAGGGAGTTTGTTCCAAGTAGCTGGGGCCTGAAAAGAAAAGGATCTCTCGCCATAAGTTTTCGTTTTAATTGAGGGAGGCTGTAGAATACGAGAATCAGAAGAAGAACGAACGAAAAAAGTTTTTATCGTACTAAAAAGTTGGCGCAGTTTACCTTCATCAAATTCTGCAATGGTAGCCACCCGATGTCCCTGTACACTAATTTGTTTACTGCGTACACAGGGACATCGAGGGCGATTTTCAGTGCCTTAGTTTCTATAACTTGTAGCTTCTGAAACTGACTTTTGGTCAAGGAGTGAAAGGCCTCCATTCCATAGGTCAAACGGCTGCGCACCAGGGCCCTAACCAGATTAACCAGGAATTTTGGGTCTTTAGCCCATCTTTCTTTAGAAATCACTTTTATAAAATTTAAGGCTTGTGTAGCCTTTTTTGCTCGTCGTCGCCGCCACTGCCAATCTTTATGTAGGCGTGGTCAGCAAATGACATGCATTGAGAGTTGCGGCCCCTAAGTTCAAGGTCGCCATTTTGATGCCGGTGTGAAGATGATATCCTACATCTATCAAATAAGTACCCCTAACTGCCCCTAGCCAATCATAATCGTTTGTTTGTCCGCCATTGTTGATTGTACGAAACTAAGTGCATGGCTTTGTACATCGATTTATCGGCAAATATGTAGATTTACACCCTCCTGCTCTATTTCTTGGTTCTTTCCGTGGTTAGGGATAGGGTTAGGGTTAGATGTTATAGTTCGTATGCGAGAGGTAGATATTTCATGACAGGTACTTATTTATTGTGACACCGTCTTGCCGAAGTTGTATGACTAGATTTTGAAGAGAACTGAAAGAACTTCAAACTCACGGCATTATCTTTACGAAAGCATTCCAGTTTGATTCTATGAGGCGGTGATTTGCACGCGACAGGCCTAGCAGAGTGCAAAATGTCGGGAGCGGCAACGAAGCGCAAGAACCTGAAGCCGAAGGCTCCCAAACAGAAGTTGTTCCGAGCCAACGACCCGCTGCTCAGTGTCTTCATGTGGGGCATCAACCACACGGTGAGTCACATTGATGAGCCAAGATTACTTGCGGGAACTGGCTGGCTGGGCCAAGCTTTCTATTTTTCTTCTTCTTGATAATTTGTTGTCTCGCGCATTCCCGTAGATCCTCCAAATGGTTTGCAGCGACATAATACGTCTTGAGTCTCCCGCTTTCAAGAAGGGAGAGCGGTATAGACCGGAAAACTACAGGCCGATATCCCTGACGTGCGTCCTGTGTAAAGTCATGGAGCATGTAGTGGTCAGCACCATCATGCAGCATCTGGAGGGAAACATCATTCTGCGGCCAGAACAGCATGGATTCCGGCGCAGACGGTCATGTGAGACCCAGCTTCTGAGCTTTGTGGATGAACTGACGGAGGAGTTGGAGAGGGGAAACCAGGAAGACTTCATAGTCTTAGACTTCTCCAAAGCCTTTGACAAGGTAAATCATTGCCTGCTGACCCACAAGCTCAAGAGGTATGGCATCACAGGGAAGGTAAACAGCTGGATCAGCGCCTTCCTTACCGGACGCACACAGTGTTGTGGTGGACGGAGAAAGATCTGCCCCAATCACAGTCGAGTCAGGGGTCCCTCAAGGCTCTGTGTTAGGACCAACCCTCTTTCTGATATATATATATATATATATATATATATATATATACATAAACGACTTGTCAGTGGAAATCATATCCAAGTCAAGACTATTTGCTGACGACACGACCTGCAGCAAAACTAAACAGTCTGGAGGATCACCACCAACTCCAAAGTGACCTGAACGCCCTTACCACCTGGAAAAAGACCTGGTCCATGCAGTTCCACCCTAGCAAATGCCAGGTACTGAAAGCAACTCGCAAGAGAGAGAAGAAGGAAGGAAAGTACACCCTCCACGACCAAGAACTTGTGAAGTAGAAGAAATAAAGTACCTGGGTGTGACAATCACTGATGACATCAGATGGTGCCCTCATGTTGCAAATATCAGCAAGAAAGCAAACAAGACCCTTGGCTTTCTGAGGCGAAACTTGAAGACCACAAATAAAAGGCTGAGAGAAACTGCCTACAAAGCCTTTGTTCGCCCAGTGCTGGAGTACTCCAGCACAGTGTGGGACCCCTACACAAAGAAAGAAACCCACACCCTGGAAAAAGTCCAGAGAAGGAGTGCCCACTGGGTGGCACATAGATAATGCCAAACCTCCAGTGTGGATGAGATCCTCACAACATTGGAGTGGCCATCCCTTGAGGAAAGAAGAAAGAACAAGAGACTTGAGATGTTCTACAAGTACAACCAGGGCCTAGCTGAAATAAACTCAGCCTACCTGCCAGTTCGATCAGGCACAAGACGAGGCGCCAGGAAATCAAACACCAAGGCGTACGACGTTCCATCTTGTCGTACTCTGTACAGGAAAATGTCCTTCTTCCCCCGGACAATCCCAGACTGGAATGTGCTTCCCCAGGACACGGTGGAAGCTGAGTCCCTGGACCTCTTCAGGGGTCCTATTCATGGGGCGTACGTACGCGGAAACGTCTGCACTTTCCAGGGAAAGTTGCAATTCATGGGGCCTGACTGACCTAAAACCTTCGGCGTACGGGCGAACTAAAGGGCTGAAATTTAGTCAAGCGAATTCGGCAGACTAGGAGCTGTACGTCTGAACTACGGTCGAGATTGGGAGATGCAAAGGCGGCGATTTATTCGGTTTATTGCTAAAATGGGTGTGTATGTTGGCATGAAAGTACATATCTGCGATAGAAAAAACATCGTGCAACACTTAAAAAGTTGTTTTTGAAGATGATTCATGCTACAGCATGACAAAAACCAAGCCGTCAGTAGGCCTACGTTGAAAGCGTGAACCACAATGAGATTGCTTCATGGCGGACTCGCATGTCTCGAGGGTTAGCTTGTGTTTGTTTGTTTTTTTTGTGTGTGCGCGTGCGGGCGTGTGTGCATGCGCCGCATGTGTGTGAGAGAGAGAGAGGTCATTTGAACTTTTTATTCTGTTAGGCTCGACATAATTCAGTTCCACTACTAGTCTATTATCACTCACACACCCTACACAAATTTGTTATTTAATTATTTTAGCTTATAGTTATACCACATCCTAAATTTGAGCACTTAACTGAAACTCAGACAGAGAGTGTCGAAACAATACTAACTATATCTTATAAGCCTACTGCTAGGCCTAGGCAAAACTAGCTAGGGCCTACATTCCTTTCCAACACACACACACACACACACTGCCTCTCACATAGGCTAGGCCTAGCAGTCTCTGCCTCGCGCACCGGTTGTTTTCCTCTGCGTAGCGCGGAAGAAAGTATAGCGCATGCGCACATGTCAGCATTATCGGGGAATTCCGAAGTAGTTCCGACGTATGAAGTCTAAAGCTGACATCTGACCTGTAAGTCGCGACTACACTGCTCGGATAGTTCAGATGTGGATAGTTCAGACGTGGATAGTTCAGACGTGGATAGTTCAGACGTGGATAGTTCAGACGTCAAATGTCTGACGTAGTCAACGTAGCCGCTATGAATTACTCCCCAGGTCCAGACTCGGCTCCCAAATCTGATTTCAACCATTTATGTTTATCTAATTTACTTATTATTTATTTATTTATTATTTGTTTCTAACTTGCTTTGACTTGGTTGTGCGCACGACCATCGTTTTTCTTTTCTTTTTTTTCTCCATTATCGGCAGAATCTTCAGCTTGATGAAGGAGGCCGATCAACGGGAAGAAGAAGAAGAATAGTCAGAAGTGACTGTGGTTGCTATAAGGATTTAGGAAAGGAAGAAAGGAACGACCCCTATGAAAGAAAGGACTATGGCCAACAAAAAGGCTGTCACTACCACCAAGACAGCAACTTTAACTCTTTCTGTGTCAGTACCGTCAAGACAGAAATGTAAATTTTCTTGTATCATTATCATCAAGACAGAAAATTGTAAAGCCTTAATCAAATTAATGTCATTTACATCAAGACATTAATTTCAAATCCTATGTGTCATTACCATCAAGGCATCAATTTTAACTCTCAATGCGCTCTTCAAATCCATAGCCTTCATAGGCTCCTACAACGTACATATCCAGATCCAGATCCAGACCCGCTGCTCAGTGTCTTCATGTGGGGCATCAACCACACGGTGAGTCATAGTGATCACACACACTCATGTACACACACACGCACACACACATGCACACACGCACACGCACACGCACACACACACACCACACACACACAGTGACACACACACACACACACACAGAATGGTGCTGAATAATGCCAAATGGTGCAGAATGGTGAGATCACTAAATATGGCCAAACCATCAAATGGTGGGGCCGAATGGTGGAAGCATTAACTTTTAACCCTAAAAACAGCCGCCCAAAACAGCAACGTGAATGCTAAGTCCGCTATTTGTCTTCCTTCTGCAACTTTTTACAACACTAATTTAGTTGACTTTGCAGCGGTGGATGTGGCGATCGTTGAACGAGGTAGGCTTTCAGTTCATTTTTGTTTGTTGATTATTTTGTTTACAAAAATATTTCTTTGATGATAATAGCCCTAAACCGATTCAAACTTTGTCCATTACCTGATTCAAGGCGACATTTGCAGATAATTGTCCCAACCATTCAGTGTTTTGACCATTCGGCATTACCATTTGGCACTGGTCATTCTGTGTTTAGACACGCCACACACACACGCACGCACACGCACACGCACACGCACACACGCACACGCACACACCACGCACACGCACACGCACACGCACACGCACACACACGCACACACACACAAACACACTCTCTCTCTCTCTCTCTCTCCTCTCTCTCTCTCTCTCTCTCTCTCTCTCTCTCTCTCTCTCTCTCTCTCTCTCTCTCTCTCTCTCTCTCTCTCTCTCTCTCTCTCTCTGCTGGTGTGGTGTTCTCGGATTACCGTGTTCTCAATTTACGTGTGCATGCGTAAAATTGAGACAGTAATCTCATAGCGTATCATCAACTTTTATTTTTTGTGTATTTGACGGTTTTCAGGTTAGGGTTAGGAATAGGGTTAGGGATAGGTTTAGGGTCAGTTTGGAATACAAAAAAAATAAAAGTTAATGGTACGTTATGATCTACGGAAATGTGCAAGATGGTACAGAAATAAAGATGAAAGAAGTGGACAGAAGATTAAAAGTGGACAGAAGAAAATGAAGAAGACTCATCTTAGACTGAAAGCTTGGCCCAGCCAGCCAGGTCCCACTGATCAGGAAAAAGGGTGAGGGGTGAAAGGGAGCATCATGATGATGAGGATGATGATGACATGATGATGATGATCACATGATGGTGATGATCAAATGATGAGGATAACAATGATGGTGATGATCAGATGATGGTGATGATGATGATGATGATCAGATGATGGTGATGATCACATGATGGTGATGATCACATGATGGTGATGATCAGATGATGAGGATAACAATGATGGTGATGATCAGATGATGGTGATGATGATCGGATGATGGTGATGATCAGATGATGGTGATGATCAGATGATGGTGATGATCAGATGATGGTGATGATCAGATGATGAGGATAACAATGATGGTGATGATCAGATGATGGTGATGATGATCAGATGATGGTGATGATCAGATGATGGTGATGATCACATGATGGTGATGATCAGATGATGAGGATAACAATGATGGTGATGATCAGATGATGGTGATGATGATCGGATGATGGTGATGATCAGATGATGGTGATGATCAGATGATGATGATCACATAATGTTGATGATCACATGATGGTGATGATGATCAGATGATGATGATGATGGTAGCAATGATGGTGGTGATCAGATGATGATGATGATAGCAATGATGTTGATGATCACATGATGGTGATGATCAGATGATGATGATAGCAATGATGGTGATGATCAGATGATGATGATGATAGCAATGATGGTGATGATCAGATGATGGTGATGATCAGATGATGATGATAGCAATCACTGATGATCAGATGATGATGATGGTAGCAATGGTGGTGATGATCAGATGATGATGATGATGATAGCAATGATGGTGATGATCAGATGATGATGATGATAGCAATGATGGTGATGATCACATGATGGTGATGATCAGATGATGATGATGATAGCAATGATGGTGATGATCAGATGATGATGATGATCAGATGATGGTGATGATAGCAATGATGGTGATGATCAGATGATGGTGATGATCACATGATGGTGATGATCACATGATGATGATGATAGCAATTATGGTGATGATCAGATGATGGTGATGATCACATGATGATGATGATAGCAATTATGGTGATGATCAGATGATGGTGATGATCAGATGATGATGATGATAGCAATAATGGTGATGATCAGATGATGATGGTGTTACATATAATGATAATAATAAAGACATTTATAGAGCGCACGTTCTAGACGAACTACTCATGGCGCTAATTAACAAAGCTAAAATTCACTCCATATGCAAGATTACATCATACACGAAACATACTCAGATGTGCTCGCATTCCCACCGTCACCCCCACGCAAAACATACTCATAGATATACAAACATGTACACGCATATCTACACATTGGTATCCACAAATGCATCCTTCCCTCCCCACACACAAACACACTCACATTAATGCACACAAACACACACACATATTTGCGCGTATGCACAAGCACACACATGCGCGCGTGCGCACATACAAAAACAAACTCAGTTATTACATGCCCCATTCCCCTCCTCCCATCTAATCCGCGCACACTTCATTCATGCAGACCCATCACAAGCATTAGCGTTGAGAGAAGAAGTGCGTTTTGAGATTAGCCTTAAAGACTGACAGAGAGTTGGAATGTCTGACTCTTGAGAGATGATGGTAGTTTGTTCCAAGTAGCTGGGGCCTGAAAGGAAAAGGATCTTTCACCGTAAGTTTTTGTTTTAACCAAGGGATGCTGCAGAAGACGAGAATCAGAGGAAGAACGGAGCTGACCAGAGGGTGTGTAAGTATGCAGCAGATCAGACAAGTACTGAAGTAGGTAGGAGCTGAGTCAGAAATGACAGCAAAGCTAAGAGTGGAAAGTTTGTACTCAATTCTATCAGAGATCGGCAGCCAGTGCAGAGAATGGAGAAGAGGTGTTACATGGTCGAATTTGGAGGATTTGAGGACCAGTCATGCAGCGTTGTTTTGGATTCTCTGAAGTCTGTTAAGCAAGTACTTGGGAAGGCCAGTGAGAAGAGAGTTGCAGTAATCTATTTTAGAAAGGACAAAAGCACAGACTAAGGTTTTAGTGGCATCGGTGGAGATATATATACTGACGAACAGAACTGATTTTTACGAAGCTCAAGATAGGCTGATCTGCAGATACTGGACACATGCTGCTGAAGGGAGAGGCTTTGATCTAAGGTGACACCAAGACTGCGGACAGAAGAGGCAAAGGAGATAGTGGTGTTGTTGATTGTGACAGAGACTGGAAGTGAAGAATCATTGAGCAGTTTTTTTAGGACATGCTAACATAAGTTCAGTTTTATCCTCGGCTGTATAGTTTGTTATGTGTCATCCAAGTTTTTAGGTCAGCTATGAGTCCGCGATATCAGCCCACTAACTTCAGCAAGAGAGGCCGACTGAATCACTTCTGTATCGTCAGCAAAACTCTCATGTGACAAGAAATGTTTACACAACATCGGACACAGGAGCAGCATAGAGCACTAAAAGAATAGGTCCCAGAACAGAACCCTGTGGTACACCATACTTGAGAGCAGAAGGCTCTGAGTACTTGCCACCAACACAGACAGTCTGGGTGCGGTCGGATAAATAGCTCTCAAACCAGGCCAGGGCAAGGTCATGGATACCAAAATATCTTTGAGTCGGCGAAGGAGAATAGAATGATCAATAGTGTCGAAAGCGGCACTAAGGTCAAGGAGAGCCAAGAGAGAAACTTTGTTTTCATCAAAACATAGAAGAATATCGTTTACAATTTTGAGGAGGGCTGTTTCTGTACTGTGACATTTTCTATAGGCGGATTGATGGGGGCTCAGAAGGTGATTTTGTTCTAAGTGTGCAAGTAGTTGACAAAGCACAACCATTTCTGTGAGTTTTGAAAGAAAGGATAGATTGGACACAGGTCTATAGCTTTTCAGATTGAGTGTAATTAAGTCAGGTCGGCTTACAGATGATGTTCATGCCAGATGCTTTGATGGTGGGGATGATGGTGATGCTGATGCCAGATGCTTTGATGGTGATGATGCTGATGGTGATGATGATGTTACAGATCAGTGAGTTAAGTCAGGTCAGTGTACAGATGATGTTCATGCCAGATGCTTTGATGGTGGTGGTTGATGATGATGATGATGTTACAGATCAGTGAGTTAAGTTAGGTCAGTGTACAGATGATGTTCATGCCAGATGCTTTTGATGGTGGTGATGATGATGATGATGATGATGATGATGAATGTTACAGATCAGTGAGTTAAGTCAGGTCAGTGTACAGATGATGTTCATGCCAGATGCTTTGATGGTGGTGATGCTGATGGTGATGATGATGTTACAGATCAGTGAGTTAAGTCAGGTCAGTGTACAGATGATGTTCATGCCAGATGCTTTGATGGTGGTGATGATGATGATGATGATGATGATGATGTTACAGATCAGTGAGTTAAGCCAGGTCAGCATACAGATGATGCTGATGCCGGATGCTTTGATGGTGGCGATGATGATGATGATGATGATGATGTTACAGATCAGTGAGTTAAGTTAGGTCAGTGTACAGATGATGTTCATGCCAGATGCTTTGATGGTGGTGATGATGATGATGATGATGATGATGTTACAGATCAGTGAGTTAAGCCAGGTCAGCATACAGATGATGCTGATGCCGGATGCTTTCAAGTCCTTCAGCAAGATCAGAGTAGACAACCACCTCTTCAACAAGTCAGTCTCTGTCTGTCTGTCTCTCTGTTTCTGTCTCTGTCTCTCTCTCTGTTGTCTCTCTCTCTCTGTGTTCTGTCTCTCTCTCTCTCTCTCCTCTCTCTTCCCGTCTCTCTCTCTCTCGTCTCTCTCTGTGCGTTTGTGTGTGTGTGTGTGTGTGTGTGTTCATGCCGTGTCTGTGTGTGTGCAGCATGCCGTGTCTGTCAAGGCGAAAGTATTGCAATTGTTATCATTGTTAACATTGTTCTAGTGTGTTTGTTATTATTTTATAGAATTGTTATCATTGTTCTAGTGTGTTTGTTATTATTTTATAGAATTGTTAGCATTGTTCTAGTGTGTTTGTTATTATTTTATAGAATTGTTATAATTGTCAACATTGTTCTAGTGTGTTTGTTATTATTTTATAGAATTGTTAGCATTGTTCTAGTGTGTTTGTTATTATTTTATAGAATTGTTATAATTGTCAACATTGTTCTAGTGTGTTTGTTATTATTTTATAGAATTGTTTTAATTGTCAACATTGTTGTAGTGTGTTTGTTATTATTTTATAGAATTGTTATAATAGTCAACATTGTTCTAGTGTGTTTGTTATTATGTTATAGAATTGTTATAATTGTTAGCTTTGTTCTAGTGTGTTTGCTATTTATAGAATTGTTATAATTGTTAGCTTTGTTCTAGTGTGTTTGCTATTTATAGAATTGTTATAATTGTTAGCTTTGTTCTAGTGTGTTTGCTATTTATAGAATTGTTATAATTGTTAGCTTTGTTCTAGTGTGTTTGCTATTTATAGAATTGTTATAATTGTTAGCTTTGTTCTAGTGTGTTTACTATTTATAGAATTGTTATAATTGTTAGCTTTGTTCTAGTGTGTTTGCTATTTATAGAATTGTTATAATTGTTAGCTTTGTTCTAGTGTGTTTACTATTTATAGAATTGTTATAATTGTTAGCTTTGTTCTAGTGTGTTTGCTATTTATAGAATTGTTATAATTGTTAGCTTTGTTCTAGTGTGTTTGCTATTTATAGAATTGTTATAATTGTTAGCTTTGTTCTAGTGTGTTTGCTATTTATAGAATTGTTATAATTGTTAGCTTTGTTCTAGTGTGTTTACTATTTATAGAATTGTTATAATTGTTAGCTTTGTTCTAGTGTGTTTGCTATTTATAGAATTGTTATAATTGTTAGCTTTGTTCTAGTGTGTTTGCTATTTATAGAATTGTTATAATTGTTAGCTTTGTTCTAGTGTGTTTACTATTTATAGAATTGTTATAATTGTTAGCTTTGTTCTAGTGTGTTTGCTATTTATAGAATTGTTATAATTGTTAGCTTTGTTCTAGTGTGTTTGCTATTTATAGAATTGTTATAATTGTTAGCTTTGTTCTAGTGTGTTTACTATTTATAGAATTGTTATAATTGTTAGCTTTGTTCTAGTGTGTTTGCTATTTATAGAATTGTTATAATTGTTAGCTTTGTTCTAGTGTGTTTGCTATTTATAGAATTGTTAATACCGTATTGTTGGGACTATGAGGCGCACCCCCCAAATTTTACACAATATTCAGATTCTGTTATTATAGTGTTAGTCGTATTATACGGCGCAGGGGTCTTTCTCAGACATATCGCCTTATCCCTATGCCTCCCGATCTATCGAACCGAGAATCGATCCCATTGCATAAGAGAAGGGGAGTAACTCCGAACGTCACACCAAATCTTTTATTTAAAAAAATCACCCAAAATAAAGTCGAACTCACATTTCATTTATGAAAGATGCATATTGAATAGCAATGATGATATTTTCATTTGAAAGCTAACACAATGTCATACAACAAACCTTGAATTAGAAAAAAAAATCCGTAATGGCACTCCAAACATCCAACCAGGTCAATACTGCTCACGTCACGTGGCAAAAAAACAAAAATTTGGCGTCACTTTGAAAAATCAGTTAAAAAAGACTATTGGGTGCTTTCCCTTGCTGTAAAGACCAAAAACCGACCTGGGAGTGTCAGAAACAGGAAGAACTAACTTAGTATATTGCATTGTGGGTAGGGAGAAAGTGAAAGTGAACGTACTAGACCTGGCGTTCAGCGAGCGCAATCGGCGTCATCGGCCACCAGGGAAGAAAAAAAATCGGGCGGATTTCGGTTCTGCAGCCTTGAGAGGGTTAAAGTCCGAAAAATACGGTACTGTTTTATTTTGTTGGTGTCTTAAGAAGGTGAAGGAGTATTGTCCCTTGGTGTCATTGTTGTATTATAGCTGTTATAATTCATAACATGAAAATAATTGTTGTAAATGTAATACTGTTACAGGGACTGCATGCCCAGTCACTTCAAGGTGAAGGAGTATTGTTGGTGTTGTTAACCCTTTCACCACCAAAGTCGCATTTTAGCACCACAGTGATTTAACACCTACGTCACTAAAAAAGCATCAAATTGGTGTCTATTATCCAAAGACCCCATTGTCTTAGTTTTGGGAAGTAAGGATAGACCTTATTTTATATATTTCATAGAAGAACCCCCAATACTGCTGATGGATTTTGTAAATTTAATGGAACCTTTTGGCTGAAATATGGATCGCGGTGAAAGGGTTAAAGCTGTTATAATTCATAATGTCATGATAATATTGTTGCAGGGACTGCATGCCCAGTCACTTTATGGTGAAAGAGTATTGTCCCTTGGTATTATTAAAGCTGTTGTAATTCATAATGTCATGATAATATTGTTGTAATATTGTTGCAGGGACTGCATGCCCAGTCACGTCAAGGTGAAGGAGTATTGTTGGTGTTATTAAAGCTGTTATAATTCATAATGTTATGATAATATTGTTGCAGGGACTGCATGCCCAGTCACGTCAAGGTGAAGGAGTATTGCTGGTGTTATTAAAGCTGTTATAACTCATAATGTTATGATAATATTGTAATATTGTTGCAGGGACTGCATGCCCAGTCACGTCAAGGTGAAGGAGTATTGTTGGTGTTATTAAAGCTGTTATAACTCATAATGTTATGATAATATTGTAATATTGTTGCAGGGACTGCATGCCCAGTCACGTCAAGGTGAAGGAGTATTGTTGGTGTTATTAAAGCTGTTATAACTCATAATGTTATGATAATATTGTAATATTGTTGCAGGGACTGCATGCCCAGTCACGTCAAGGTGAAGGAGTATTGTTGGTGTTATTAAAGCTGTTATAATTCATAATGTTATGATAATATTGTTGTAATATTGTTGCAGGGACTGCATGCCCAGTCACGTCAAGGTGAAGGAGTATTGTTGGTGTTATTAAAGCTGTTATAATTCATAATGTTATGATAATATTGTTGTAATATTGTTGCAGGGACTGCATGCCCAGTCGCTTTAAGGTGAAGGAGTATTGTCCCTTGATGTTATTAAAGCTGTTATTGATGTCTGACAGTCATTATTATCAGAAATAGGCCTATTGTCCTGCTTGGTGGTTCTACTGATGCGTTGTTATATCATGATCATCATCATGATGATCATCATCATCATCATGATCATCATTTCTGCTTGGTGGTTCTACTGATGCGTTGTTATATCATGATCATGATCATCATCATCATCATCATCATCATTTCTGCTTGGTGGTTCTACTGATGCGTTGTTATATCATGATCATCATCATCATCATCATTTCTGCTTGGTGGTTCTACTGATGCGTTGTTATATCATGATCATCATCGTCATCATGATCATCATCATCATCATCATTTCTGCTTGGTGGTTCTACTCATGCGTTGTTATATCATCATCATCATCATCATGATCATCATCATCATCATCATCATCATTTCTGCTTGGTGGTTCTACTCATGCGTTGTTATATCATGATCATCATCATGATCATCATCATCATCATCATCATCATTTCTGCTTGGTGGTTCTACTGATGCGTTGTTATATCATGATCATCATCATCATGATCATCATCATCATGATCATCATTTCTGCTTGGTGGTTTCTACTGATGAGTTGTTATATCATGATCATCATCATCATGATCATCATTTCTGCTTGGTGGTTCTACTGATGCGTTGTTATATCATGATCATCATCATCATGATCATCATTTCTGCTTGGTGGTTCTACTGATGAGTTGTTATACTATCATCATCATCATCATCATGATGATCATGATCATCATTTCTGCTTGGTGGTTCTACTGATGCGTTGTTATATCATGATCATCATCATGATCATCATCATCATCATGATCATCATCATCATGATCATCATTTCTGCTTGGTGGTTCTACTGATGAGTTGTTATACTATCATCATCATCATCATCATGATGATCATGATCATCATTTCTGCTTGGTGGTTCTACTGATGCGTTGTTATATCATGATCATCATCATCATGATCATCATTTCTGCTTGGTGGTTCTACTGATGCGTTGTTATATCATGATCATCATCATCATGATCATCATTTCTGCTTGGTGGTTCTACTGATGAGTTGTTATACTATCATCATCATCATCATCATGATGATCATGATCATCATTTCTGCTTGGTGGTTCTACTGATGCGTTGTTATATCATGATCATCATCATCATGATCATCATCATCATGTTCATCATCATCATCATGATCATCATTTCTGCTTGGTGGTTCTACTGATGCGTTGTTATATCATGATCATCATCATCATTTCTGTTTTACTTATTATTACTACTAATATTAGTATTGGTAGTGGTGGTGGTGGTTCCCATTTTACTTATTCATTATTATACCATCATCTTCATCATTATCACTGTTGTTGTTGTAGTGATTGTCAACTTAACTCTTTTAATGCACACGCTTATCCACTTGCACACACGTACACACATATGCATGCGCATGCGCACACACGCATTATATACATACACACACACACACAGAACGGGGGCACATACGCACACGCACACACTCTCTCTCCCACACATACACCAGCTTCACACAGTATGAATGTGTCAGTACACCAAGCACTAGGTCACACAGAAACCCAGACATTTTTGTATCAAAATAACAACACTTAAGGCTCTTGGAAATGTCCATCTTAGTCAGACACACAGACAATAGGATGAAAGAGAGCAGGGAAAAAAGCCTACCTAAAAAATAAAAAAAGTGGGGGGGGGGGGGAGAGAGAAAAAGGAGGAGAGAAAAAAAGGAACAAAGAAAAAAGGAGGAAAGGAATAAAAAAAGAAAAGAAAGGGTTAAAAATGAAGGCGGAAGTGGTGGTGGGTTGCATGATGAGTGAGCAAGATAGCGGATGAATGATTGGGTGTGGTGTGAGAGTTACATATTTGTTCAATGTAAATTTATGTTTCATACTTTTATTTAATATTTTTATTTTTACACGGTGGAAGACAAGTTTCCATTTGCATTGTACAATGCCAATGGACATTTAAAGAAACTTATGACTTGTGACTTATAATTCATAATGTTATGATAATATTGTTGTAATATTGTTGCAGGGACTGCATGCCCAGTCACGTCAAGGTGAAGGAGTATTGTTGGTGTTGTTGGTGTTATTATAGCTGTTATTATTCATTTTATTATGATAATATTGTTGTAATATTGTTGCAAGGACTGCATGCCCAGTCACTTCAAGGTGAAGGAGTATTGTTGGTGTTGTTGGTGTTATTATAGCTGTTATTATTCATTTTATTATGATAATATTGTTGTAATATTGTTGCAAGGACTGCATGCCCAGTCACTTCAAGGTGAAGGAGTATTGTCCCTTGGTGTTATTATTGCTGTTATAATTCATGTTATGATAATATTGTTGTAATATTGTTACAGGGACTGCATGCCCAGTCACTTCAAAGTGAAGGAGTATTGTCCCTTGGTGTTATAGCTGTTATAATTCATATTATTATGATAATATTGTTGCAGGGACTGCATGCCCAGTCACTTCAAAGTGAAGGAGTATTGTCCCTTGGTGTTATTGGTGTTATTATTGCTGTTATAATTCATGTTATGATAATATTGTAATATTGTTGCAGGGACTGCATGCCCAGTCACTTCAAGGTGAAGGAGTATTGTCCCTTGGTGTTCAGGAATCTGAGACAGAAATTTGGTGAAGACGACAACCAGTATATGGTGAAGTATAGAAAACACACACACACACACACACACACAGTCCAATACACACACACACATCTAATTATATACAGACATTTGTGTTGAATTGTAGACAAATTGAAACAGCACTTTGATGGCAAATATAAACTGAATATTAAGTACAGATACAGGAAAGATATGGGCTCTTGCCTTAATTGGTGAACATGCAGTTAGCAATATTTTAATTGGTGAATATATTATGGTCACAGTGATGTGATTGGTGCACATGATGTTAACAAAGTTTTAATTGGTTCACATGTTCTTTCCAGTGTTTTGATTGGTTGGTATAATGTTAAGAGTGATTTGATTGGTGCACAGGCGTCGCTGACTCAGGACATTCAGCTGACAGACGCGGCAGGAAAGAGCGGAGCTCGTCTGTTCCTGTCATGTGACCAGCGATACTTTATCAAAACCATGGTGTCAGAAGAAGTTGAATTAATGCACTCCATATTACAACAGTATCATAAGGTACAGTGTGAGTGTGTGTGTGTGTCGGGGGACCAGCGATACTTTATCAAAACCATGGTGTCAGAAGAAGTTGAATTAATGCACTCCATATTACAACAGTATCATAAGGTACAGTGTGTGTGACCAGCGATACTTTATCAAAACCATGGTGTCAGAAAAAGTTGAATTAATGCACTCCATATTACAACAGTATCATAAGGTACAGTGTGTAGTGTGTGTGACCAGCGATACTTTGGCAATGCAAAACCATGGTGTCAGAAAAAGTTGAATTTAATGCACTCCATATTACACCAGTATCATAAGTTACAGTGTGTGTGACCAGCGATACTTTATCAAAACTAATGGTGTTCACCAGCCTCCCACGTGGTGTAGTGGTTAGCGTCGCGGAATACAGGCTGGGAGGTCAATTGTGGATTCGAATCGCTCATCAGAGGCTGTAGGGATTTTTTTCGGTCCTGGACAGACTCCTACGCAGAGTGAGTGGCTTTTGGCTCAATGGGTTACTCTCGAAGCCATTCAGTCGAGCTTCATCCGCTTAGCGGATGCAATTCTGAGAGTGTTGCTCCTTAATTGCAAGACCAACACTGCAGGTGTCTGTAATTATCAGGCCTGGTTAATGCCAGGATATCATTATGAAAGGAAAGCGTAGAATACAGCCCTGCCATGCAGTCTCAGACCGATACGGAACTCCATATACATCATCACATTCGTTATCATCGGCCTCAATTTCCATCACATCATAAAATTAAAAAAAAATGTCTCAAATTCTGTGGCTTTGCCAGACCTGCTCTCATGGTGACATCAGTTTCGGTTTCCAATCCAGTCTATGGCCTTGGTGCATTTCACACGTCAAAGTCATGAGGATCAGTTGTGTATTCTGGGGAGCTGTCAGTGGACCAGGTAAGTGGTGGCGCCCTCGAAGGGAGGAGAACCTGCACTCACTATAGCTCCACGACTAAGAGAATATTGTCATCAGTAGGCTTAGTAGGTCCTGTCACACAACAGGCTTCCACTGAACTCCACCGAAGTGACTCAGCAGAAGTTCAGTGTCTCCTAGGTTGGTTGCCTCACTGACGGCCTACACATAGATTCTCTGCTGGTCTCGTGTTTCTGCAACTTGAACAAACCCGGGTGTAGCTGCGAATTGGGATTCGGAACGAGCTGCGTGGGAGCAACGCCAACTGTACAGCCCAGAAGATGGGACAGCAAAACCCCCCCCCAAAAACAACAACAAAAACTATGGTGTCAGAAGAAGTTGAATTAATGCACTCCATATTCCGGCATGGTAGACCTCCGCGAAAGTGAAAATTTGACACACACACAACAACCAAAAAAGCCGTGGTAAAAATTCGCTCAGGTGCCTAAAAATTATGTGCGTTAAAAACTATGCAATCGCTTCGCGGAACCGGATGTGAATGACTGAACAAGCAACTTCCCGCCGAATTTAGCAGTCGCGCGCGGCCTACTTCACGCCACACCGTTTCCAGATTTGTGATCCTAGTGCTTCTTCTTCTTCTTCTTCATGTTGACGCCCAACTTAATCATTTTAGTTTGAGTCGACATCTTTCAAATGAAATGCAGAATTGGTTGGATATACTTCACCCCCCCCCCCGAAACTCATTTTGCCCCCACTACCATGCCTGCATATTACAACAGTATCATAAGGTACAGTGTGTGTGTGTTTGTAGCAGAAACAGTTCAGAAACACTTATGCTAGGTACCAGCCGCGAACGAAGAGAGCAAATCTATTATTTTTATTTATTCGTTTTTTTTATTTTTTTTTAACGGTGGTGGTATAGTAGTAATGTTTTCAGTGGATTCTGTCCCGACTGACTGTATCTGTCTGACTATCAGACCTGCCTACCCCTACGGATTTTCCGTAGTTGCTACGGAATTTGACTATAAACTACAGAACTACGGTTGATAACCAAATTCTAAGATTTTCTGTTACCACAAAGTACGTTTTCTAGCACGTTTCGTTTCAGGTCCGCTTGCCTCTATATAGGTTCGTCTGAAGTTCATATAGGCGCGCGACAAGTAGGGCTCTCGTGCATGCGCCGTCCGACAATAGCATGACCAAAATGGCGGCGAGAGAAAGCATTCAGACGGGTGACAGCAATTCAGATTGCGAAGTTATTTCATGGAAACAAATATCAAAAAAAGATCGAAGAAGAAGAGTATATCAATATCTACTCAATCATACCGTGCACAATACACAGAAAGTTTTCTGTAGTGCGGATAGGCAGAACGCGAGATCGCTTGCACCGTGTGTCCGATGTGATTTTTTTTTTTTTTTTTTTTCCCCTTTCAAAAGTTGGGGACCGACGGGCCACGGGGGACTCGAATTCTCGATGATTGACAGTGGCATGTTGAATCAAACAACACGCATCGCAATCGACGTTAGCTAGCTGTACCGAAAAAACACCCAGAACATAACAAATGTCTTCGCTACAAACAATGAAACCGAGCTGGCTGTCAAAGTTTTGACTCGGGCAGAGATAACGTTTAGGCCTAAGTGTCGATCACTCGCACGGCCACGGTCACCGTGACGGTGTTCGGCCAGACACACGGAGGTATTCGAACTCGAAGTGAAATTAAAGTAGGCCAGATGTTTTCCCATTCTCTCTCTCGCTCGCTAAATGAGTAAAAATTATCTCTCTCTCTCTCTCTCTCTATCTCTCTCTCTCTCTCTCTCCTCTCTCTCTCTCTCTATCTCTCTCTGTCTATCTCTCTCAACTCTATCACCCTAACGCTCTCTCTCTCTCTCTCTCATCTCTACTCTCATCTCTCTCTCTCTCTCTCTCGCTCTCTCTCTCTGTAAAGCTCTCTCTCTGATTTACTGTTGGTCTTTTTCTGTGTTTTTCTTTTGTTTGTTGCTGTTGTATTATTTTTATATTCATGACTGATTGACGTCTCTCCGATAAGATCAAATATCTTTTCTTGTATGTATAACCCCCTCCCTAACCTTCCCTCTTGGTTCTCTTTCTCTTTGATCTACCCTATCCCCACCCCCCCCCCCCGCCCTTTGTTTTTGTTCTTTCTTTCCCACTCCGGTGTGTGATACTAACTCTACTGATAGTCCCGATTTTTTAAAATAAAATAATCAACAATGAATCCATACTGATGTCTACTTTAAATATAAATGTTAATATTTTCTATTTTATTCTTGTTTCTCTACAGAAAATAGTGACATAAAATCACTGTTGATTGTGGGCACTTAACCGTAAGAGGAGAAACACCAGACAGACACACACACAACACATGCAATGAATGACATGCAACACAGTAACCACAAAGATACACAAGACACATGATACACACAATAGCACACAAGCATTGGGTCATAAAAAAATACTGGCAAACTTCATTCTCTTCAGTTTCTTAATGCATTGCAAGCGAAATGTTATGGTCATGCTTTGCATATGAGTGATTTCGCGCCGCTCCGAAACACATGACTGCTGAAAAAAACCTCTCAAGCTGACTGAAAATTTAACTATTTCTGAGTTAAAAACATACTGACACAGCATTTTAGGAATAAGGCACTCTGGACTATATATCTATGTTCACACGATAATGTTTGAACGGAGGGACCCAGGACGCTCATTTTGCATGGGGATAGATAAGTGGTTTGATCGCGGCCCGTTCGAAAGTGTTATTTGGTCAAAGTTCAAGGTCCAATGGAGCCGAACATATATTATTTTGCTAGCAAGTGGGAAAGAGAGAAAAAGGAGCGTACGAGGAGCAGGCCGAAACCACCGCCCAGCCAGGCGTGACGCGCACGCTGAGTCATGCTTGTGATAGGGCCGTTGTGATACTCTGATCATCCTTTGTGGATAGGGCGTGGTCATACTCTGAGTCTGCCTTTGTTGATAGGGCCATGGTGAATACTCGGACTTCGGTCCTGATCATCCTTGTGTAGGGACGTGGTGATCTCTGCCTCGGGGTCCTTAGTCAATCCTTGGTTGTAGATGCCTAGTGGTGATAACTCTGATTCCGGCCCTGTAACAATCCTTTGTGATAGGGTAGGGCCGTGGTGGTACTCTGAATCGGCCCTGGAGTCATGCCTATTGTGATAGGGCCCGCGTGGTGATACTCTGACTCAATCCTTTGTGATAGGTCATGGTGATACTCTGACAGTTCGCCCGAGTCATGCGTTTGTGATAGGGCCATGGTGGATACTCTGACTTCGGCCACAACACGCTCGCAGGCACAATGCTGAATCATCCTTTGTGATAAGGGCCGGGGTGATACTCTGCTGACTTCGGCCCACACGCTCCAGGGCACAATGCTGAATCATCCTTTGTGATAGGGCAAATGTGATACTCTGACTCGGCCCACACGCTCGAGGCACAATGCGGCAACACTCCCTTGGATAGGGGCATGGTGATACTCTGACTCGGGCCCACACG
>CM065704.1:48634581-48639214 GCA_017654935.2 Phymorhynchus buccinoides | reverse complement strand
GCGCGTGACACGGCGTCTGCTCTTAAAAACAGACAAAACCGGGAACGGCATAAGCAAAAATAAAATGCGGCGGCAATTTTTTTTTTTTCCGTAGCAACGTTAAGGTTGCCGTAGCTCCGTAGCAAAGCTTTATTTTTCGTAGCTGCTACGGCCAAATCGTAGCAGTAGGCAGGTCTGACCAAAGGATTGATTCAGCATTGTGCCTGGAGCGTGTGGGCCGAGTCAGAGTATCACCATGCCCCTATCACAAAGGATTGATTCAGCATTGTGCCTGGAGCGTGTGGGCCGAGTCAGAGTATCACCATGCCCCTATCACAAAGGATTGATTCAGCATTGTGCCTCGAGCGTGTGGGCCGAGTCAGAGTATCACCATGCCCCTATCACAAAGGATTGATTCAGCATTGTGCCTGGAGCGTGTGGGCCGAGTCAGAGTATCACCACGGCCCTATCACAAAGGATTGATTCAGCATTGTGCCTGGAGCGTGTGGGCCGAGTCAGAGTATCACCATGGCCCTATCACAAAGGCATGACTCGGGGCCGAGTCAGAGTATCACCATGCCCTATCACAAAGGATTGATTCAGAGTATCACCACGGCCCTATCACAAAGGATTGATTCAGGGCCGAGTCAGAGCATCACCACGGCCCTATCACAAAGGATTGATTCAGGACCGAGTCAGAGTATCAGATCCATGAGTACCACCACGGCCCTATCACAAAGGATTGACTCAGGACCGAGTCAGAGTATCACCACGGCCCTATCACAAAGGATTGATTCAGGACCGAGTCAGAGTATCACCATGGCCCTATCACAAAGGCATGACTCAGAGTATGACCACGGCCCTATCACAAAGGATTGACTCAGAGTATCACCACGGCCCTATCACAAAGGCATCTATCTCATGCAGATGCCGCCTCGGTTTTACTTTCTTGATCTACACTTTCCGTTCACTTTAACCTTCTCTATATCATCGTCAACTGCCTGAGCTCAGTCCGTGTTGGTGAGTTCGAGGCCCCTTGATACAGCTCTTTTTCTGCTTCTCTCTTCCACGTGCTAAAATATATATTTCCTGCCTCATTGGCACCTTGAACTTTGTGTGGGACCAAATAACGCAGTCTTCAGATCACTTGGCCTCCCGATCATCCTAACTACCTATCCGCATGCATCATGCCATACTTATGAGCCTCCAGTGGGTCTCTTCGATACTAAATGTTATCGTGTTAACATAGATTAGAGATAAAGTCAAGAGCCTGCCTTATTCCTAAAATGCTTGTCCGTAGTTTTTTTTTTATTTTTTTTTTTAGTTTTTTAAATCAAGGAAATAGTTAAACTTTTCAGTAGCCTTTGAAGGGGGCGGTTTTTTTTTTTTTCTTATTTTCAGCATTCATTTTGTCGCGCGTGCGGTGAGGAGGCGGAAAATCACTTCATATGCACTAAGCATGACCATTAACATTTCGCTTTGCATGCATTAAGAAACTGAAATATGAACGTTGTGCAGTATTTTTTTTTTGTTTTTTTTTTTTTTTTTTTTTTTTTTATGACCCAATGCTTCCGTGGCTATTGTGTGTAATCACTATGTACTGGGTCTCTTTGTGTTACTGTGTGCATTGTCATTCATTGCCATGTGCTGTGTGTGCTTCTCTGTCACGGTGGTTTCATTACACCCCAATTTAATACCGGTTAAGGTGTGCCCACAATCAACAAATGTTGATGTTTTATGGCACTATTTCTGTCAGAGAAACAAGAATAAAATAGAAAATATTACATTTATATTTAAAGTATACATCAGTATGAATGCATTGTTGATTTATTTTTATTCAAAAAATGTGACTATCAGTAGTAGTATCACACACCTGAGTGGGAGAAAGAAAAACAGAAAAGGGGGGGGGGGGGGGGGGGGGGATATGGAGATCAAAGAGAAAGAGAAACACAGAGGGAAGGTAGGGAGGGGGTATACTATAACAAGAAATGATATTTGATCTATAGGAGAGACAGTCAATCAGTCATGAATATAAAAATAATACAACAGCAACAAACAAAAGAAAAACACAGAAAAAGACCAACAGTAAATCAGAGAGGACTGAGAGCTTGAGAACGAGAGAGAGAGAGAGAGAGAAAGAGAGAGGAGAGAGAGAGAGAGAGAGAGAGAGAGAGAGAGAGAGAGAGAGGGTGAGAGGTGAGAGAGAGACAGAGTGAGAGAGAGAGAGAGAGAGAGAGAGAGAGAGAGAGAGAGAGAGAGAGAGATAGAGAGAGAGATAGATTTTTACTCATTTAGCGAGCGAGAGAGAGAATGGGAAAACATCTGGCCTACTTTAGTTTCACTTCGAGTTCGAATACCTCTGTGTGTCTGACCGAACACCGTCACGGTGACCGTAGCCGTGCGAGTGATCGACACTTAGGCCTAAACGTTATCTCTGCCCGAGTCAAAACTTTGACACCCAGCTCGGTTTCATTGTTTGTAGTGAAGACATTTGTTATGTTCTGGGTGTTTTTCGGTACAGCTAGCTAACGCCGATTGCGATGCGTGTTGTTTGATTCAACATGCCACTGTCAATCATCGAGAATTCGAGTCCCCCGTGGCCCGTCGGCCCCCAACTTGAGAAATCACATCGGCACACGGTGCAAGCGATCTCGCGTTCTGCCTATCCGCACTACAGAAAACTTTCTGTGTATTGTGCACGGCATGCTTGAGAAAATATTGATTCACTTCTTCTTCGATCTTTTTTGTAAATTTTTTCCATGAAATAACTTCGCAAACTGAATCACTGTCACCCAACTGAAGGTTTTCTCTCGCCGCCATTTTGTTCACTCTAATGTCGAACGGCGCATGCGCGAGAGCCCTACTTGCCGCGCGCCTATACGAACTTCAGACGAACCTATACACAGGCAAGCGGGACCTCAAACGAACCGTGCTAGAAAACGTACTTTGCGGTAACAGAAAATCGTAGAATTTGGTTAGCAACCGTAGTTCTGTAGTTTATAGTCAAATTCCGTAGCAACTACGGAAAATCCGTAGGGGTAGGCAGGTCTGATAGTCAGACAGATACAGTCAGTCGGGACAGAATCCACTGAAAACATTACTACTATACTAGCTTCGCTCTCTTCGTTCGCGGCTGGTAATCATAAGTTTCTGAACTGTTTCTGCTACAAACACACACACACTGTACCTTATGATACTGTTGTAATATGCAGGCATGGTAGTGGGGGCAAAGTGAGTTTCGTGGAAGAATATCCAACCGATTCTGCATTTCATTTGAAAGATGTCGACTCAAACTAAAATGATGAAGTTGGGCGTCAAAATGAAGAAGAAGAAAAAGAAGCACTAGGATCACAAATCTGGAAACGTGTGGCGTGAGCTAGGCCCGCGCACGACTGCTAACTTCGGCAGGGAAGTTGCTTGTTCAGTCATTCACATCCGGTTCCGTCGAAGCTGATTGCATAGGTTTTAACGCACATAATTTTTAGGCACCCGAGCGAATTTTTACCCCGGCTTTTTTGTGTGTGTGTGTGTGTCAAATTTTCACTTTCGCGGAGGTCTACCATGCCGGAATATGGAGTGCATTAATTCAACTTCTTCTGACACCATAGTTTTTGTTGTTGTTTTTGGGGGGGGGTTGTGCTGTCCCATCTTCTGGGCTGTACAGTGGCGTTTGCTCCCACGCCGCTCGTTCCGAATCCCAATTCGCAGCTACTAACCCAGGGGTTTGTTCAAGTTGCAGAAACCGAGACCAGCAGAGAATCTATGTTAGGCCGTCAGGAAGGCAACCAACCGAGGAGACACTGCACTGCTGTTGAGTCACTTCGGTGGAGTTCAGTGGAGCCTGTTCAGGACACCACCTACTGACGACACTATTCTCTTAGTCACGGAGCCAGCGTGAGTGAGGTCCTCCTCCGAGGGCGCCACCACGACCGTCCACCGACAGCTCCCCAGAACACACTGATCCCCATGACTTTGACCCGAACGCACCAAGGCATAGACTGGATCGGAAACCGAAACTGAGGTCACCATGAGAGCAGGGCATGCAAAGCCACATAATTTGAGACATTTTTTTAATTTTATGATTGATGGAAAATGAGGCCGATTGATAACGATGATGATGATGATGCTATGGAGTTCCGTATCGGTCTGAGACTGCATGGCAGGGCTGTATTCTACGCTTCCTTTCATAATGATATCCCGGCGTTAACCAGACACCCGAGAACTACAGACACCTGCAGTGTTGGTCTTGAAATTAGAGCAACACTCTCAGAATCGCATCCGTTAAGCGGATGAAACTCGACTGTGTGTTTTCAGTCTTCCCATTGAGCCCATAGCCACTCACTCTGGGTAGGAGTCGGTCCAGGACCTGAAAATCAAAACCCTCGCCTCTGATGGGATTCGAACCCAAGACCTCCCAGCCAGTAGTCCGCGACGCTAACCACTACACCACGGCGGCTGGTGACACACCATAGTTTTGATAAAGTATCGCTGGTCACAACACACACACTGTACCTTATGATACTGTTGTAATATGGAGTGCATTAATTCAACTTTTTCTGACACCATGGTTTTGATAAAGTATCGCTGGTCACACACACACACACTGTACCTTATGATACTGTTGTAATATGGAGTGCATTAATTCAACTTCTTC
>CM065704.1:48559581-48629581 GCA_017654935.2 Phymorhynchus buccinoides | reverse complement strand
TTTGGTGTGACGTTCGGAGTTACTCCCCTTCTCTTATGCAATAGGATCGATTCTCGGTTCGATAGATCGGGAGGCATAGGGATAAGGCGATATGTCTGAGAAAGACCCCTGCGCCGTATAATACGACTAACACTATAATAACAGAATCTGAATATTGTGTAAAATTTGGGGGGTGCGCCTCATAGTCCCAACAATACGGTATTAACAATTCTATAAATAGCAAACACACTAGAACAAAGCTAACAATTATAACAATTCTATAAATAGCAAACACACTAGAACAAAGCTAACAATTATAACAATTCTATAAATAGTAAACACACTAGAACAAAGCTAACAATTATAACAATTCTATAAATAGCAAACACACTAGAACAAAGCTAACAATTATAACAATTCTATAAATAGCAAACACACTAGAACAAAGCTAACAATTATAACAATTCTATAAATAGTAAACACACTAGAACAAAGCTAACAATTATAACAATTCTATAAATAGTAAACACACTAGAACAAAGCTAACAATTATAACAATTCTATAAATAGCAAACACACTAGAACAAAGCTAACAATTATAACAATTCTATAAATAGCAAACACACTAGAACAAAGCTAACAATTATAACAATTCTATAAATAGCAAACACACTAGAACAAAGCTAACAATTATAACAATTCTATAAATAGTAAACACACTAGAACAAAGCTAACAATTATAACAATTCTATAAATAGCAAACACACTAGAACAAAGCTAACAATTATAACAATTCTATAAATAGCAAACACACTAGAACAAAGCTAACAATTATAACAATTCTATAAATAGCAAACACACTAGAACAAAGCTAACAATTATAACAATTCTATAAATAGCAAACACACTAGAACAAAGCTAACAATTATAACAATTCTATAAATAGCAAACACACTAGAACAAAGCTAACAATTATAACAATTCTATAAATAGCAAACACACTAGAACAAAGCTAACAATTATAACAATTCTATAAATAGCAAACACACTAGAACAAAGCTAACAATTATAACAATTCTATAAAAAATAGCAAACACACTAGAACAAAGCTAACAATTATAACAATTCTATAACATAATAACAAACACACTAGAACAATGTTGACTATTATAAAATTCTATAAAATAATAACAAACACACTACAACAATGTTGACAATTAAAACAATTCTATAAAATAATAACAAACACACTAGAACAATGTTGACAATTATAACAATTCTATAAAATAATAACAAACACTCTAGAACAATGCTAACAATTCTATAAAATAATAACAAACACACTAGAACAATGTTGACAATTATAACAATTCTATAAAATAATAACAAACACACTAGAACAATGCTAACAATTCTATAAAATAATAACAAACACACTAGAACAATGATAACAATTCTATAAAATAATAACAAACACACTAGAACAATGTTAACAATGATAACAATTGCAATACTTTCGCCTTGACAGACACGGCATGCTGCACACACACAGACACGGCATGAACACACACACACACAGACACACACAGACAGAGAGAGAGAGACGAGAGAGAGAGAGAGAGAGAGAGAGAGAGAGAGAGAGAGAGAGAGAGAGAGAGAGAAAGAGAGAGAGAGACACAGAGAGAGAGACAGAGACAGAAACAGAGAGACAGACAGACAGAGACTGACTTGTTGAAGAGGTGGTTGTCTACTCTGATCTTGCTGAAGGACTTGAAAGCATCCGGCATCAGCATCATCTGTATGCTGACCTGGCTTAACTCACTGATCTGTAACATCATCATCATCATCATCATCATCACCACCATCAAAGCATCTGGCATGAACATCATCTGTACACTGACCTGACTTAACTCACTGATCTGTAACATCATCATCATCATCATCATCATCGCCACCATCAAAGCATCCGGCATCAGCATCATCTGTATGCTGACCTGGCTTAACTCACTGATCTGTAACACATCATCATCATCATCATCATCATCATCACCACCATCAAAGCATCTGGCATGAACATCATCTGTACACTGACCTGACTTAACTCACTGATCTGTAACATCATCATCACCATCAGCATCACCACCATCAAAGCATCTGGCATGAACATCATCTGTACACTGACCTGACTTAACTCACTGATCTGTAACATCATCATCATCATCATCATCATCATCATCACCACCATCAAAGCATCTGGCATGAACATCATCTGTACACTGACCTAACTTAACTCACTGATCTGTAACATCATCATCATCATCACCACCACCATCAAAGCATCTGGCATGAACATCATCTGTACACTGACCTGACTTAACTCACTGATCTGTAACATCATCATCACCATCAGCATCATCACCATCAAAGCATCTGGCATCAGCATCACCATCATCCCCACCATCAAAGCATCTGGCATGAACATCATCTGTAAGCCGACCTGACTTAATTACACTCAATCTGAAAAGCTATAGACCTGTGTCCAATCTATCCTTTCTTTCAAAACTCACAGAAATGGTTGTGCTTTGTCAACTACTTGCACACTTAGAACAAAATCACCTTCTGAGCCCCCATCAATCCGCCTATAGAAAATGTCACAGTACAGAAACAGCCCTCCTCAAAATTGTAAACGATATTCTTCTATGTTTTGATGAAAACAAAGTTTCTCTCTTGGCTCTCCCTGACCTTAGTGCCGCTTTCGACACTATTGATCATTCTATTCTCCTTCGCCGACTCAAAGATATTTTGGTATCCATGACCTTGCCCTGGCCTGGTTTGAGAGCTATTTATCCGACCGCACCCAGACTGTCTGTGTTGGTGGCAAGTACTCAGAGCCTTCTGCTCTCAAGTATGGTGTACCACAGGGTTCTGTTCTGGGACCTATTATTTTAGTGCTCTATGCTGCTCCTGTGTCCGATGTTGTCAGTCAACATTCCTTGTCACATGAGAGTTTTGCTGACGATACAGAAGTGATATCAGTCGGCCTCTCTTGCTGAAGTTAGTGGGCTGATATCGCGGACTCATAGCTGACCTAAAAACTTGGATGACACATAACAAACTATACAGCCGAGGATAAAACTGAACTTATGTTAGCATGTCCTAAAAAAACTGCTCAATGATTCTTCACTTCCAGTCTCTGTCACAATCAACAACACCACTATCTCCTTTGCCTCTTCTGTCCGCAGTCTTGGTGTCACCTTAGATCAAAGCCTCTCCCTTCAGCAGCATGTGTCCAGTATCTGCAAATCAGCCTATCTTGAGCTTCGTAAAATCAGTTCTGTTCGTCACTATATCTCCACCGATGCCACTAAAACCTTAGTCTGTGCTTTTGTCCTTTCTAAAATAGATTACTGCAACTCTCTTCTCACTGGCCTTCCCAAGTACTTGCTTAACAGACTTCAGAGAATCCAAAACAACGCTGCATGACTGGTCCTCAAATCCTCCAAATTCGACCATGTAACACCTCTTCTCCATTCTCTGCACTGGCTGCCGATCTCTGATAGAATTGAGTACAAACGTTCCGCTCTTAGCTTTGCTGTCATTTCTGACTCAGCTCCTACCTACTTCAGTACTTGTCTGATCTGCTGCATACTTACACACCCTCTGGTCAGCTCCGTTCTTCCTCTGATTCTCGTCTTCTGCAGCTTCCCTTGGTTAAAACAAAAACTTACGGTGAAAGATCCTTTTCTTTTCAGGCCCCAGCTACTTGGAACAAACTACCATCATCTCTCAAGAGTCAGACATTCCAACTCTCTGTCAGTCTTTAAGGCTAATCTCAAAACGCACTTCTTCTCTCAACGCTAATGCTTGTGATGGGTCTGCATGAATGAAGTGTGCGCGGATTAGATGGGAGGAGGGGAATGGGGCATGTAATAACTGAGTTTGTTTTTGTATGTGCGCACGCGCGCATGTGTGTGCTTGTGCATACGCGCAAATATGTGTGTGTGTTTGTGTGCATTAATGTGAGTGTGTTTGTGTGTGGCGAGGGAAGGATGCATTTGTGGATACCAATGTGTAGATATGCGTGTACATGTTTGTATATCTATGAGTATGTTTTGCGTGGGGGTGACGGTGGGAATGCGAGCACATCTGAGTATGTTTCGTGTATGATGTAATCTTGCATATGGAGTGAATTTTAGCTTTGTTAATTAGCGCCATGAGTAGTTCGTCTAGAACGTGCGCTCTATAAATGTCTTTATTATTATCATTATATGTAACACCATCATCATCTGATCATCACCATTATTGCTATCATCATCATCATCTGATCATCACCATCATCTGATCATCACCATAATTGCTATCATCATCATCATGTGATCATCACCATCATCTGATCATCACCATAATTGCTATCATCATCATCATGTGATCATCACCATCATGTGATCATCACCATCATCTGATCATCACCATCATTGCTATCATCACCATCATCTGATCATCATCATCATCTGATCATCACCATCATTGCTATCATCATCATCATCTGATCATCACCATCATGTGATCATCACCATCATTGCTATCATCATCATCATCTGATCATCACCATCATTGCTATCATCATCATCATCATCTGATCATCACCACCATTGCTACCATCATCATCATCTGATCATCAGTGATTGCTATCATCATCATCTGATCATCACCATCATCTGATCATCACCATCATTGCTATCATCATCATCATCTGATCATCACCATCATTGCTATCATCATCATCTGATCATCACCATCATGTGATCATCAACATCATTGCTATCATCATCATCATCTGATCACCACCATCATTGCTACCATCATCATCATCATCTGATCATCATCACCATCATGTGATCATCAACATTATGTGATCATCATCATCTGATCATCACCATCATCTGATCATCACCATCATCCGATCATCATCACCATCATCTGATCATCACCATCATTGTTATCCTCATCATCTGATCATCACCATCATGTGATCATCACCATCATCTGATCATCACCATCATCTGATCATCATCACCATCATCTGATCATCACCATCATTGTTATCCTCATCATCTGATCATCACCATCATCTGATCATCACCATCATCTGATCATCACCATCATCTGATCATCACCATCATCCGATCATCATCACCATCATCTGATCATCACCATCATTGTTATCCTCATCATCTGATCATCACCATCATGTGATCATCACCATCATGTGATCATCACCATCATCTGATCATCATCATCATCACCATCATCTGATCATCACCATCATTGTTATCCTCATCATTTGATCATCACCATCATGTGATCATCATCATCATGTCATCATCATCCTCATCATCATGATGCTCCCTTTCACCCCTCACCCTTTTTCCTGATCAGTGGGACCTGGCTGGCTGGGCCAAGCTTTCAGTCTAAGATGAGTCTTCTTCATTTTCTTCTGTCCACTTTTAATCTTCTGTCCACTTCTTTCATCTTTATTTCTGTACCATCTTGCACATTTCCGTAGATCATAACGTACCATTAACTTTTATTTTTTTTGTATTCCAAACTGACCCTAAACCTATCCCTAACCCTATTCCTAACCCTAACCTGAAACCGTCAAATACACAAAAAATAAAAGTTGATGATACGCTATGAGATTACTGTCTCAATTTTACGCATGCACACGTAAATTGAGAACACGGTAATCCGAGAACACCACACCAGCAGAGAGAGAGAGAGAGAGAGAGAGAGAGAGAGAGAGAGAGAGAGAGAGAGAGAGAGAGAGAGAGAGAGAGAGAGAGAGAGAGAGAGAGAGAGAGAGAGAGAGAGAGAGAGTGTGCGTGTGTGTGTGTGCGTGTGTGTGTGTGTGCGTGTGTGCGTGTGCGTGTGCGTGTGCGTGTGTGTGTGCGTGTGCGTGTGCGTGCGTGTGTGTGTGGCGTGTCTAAACACAGAATGACCAGTGCCAAATGGTAATGCCGAATGGTCAAAACACTGAATGGTTGGGACAATTATCTGCAAATGTCGCCTTGAATCAGGTAATGGACAAAGTTTGAATCGGTTTAGGGCTATTATCATCAAAGAAATATTTTTGTAAACAAAATAATCAACAAACAAAAATGAACTGAAAGCCTACCTCGTTCAACGATCGCCACATCCACCGCTGCAAAGTCAACTAAATTAGTGTTGTAAAAAGTTGCAGAAGGAAGACAAATAGCGGACTTAGCATTCACGTTGCTGTTTTGGGCGGCTGTTTTTAGGGTTAAAAGTTAATGCTTCCACCATTCGGCCCCACCATTTGATGGTTTGGCCATATTTAGTGATCTCACCATTCTGCACCATTTGGCATTATTCAGCACCATTCTGTGTGTGTGTGTGTGTGTCACTGTGTGTGTGTGTGTGTGTGTGCGTGTGCGTGTGCGTGTGTGCATGTGTGTGTGCGTGTGTGTGTACATGAGTGTGTGTGATCACTATGACTCACCGTGTGGTTGATGCCCCACATGAAGACACTGAGCAGCGGGTCTGGATCTGGATCTGGATATAGTACGTTGTAGGAGCCTATGAAGGCTATGGATTTGAAGAGCGCATTGAGAGTTAAAATTGATGCCTTGATGGTAATGACACATAGGATTTGAAATTAATGTCTTGATGTAAATGACATTAATTTGATTAAGGCTTTACAATTTTCTGTCTTGATGATAATGATACAAGAAAATTTACATTTCTGTCTTGACGGTACTGACACAGAAAGAGTTAAAGTTGCTGTCTTGGTGGTAGTGACAGCCTTTTTGTTGGCCATAGTCCTTTCTTTCATAGGGTCGTTCCTTTCTTCCTTTCCTAAATCCTTATAGCAACCACAGTCACTTCTGACTATTCTTCTTCTTCTTCCCGTTGATCGGCCTCCTTCATCAAGCTGAAGATTCTGCCGATAATGGAGAAAAAAAAGAAAAGAAAAACGATGGTCGTGCGCACAGCCAAGTCAAAGCAAGTTAGAAACAAATAATAAATAAATAAATAATAAGTAAATTAGATAAACATAAATGGTTGAAATCAGATTTGGGAGCCGAGTCTGGACCTGGGGAGTAATTCATAGCGGCTACGTTGACTACGTCAGACATTTGACGTCTGAACTATCCACGTCTGAACTATCCACGTCTGAACTATCCACGTCTGAACTATCCACATCTGAACTATCCGAGCAGTGTAGTCGCGACTTACAGGTCAGATGTCAGCTTTAGACTTCATACGTCGGAACTACTTCGGAATTCCCCGATAATGCTGACATGTGCGCATGCGCTATACTTTCTTCCGCGCTACGCAGAGGAAAACAACCGGTGCGCGAGGCAGAGACTGCTAGGCCTAGCCTATGTGAGAGGCAGTGTGTGAGTGTGTGTGTTGGAAAGGAATGTAGGCCCTAGCTAGTTTTGCCTAGGCCTAGCAGTAGGCTTATAAGATATAGTTAGTATTGTTTCGACACTCTCTGTCTGAGTTTCAGTTAAGTGCTCAAATTTAGGATGTGGTATAACTATAAGCTAAAATAATTAAATAACAAATTTGTGTAGGGTGTGTGAGTGATAATAGACTAGTAGTGGAACTGAATTATGTCGAGCCTAACAGAATAAAAAGTTCAAATGACCTCTCTCTCTCTCACACACATGCGGCGCATGCACACACGCCCGCACGCGCACACACAAAAAAACAAACAAACACAAGCTAACCCTCGAGACATGCGAGTTCGCCATGAAGCAATCTCATTGTGGTTCACGCTTTCAACGTAGGCCTACTGACGGCTTGGTTTTTGTCATGCTGTAGCATGAATCATCTTCAAAAACAACTTTTTAAGTGTTGCACGAGTTTTTTCTATCGCAGATATGTACTTTCATGCCAACATACACACCCATTTTAGCAATAAACCGAATAAATCGCCGCCTTTGCATCTCCCAATCTCGACCGTAGTTCAGACGTACAGCTCGTAGTCTGCCGAATTCGCTTGACTAAATTTCAGCCCTTTAGTTCGCCCGTACGCCGAAGGTTTTAGGTCAGTCAGGCCCCATGAATTGCAACTTTCCCTGGAAAGTGCAGACGTTTCCGCGTACGTACGCCCCATGAATAGGACCCCTGAAGAGGTCCAGGGACTCAGCTTCCACCGTGTCCTGGGGAAGCACATTCCAGTCTGGGATTGTCCGGGGAAAGAAGGACATTTTCCTGTACAGATTACGACAAGATGGAACGTCGTACGCCTTGGTGTTGGATTTCCTGGCGCCTCGTCTTGTGCCTGATCGGACTGGCAGGTAGGCAGAGTTTATTTCAGCTAGGCCCTGGTTGAACTTGTAGAACATCTCAAGTCTCTTGTTCTTTCTTCTTTCCTCAAGGGATGGCCACTCCAATGTTGTGAGGATCTCATCCACACTGGAGGTTTGGCATTATCTATGTGCCACCCAGTGGGCACTCCTTCTCTGGACTTTTTCCAGGGTGTGGGTTTCTTTCTTTGTGTAGGGGTCCCACACTGTGCTGGAGTACTCCAGCACTGGGCGAACAAAGGCTTTGTAGGCAGTTTCTCTCAGCCTTTTATTTGTGGTCTTCAAGTTTCGCCTCAGAAAGCCAAGGGTCTTGTTTGCTTTCTTGCTGATATTTGCAACATGAGGGCACCATCTGATGTCATCAGTGATTGTCACACCCAGGTACTTTATTTCTTCTACTTCACAAGTTCTTGGTCGTGGAGGGTGTACTTTCCTTCCTTCTTCTCTCTCTTGCGAGTTGCTTTCAGTACCTGGCATTTGCTAGGGTGGAACTGCATGGACCAGGTCTTTTTCCAGGTGGTAAGGGCGTTCAGGTCACTTTGGAGTTGGTGGTGATCCTCCAGACTGTTTAGTTTTGCTGCAGGTCGTGTCGTCAGCAAATAGTCTTGACTTGGATATGATTTCCACTGACAAGTCGTTTATGTATATATATATATATATATATATATATATATATATATATCAGAAAGAGGGTTGGTCCTAACACAGAGCCTTGAGGGACCCCTGACTCGACTGTGATTGGGGCAGATCTTTCTCCGTCCACCACAACACTGTGTGCGTCCGGTAAGGAAGGCGCTGATCCAGCTGTTTACCTTCCCTGTGATGCCATACCTCTTGAGCTTGTGGGTCAGCAGGCAATGATTTACCTTGTCAAAGGCTTTGGAGAAGTCTAAGACTATGAAGTCTTCCTGGTTTCCCCTCTCCAACTCCTCCGTCAGTTCATCCACAAAGCTCAGAAGCTGGGTCTCACATGACCGTCTGCGCCGGAATCCATGCTGTTCTGGCCGCAGAATGATGTTTCCCTCCAGATGCTGCATGATGGTGCTGACCACTACATGCTCCATGACTTTACACAGGACGCACGTCAGGGATATCGGCCTGTAGTTTTCCGGTCTATACCGCTCTCCCTTCTTGAAAGCGGGAGACTCAAGACGTATTATGTCGCTGCAAACCATTTGGAGGATCTACGGGAATGCGCGAGACAACAAATTATCAAGAAGAAGAAAAATAGAAAGCTTGGCCCAGCCAGCCAGTTCCCGCAAGTAATCTTGGCTCATCAATGTGACTCACCGTGTGGTTGATGCCCCACATGAAGACACTGAGCAGCGGGTCGTTGGCTCGGAACAACTTCTGTTTGGGAGCCTTCGGCTTCAGGTTCTTGCGCTTCGTTGCCGCTCCCGACATTTTGCACTCTGCTAGGCCTGTCGCGTGCAAATCACCGCCTCATAGAATCAAACTGGAATGCTTTCGTAAAGATAATGCCGTGAGTTTGAAGTTCTTTCAGTTCTCTTCAAAATCTAGTCATACAACTTCGGCAAGACGGTGTCACAATAAATAAGTACCTGTCATGAAATATCTACCTCTCGCATACGAACTATAACATCTAACCCTAACCCTATCCCTAACCACGGAAAGAACCAAGAAATAGAGCAGGAGGGTGTAAATCTACATATTTGCCGATAAATCGATGTACAAAGCCATGCACTTAGTTTCGTACAATCAACAATGGCGGACAAACAAACGATTATGATTGGCTAGGGGCAGTTAGGGGTACTTATTTGATAGATGTAGGATATCATCTTCACACCGGCATCAAAATGGCGACCTTGAACTTAGGGGCCGCAACTCTCAATGCATGTCATTTGCTGACCACGCCTACATAAAGATTGGCAGTGGCGGCGACGACGAGCAAAAAAGGCTACACAAGCCTTAAATTTTATAAAAGTGATTTCTAAAGAAAGATGGGCTAAAGACCCAAAATTCCTGGTTAATCTGGTTAGGGCCCTGGTGCGCAGCCGTTTGACCTATGGAATGGAGGCCTTTCACTCCTTGACCAAAAGTCAGTTTCAGAAGCTACAAGTTATAGAAACTAAGGCACTGAAAATCGCCCTCGATGTCCCTGTGTACGCAGTAAACAAATTAGTGTACAGGGACATCGGGTGGCTACCATTGCAGAATTTGATGAAGGTAAACTGCGCCAACTTTTTAGTACGATAAAAACTTTTTTCGTTCGTTCTTCTTCTGATTCTCGTATTCTACAGCCTCCCTCAATTAAAACGAAAACTTATGGCGAGAGATCCTTTTCTTTTCAGGCCCCAGCTACTTGGAACAAACTCCCTCTGTCTCTCAGACATTCCAACTCCCTGTCAGTTTTCAAAACCAACCTGAAAACCCATCTATTCTCTGAACACTACTGTCCACCATGATCGGATTGTGAGAATGAAAGCGTGTGTGGGAAAGTTGGGAGACAGAAAGTGTGTGTGTGCATGCGCGCGCTGGTATGTGCTTATGCATGTGTGTGGGGATGTGTGTGTGTTTGTGTCTGTGTGTATGTATGTATGTACGTAACGTACGTACGTATGTATGTATGCATGTACTGTATGTATGTGTGCATGCGCATGTAAATTATATGCTATGTTCGTCAGTGAAATGTATTTTTTTTGTAAAGCGCCATGAGCAGCTAGGTGGACCTGGAATGTGCGCTATATAAGTTTTCTTCATTATCATTATTATTACGATGGTACGCAGCCAAAAGGAGTCATATAAAGAATTTAGAATGAACATGATAGATCCATTTTTGGACTACGAAATTAAAAAGAAAAGAGATCCCACGGCAAGTGAAAGGAATACAAATATTATTCATTACTCTGCAAATTTATTTAAAGAAGCCAAATTGGAACTACAAGATGTTTCTCCACACTCTTTGGTGTGTTTCCCCCCGTGGGAGAGAGAAGAAATCGAGAGAGAGAGAAAAATAGAGATTTCCACGAAAAACGCCTTCTGAGTCAACAGACTATTTGGGGCATTTTAATTTATAAAGATCCTAGAAAAAAGGTGGATTTTGAGTTTTATAAGATATGGAGGCGAAGTTTTGAAAGAATAAGTTATTTATTTTAACAGAGTTTATGAAAGTTATTTTAATAGCGCAAGTTGAAGAGTGTAAAAATAGGACTATGTTTGTGATAAAATATTTTAATTTTTAAAAGATATTTAGCTGTTTGCTTTTAAGTCTGGCAGATTGGAGGAGGTCTGATTAAAAAAACCCAGGGCTACAGTTAAAATTCATGCATTTTACTTGCTCAACTGAGCTATATGATAAAAACAATCCGTGTTTGTGCTCGTGAAGAGCTTTATTATTAAAATTCTTGACAGGCATATGCCTGTGTACAAGCTAATATACAGTTTTTAAAAAACCTAAAAAAAGGTTATGTACATCACTTTTGTGTAAGACTATTTGGTTAGGTTAGTTTTTAGGTTTTTTAGCCTATTAGGTTTTGTCCCTTAGGACTCAATACAACTAATAGCTGTTTAAGAGTTTTTTTAGAGTACAGAATTTATTTGGTCCAAAGACGACTGTTATCTTTTGCTCCTTAGACCAAAAGTTATTTGACCAAAAATTATTAAAATTGATATGTACATTGTTATTATGTACATAACTTTTACAAACAAACTGTTTAGACTTTTTACAAGTAAAGTTATTTGTTGTTTTTATGGAAAAACTTATTTAAAAGATACCTAAGTTGTGTTTAATCTATGTTAAAATTTTGTTATGTGTTTAACTTATTTAATCTTGTCCATAGGACAGAGCATAATGTAATTTTCACATATGTAAGTATGTAAAATTGTTAAAAGTTATGTTGTTTTTGTTTTAATTGAGTAGTGGGACCTAACCCCTACTAACTGATCTTTTAGGTATATAAGTTCGGTTTTAATCTGGGTCCGTCTATAACGAGTTGGTTATAAGAGCCAGTCGTTTCATTTTCTTTTCCCAGGAACCGTGGGAGAGAGAAGAAATTGTACACCACTACTATGTGTGTACCCTTTGTTTATTGATTGTACCTGTCCTATTAGGACGTTTTATGCTTAGATTAAGATTATTTTATTAAAATCTATATCTTTAAAATTGTTTATTATGTTAAGAAAATAGGTTTTTTAGTTAAGATTTGGTAAAAATTTATTTGGTCCTAGTTTATGAATATTGTACAGTACACAACTTTTACAAACAAACTATAGACCTTTACAAAGTAAAGTTATTTATTGTTTTTATAAAAAAACTTATAAAATTAAAAGTTGCTAAGTGTTTAAAATCTAGGACAGAGCATAATGTTTGTTTTATGCTATATTAATTGGTAGTGGGACCTTACTAACTGACCGGTTTTAATCTGGGTCCGTCTATAACGATTTAGTCGTTTCATTTTCTTTTATTTTAAATAAATTGAGATCTAGTCCAGATCTATATCTTTAAAATTGTTATATTATATAGAAGAACATTGAAGTTTCATCATAGTTTGCTATTAAAATATGGTTTGTTTTAGTGGTCTATTACATGGGGAGTCAAGATTCATGAACATACCGCCAGAGGCCTCCATTGTTATAAATAATTTTATTTTTTCCATCTGATCCCAGGGGGGGGTAGCAACAAAGACTCTCCCGCCCCTGATGTCATGATGGAGTCTGAGATTTTTAAGTGAAATAGATGGAAATTTTTCTTATTTATATTTAAGCTCTAGATGGTTTTTAAAGAGAAGGTGAGAGAGTTGAGGGTGGGGATGGTTAAACGACTCCTGTATGCTCGGAACGGAGGGAGGGAGGGAAAGGGACCCCTCCTCTCCGCCCCGAGCAGTGACAGGACACCGCATGGGCAATCCCAAAAAGGGGGGGGGAGCACAAGCGCAAAACGCAACGGTTACGAGAGAAACCCCCGTTGTGCGTACCGGACACCTATCTGCATAGGAGAAGGGATTTTAAAAGATAGTGGGCTCAAAAGAGTCACTTCAGCCCATCAGGCACATATTTTAGATAAAAGGGAAAAGGGGGAAAAAGGGGGCGGGAATGCAGACAGGTATACGGCCCGCACACCAGGGGGACTCTATTCCCACCAGTAAAAATGGTTCAGTTTTTAGACAAGGTGTTTAAATGATACCTGGCCAATTGCCCCGGCAAGCCAAACTATTGGTGACCAACCCAATTTACCAAGTTCACATAAGAAATTGAGAAGAAATCCAATATGATACAACTTTAAATAGTAAATTTTCGAAAGAAGAAGTTAATTTAATAAGCATAGCAGCTAAAGAAAAAATTGAAGCAGATAAATTTTTTTCTACAAATTTATACAGACGGTTCGAAAATCGACCACAAAGTAGTATGTGCTTTCACCATTCCTACATTAGAAATAACAAAATCTTTCCAATTAAATGACTACCTTTCGATTTTTAGTGCTGAACTTTGGGCAATACTCGAAGTATGCTCCTACTTAAATAATTTAACTAATCCTCCAATAAATTGACTCAGAGGGCGTAAAATCTCTTCCTTTCTCTTCTCTCTCTCTCTCTCTCTCTCTCTCTCTCTCTCTCTCTCTCTCTCTCTCTCCTCTCTCTCTCCAATAAATGTAGTCATTTATACTGACTCACTATCCTCCATTCAGGCCCTTCAGGGAGAAACAAACAATAGATTGGAAATTATAAATGAAATAAGAATATTAACACATCAAATAATACTTAAAGGTACCTCCCTAATAATTACTTGGATACCTTCCCACTGCGGCATATTGGGCAATGATCGAGCCGACAGGGCGGCCAAGGATGCCGCAGGGGGAAGGTCAGGTACCTTAACTAATATCAAATTATCAATAAAAGAATCAAAAAGCAAATTAAAAGCGGCAGCATTCCAAGAGTGGAGCAGAGAACTAGAAATCTATGCCAAAGCCCACTCTTGGGATCATACAATAGTAAAAGGCGGCTTATTCCTGCCTATCCAACCATCTCTTCAATCATTAATTTTTAGAATTAGAACAAGATTTAATCCATGTACATATATAGAAGTGGAATGTGAATGTGGTAAAACCCTTGACGTGGAACACCTATTTGATCCATGTATTACTATTATAAAGGAACTTGAACCGCTAATTAAAAAACTAAAAGCACATAATATAACGTTTTCTAAACTAATAATACAAAGACATACTATAGAGGGGTGGGCCCCTTTGGTCTGGCTGGCCGAAGCCTTAGTCCAAACTTCTTTTGGTCAACATTTTTGATCAAGAGATAATAAAACAAAATAAGATTTAATCGTAAACATTTAGACAAGTTATTTTAATGACGGGGACATGGTCCCTTCGGACAGCGGGCCGCGCACCTATCTATACTCCATTCCCAACCCAAAAAATCGCCTTTTTCCCTTTTTAATTTTCGGCATGTATTGCACAGTGCCGGTAGGACTCTTTTGAGTCCGAGTAAATTTTACTCCCTTTCCCCCAGTGGATGGGTGCGCGGCGCGACCTCCGGGGGAGTGCTTTCGTAGTCGCGAACGTAAAATTACGGTCAGGGTTATTCCAATGGGTCCCCCCGCACTTAGTGCAGGACCCATATGGCGACGCCCTACCACTGTTTTAGCTGGGGAGGAGGGGCCCCTCTACCTCCCTCCCTCCGACCCAAACAAGTAGGAATCGTTAACTAGCCCCGTCAGTAATCACTAGTTTTAAAATTGACAGATTTTAAAGATATTTTAGCAACAAATTATGCTTTTAACAATAAATGTATATAACTCTGAATTATAACTTGAAACGTAGGGTCCATAGAGCATAACGTTTTCTGCCCGGACTCGGACAAATTATGTTAGTGCTTTTTAGAGTCCGTGGTTGTTTTTGTTTGTATATTTTGATCTATTTAGGGACCCTCGTTTCTCCTATCCTTTAATTTTTTTTATAAAAACATTTGATGTATTCCTTTTAACTCTGTACAAATAGTTTTCCACTTTAAGTGGAAATCTTTTAAAACGAGATTTTTGATAAATAAAAGTCAATAAAAACCAAAAATGTGTAAATATTCTCGTTAGACCTTTATTTGAATTTTTAATTTTTTCATTAAAACTTCGTTAACGCATAATATTTGCTTGACGACCGACGACGACGAAGTAAGGAGGAGGAGGAGGAGCAGAAGAAGAAGAAGAGAGAAGAATGTTACAGTCAAAATGAGAAATTAGTCATTACGGGTAATGCCTGAAAATGTCAGTCATTTCCGGAACTACCTGTTTCAAACAGCCATTACTGGAAATGGCTAAAATTTTCAGTCACTACCGGTAATGCCTGAAAATTTTCTCCAGTCAATACCGGAAATGACTAAACACAAAACACCATATTGAACCTGAATGGTTTTTAATTTATGATGCATTCAATCAGAAAAAAATAAACGAATTTTAAGGCTAAAAGCAAGTCTATGAACACGATAACAAATAAAGTCAGAACAATCCCAAAAAAATCAAGGCTAAAAGCAAGTCTTTGAGCACAATCACACATAATCATGCAGAGCCTGTCCGGGTAAAAATAACTACATTGAGTGTGACAGTCAAATCGGTCACTCTTTCAAAACAGATGCAACTGAAATATGCTTTTTTCCGTCTTATGAAATGGAAATAAGGCTGATATTAACCCTAAACTTTTAATAAAACTGAAAAAGCAGTTTATCAGTGTAATTTTTGCAACAAATATCAGAGGGGGAGATGAGGGTTTAAAATTAAGTTTGAAATTAATATACAGCAAACAAACAACTACACAACAAGTGCAAAGTGACGTTATTTTATTCACAAGAGACAAAACAAAACTACTGGATATTTCGGCGAATGCGCCTTATCAACACAGACAAACAATTAAACAGCAAATAGCAAATAGGCAGCAAAAGGAGCAAAACGAACCAGGCAACAGAAGGAGCCCCCACCCCCAGAAAAAACCATCAAGATCAAATAAAAACAATACTTCCCCTCTACAGTCCAACGTGTAAATGATACAACAAAGTTGAAACCAAAGAGCAAGGCTGTGAACACAAATCAAGGGGAGGGGGGGGGGGCGGGAGGGGGGGATGGGGGATTGAGCCCCTGAGAGAAGGTTGGGGGACAGTGAGTACGCAATCACACGTATGGTAGGAAGTTGGAAACAAGGCGTCAGTTGTGTTTAAGGGGTAGCGGGAGGGGAGGTTGGGTGAAGAGAACAAATCTCGTGCTAAAGTGAAACACATGTAGCAAAAGCTGACATTACATTTCAATTGAAAAATGAAAAGAGACAGAGAGAGAAGGGGGGGTTATGGAAATAGAAATAGAGCACGGGGGGGTTCGCCGCCTAGCGCATCAAACCCATGTCTGACCCACTAGATTCCATAACCCCCCACTTCTCTCTCTGTGTCCTATTTCATTTTTCAATTGAAATGTTAATGTCAGCTTTTGCCTACATGTGTTCACTATTTAGCACATAGATTTGTTCTCTTCACCAAACCTCCCCCTCCCCACCCCTTAAACACAACTGACCCTTGTTTTCAACTTCTACCATCTGTGATTGCGTACTCACTGTCCCCAACCTCTCCTCACTTCAATCCCCCCCCCCCCCCATCCCCTTGATTTGTGTTCACAGCCTTGCTCTTTGGTTTCAACTTTGTTGTATCATTTACACGTTGGACTGTAGAGGGGAAGTATTGTTTTTTTATTTTGATCTTGATTTTTTTTTTGCTCCTTCTGTTGCCTACTTTTTGCTCCTTTTGCTATATTTGATGTTTGCTGTTTAATTGTTTGTCTGTGTTGATAAAGGCGCATTCGCCGAAATATCCAGTAGTTTTGTTTTGTCTCTTGTGAATAAAATAACGTCACTTTGCACTTGTTGTGTAGTTGTTTGTTTGTTTGTATGTTCCAGTGACGTTGCAGTCTGTTTCATTTTTTCATTTTTTTGAAATTAATAGTTTGCGTTTTATAAGACAGAAAGAAGCATTTGGGAACCGTTGGCATCTGTTTTGAACGAGCGACTGATTTGACTGCGACATCGAGTCATCTCAAAAGATTATTTGTTGCATCTGTTGAAGCCATGGTCTCTGAATGATTGTGAGCCAGAATTGCAAAATGGTGAATACTTGTCAAACAGTTTAGGAGAGAAGGTCAAACAGTTTAGGAGAGAAGGCCCAACCTCCCCCTCCCCATCCCTTAAACACAACTGACCCTTGTTTACAACTTCTACCATCTGTGATTGCGTACTCACTGTCCCCAACCTCTCTCACTTCAATCCCCCCCCCCCCCCCCCCCCTTGACAGCCCAACCTCTCTCACTTCAATCCCCCCCACCCCCCACCCCCTTGATTTGTGTTCACAGCCTTGCTCAACTTTGTTGTATCATTTACACGTAGGACTGTAGAGGGGAAGTATTGTTTTTATTTTGATCTTGATGGTGTTTTTGCTCCTTCTGTTGCCTGCTTTTTGCTCCTTTTGCTATATTTGCTAATTGTTGTTTAATTGTTTGTCTGTGTTGATAAAGGCGCTGATTCGCCGAAATATCCAGTAGTTTTGTTTTGTCTCTTGTGAATAAAAAAATAACGTCACTTTGCACTCGTCGTGTAGTTGTTTGTTTGCTGTATGTTTTTCCAGTGACGTTGCAGTCTGTTTCATTTTTTCATTTTTTTGAAATTAATAGTTTGCGTTTTATAAGACAGAAAGAAGCATTTGGGAACCGTTGGCATCTGTTTTGAACGAGCGACTGATTTGACTGCGACATCGAGTCATCTCAAAAGCTTATTTGTTGCATCTGTTGAAGCCATGGTCTCTGAATGATTGTGAGCCAGAATTGCAAAACCAGTTTGAATTCCTGTGGTGAATAATTGTCAAACAGTTTAGGAGAGAAGGCCCCCCCCCAAAGTTTTGGCCTCAAAAACTTTGAAAAAAAATATTGCCTTAAAAAAAAGGAGTATAAGCTCACCCACCCCTTTGCACGTTGAGGCCCACATGTGCGTGTGTTTGTATGTGTGCGTGCGTGCGTGCGTGCGTGCGTGCGTGTGTGCGTATGTGTCCGTGTGTGTGTGGCTGTGTGTGTGTGTGTGTGTGTGTGTGTGTGGTGTGTGTGTGAGAGAGAGAGAGAGAGAGAAGTGCGAGAGAGAGACGAGAGAGAGAGAGAGAGAGAGAGAGTGTGTGTGTGTGTGGTGTGGGTGTGTGTGTTTGTGTGTGTGTGTGTGTGTGATTGTTGTTAATTGAACATTTGCACATACGTTGCTTAAAGAGCCCCTGATATGCAAACACATAATCTTTCAAACGTGATTAGAGGTCATCAAGAAAATTTATTTGACACAAAGCACACCACGCAGTTTCTCTTGGTACACAAATCAAGCAGCAAAGTGAGGGGGGGAGGGGGAGGGGGTTTACAAGGTGTTTCACCCTTTGCACACTTTTTCCTTCCAAACAGGAGATGGGTTTGTACTAAAAGATGGGCTAATACTCAGTATTTTGCTGCAATCAACACTTTCCCATTCTGGGTGACATGCATTTCCCATTCTGCCTGATATCTAGTTCAGCCAGATGGGTAAACCCAGACCATTTCCCAGATTTGGCTGAAATTCAGGCAGAATGGGTACAAACTCCTCTTGAATTTCAGGCATTACCGGTAATGACTAATTTTTTTAGCCATTTCCAGTATTGGCTGATTGAAACAGGTAGTTCCGGAAATGACTAAAAATTCCAGGCCATTACCCGTAATGACTAATTTCTCATTTTGACTGTAACATATACATCAGAATCGTCAACACGATGACGGAGGATGTTTTGTGAAAAGAAGAAGAAGGAGGAGGAGGAGGAGAAGAGAGAGGAGGAGGAGAAGAGAAGAAGAAGAAGAAGAAGGAGAAAAAGAAGAACAAGAAAGAAGGAGGAGAAAAAAGAAGAAGAGGAGAAGGAAGAAGTTGAGGGTGAAAACGTTGGAAGAAAAAGTCGAGAAGATGGAGGAGAAGGGAACAGGTGGAGTAGGATAAGGAGGAAGAGGAAGACGAAGAAGACTATAGAAGAAGGAAAATGAAGAGGAGGAGAAGAATGGAGAAGGCGGGGATGACGATGATTGATTGAGTGATTGAACTTTTTAATGGATTGAGATTTAGGCACATTTAAGTCCTTTTTGCAAATCTGCCCATAACAACAATGGAAAGAAAACGTAACAAGGAAAGCAAAACAAAAATGATGATAGAAATTAGTAATAAGAAGACGATGCAGAGAAAGGAGTGGAGAGGAAAGTTCTTCAGTCTTCTTTCATCCAGCATCCACCGTCTTGGTAGTTCTCCAAACTATGAGGGAAAGGTGTGCTATTGTAATACGAAACACATGTTACAATGATAATCTAGGAGGGAGTTAAAGGGGTTCAGGGATGAGGGGAACCAAAGCTTAATATACCAATATACCTTAAACCAGAGAGATAGATAGATAGATAGAGAGCGAGAGAGAGAGAGAGAGAGAGAGAGAGAGGGAGAGAGAGAGAGAGAGAGAGAGAGAGAGAGAGAGATAACACACACTGAACACTGAACTGTTTTAATGTCATTGGCTTACATAGCTTAGATGACATGGGGGTGCGAATAGAACAAAAGAATGGAAAAATCAAATAAAATCAATCAAGGCATGAAAAATAAAATAAAAACAAAATGTCTGTCTCGACCATCCAATCATAATCAAATTAAGCATATCAGATTCCCACACTTATACTCTAATACATTATTCAAGACTTTCCATTAAGAAGTAATGTTCTGTCTATGTTCTTCTTGCATGGATTTGCTTTTGCTTAGTTCTAATATTCAGAGCTTCTGCAATATATTTAGCTAGGGATTTTATAGATTCATCATCATAGTCCATTTTCAAAACTCCAACTAAATCCAAATATACAGCAACACTTTTTTCAAAAACATTACACTTCTTTCTAATCACATCATATTTTTTTTACAACTAAATAAAAAGTGTATATCATCCTCTTTATAAAAACCACACATTGGGCAGGGAGAAATTACAGATATATCATCATCATGAAACCATTGTTTATGTGCATTCAAGCCAATAGTTCTAGACCTAAACCTGGCCAGACATATTCTATGACACCTATTGTTTACAACTGTTATATATTTCTCAGCTTCAAACGCATCTTTAAAGCTATAATACCAGTTATATCTGTCTAAACTTTCAATTTTAGAGTGCCAATTTTGCTGATAGGAAGCAATAATTCTGTTTTTAAATTCAATGATAAATCCCTCCTCACTTCCCACATCCTGACATAGCCATACAATTCCAAACCCATTAGTAGTTAAAAATATTTTTCACACAATATACTCGATTTTCTTTCCCTTTCTCATGTTCGTTTAATAGCATTTGATAAGCCTGTCTACTAAGTCTGGATATAGGTAGTTTTAACAACAACTTGAGCCAGTATTTTATGCATTTAACATAGGTTCTAACATACAGAGGGTACATTCTTGTTTATCCATATACTACTGTGTTTGAACTGTGCAATGTGGACATTTAAGAAGCGTTTTATATAGCAAATGTATGTACCTTTTCCAAATCAATATTATCAAAAATTCCCCACATTTCTGCCCCATAAGTCAGAATTGGTTCAATCTGAGTATTAAAGAGCTTCCAAAATATACTTGAATCAATAGCATTAAGTTTCCGTAATGTTTTTAAAATTTCTATAACCCACTTTCTCCCCTTTCTACAATATTCTGCAACTGCGTTTTTCAAACTTAACTTTGTTGTAAACAACATGCCTAAATATTTGTAGGAATTAGTTATTTTTATTTCTATATCACCATAAAACAAAACCATTTTTCATGACGTGAAAGGTGCCCACCCATCCTAAAGACCATTACATTTGTTTTGTCAAGGTTGACGATGCCTTAGAGTCAACAAGGACATGTTCAGGTGGTCCATGATACTGACCAGGCTGACGATGCCTTAGAGTCAACAAGGACATGTTCAGGTGGTCCATGATACTGACCAGGTTGACGATGCCTTAGAGTCAACACGGACTATCTTCTGGTGGTCCATGATACTGACCAGGTTGACGATGCCTTACAGTCAACACGGACTATCTTCTGGTGGTCCATGATACTGACCAGGTTGACGATGCCTTAGAGTCAACACGGACTATCTTCAGGTGGTCCATGATACTGACCAGGCTGACGATGCCTCAGAGTCAACACGGACTATCTTCAGGTGGTCCATGATACTGACCAGGCTGACGATGCCTCAGAGTCAACACGGACTATCTTCAGGTGGTCCATGATACTGACCAGGCTGACGATGCCTTAGAGTCAACACGGACTATCTTCAGGTGGTCCATGATACTGACCAGGCTGACGATGCCTAAGAGTCAACACGGACTATCTTCAGGTGGTCCATGATGCTGACCAGGCTGACGGTGCCTTAGAGTCAACACGGACATGTTCAGGTGGTCCATGATACTGACCAGGCTGACGATGCCTCAGAGTCAACACGGACATGTTCAGGTGGTCCATGATACTGACCAGGCTGACGATGCCTCAGAGTCAACACGGACTATCTTCAGGTGGTCCATGATACTGACCAGGCTGACGATGCCTTAGAGTCAACACGGACTATCTTCAGGTGGTCCATGATACTGACCAGGCTGACGATGCCTTAGAGTCAACACGGACTATCTTCAGGTGGTCCATGATGCTGACCAGGCTGACGGTGCCTTAGAGTCAACACGGACATGTTCAGGTGGTCCATGATACTGACCAGGTTGACGATGCCTTAGAGTCAACACGGACTATCTTCAGGTGGTCCATGATACTGACCAGGCTGACGATGCCTTGGAGTCAACACGGACATCTTCAGGTGGTCCATGATACTGACCAGGCTGACGATGCCTCAGAGTTAACACGGACTATCTTCAGGTGGTCCATGATACTGACCAGGCTGACGATGCCTTAGAGTCAACACGGACATGCTCAGGTGGTCCATGATACTGACCAGGCTGACGATGCCTCAGAGTCAACACGGACATGCTCAGGTGGTCCATGATACTGACCAGGCTGACGATGCCTTAGAGTCAACACGGACATGTTCAGGTGGTCCATGATACTGACCAGGCTGACGATGCCTTAGAGTCAACACGGACATGTTCAGGTGGTCCATGATACTGACCAGGCTGACGATGCCTTGGAGTCAACAAGGACATGTTCAGGTGGTCCATGATGGTGACTGACCTACTGACCAGGCTGACGATGCCTCAGAGTCAACACGGACTATCTTCAGGTGGTCCATGATACTGACCAGGCTGACGATGCCTTGGAGTCAACACGGACATGTTCAGGTGGTCCATGATACTGACCAGGCTGACGATGCCTCAGAGTCAACACGGACTATCTTCTGGTGGTCCATGATACTGACCAGGCTGACGATGCCTTGGAGTCAACACGGACATGTTCAGGTGGTCCATGATACTGACCAGGCTGACCATGCCTTGGAGTCAACACGGACATGTTCAGGTGGTCCATACTGACCAGGCTGACGATGCCTCAGAGTCAACACGGACTATCTTCAGGTGGTCCATGATACTGACCAGGCTGACGATGCCTCAGAGTCAACACGGACATGCTCAGGTGGTCCATGATACTGACCAGGCTGACGATGCCTTGGAGTCAACACGGACATGCTCGGGTGGTCCATGATGGATACTGACCTACTGACCAGGCTAACGATGCCTCAGAGTCAACACGGACTATCTTCAGGTGGTCCATGATGGATACTGACCTACTGACCAGGCTGACGATGCCTCAGAGTCAACACGGACTATCTTCAGGTGGTCCATGATACTGACCAGGCTGACGATGCCTCAGAGTCAACACGGACTATCTTCTGGTGGTCCATGATGCTGACCAGGCTGACGATGCCTTAGAGTTAACACGGACATGTTCAGGTGGTCCATGATACTGACCAGGTTGACGATGCCTTAGAGTCAACACGGACTATCTTCAGGTGGTCCATGATGCTGACCAGGCTGACGATGCCTTAGAGTCAACACGGACATGTTCAGGTGGTCCATGATACTGACCAGGCTGACGATGCCTTAGAGTCAACACGGACTATCTTCAGGTGGTCCATGATGCTGAACAGGCTGACGATGCCTTGGGAGTCAACACGGACTATCTTCAGGTGGTCCATGATACTGACCAGGCGGATGACGATGCCTCAGAGTCAACACGGACTATCTTCAGGTGGTCCATGATACTGACCAGGCTGACGATGCCTTAGAGTCAACACGGACATGTTCAGGTGGTCCATGATGCTGACCAGGCTGACGGTGCCTTAGAGTCAACACGGACATGCTCAGGTGGTCCATGATGGATACTGACCTACTGACCAGGCTGACGATGCCTTAGAGTCAACACGGACATGTTCAGGTGGTCCATGATACTGACCAGGCTGACGATGCCTTAGAGTCAACACGGACTATCTTCAGGTGGTCCATGATACTGACCAGGCTGACGATGCCTTGGAGTCAACACGGACATGCTCGGGTGGTCCATGATGGATACTGACCTACTGACCAGGCTGACGATGCCTTGGAGTCAACACGGACTATCTTCAGGTGGTCCATGATGGATACTGACCTACTGACCAGGCTGACGATGCCTCAGAGTCAACACGGACTATCTTCAGGTGGTCCATGATGGATACTGACCTACTGACCAGGCTGACGATGCCTCAGAGTCAACACGGACATGCTCAGGTGGTCCATGGTGGATACGGACCTACTGACCAGGCTGACGATGCCTTAGAGTCAACAAGGACATGTTCAGGTGGTCCATGATACTGACCAGGCTGACGATGCCTCAGAGTCAACACGGACTATCTTCAGGTGGTCCATGATACTGACCAGGCTGACGATGCCTCAGAGTTAACACGGACATGTTCAGGTGGTCCATGATACTGACCAGGCTGACGATGCCTTAGAGTCAACACGGACATGTTCAGGTGGTCCATGATACTGACCAGGCTGACGATGCCTTGGAGTCAACACGGACATGTTCAGGTGGTCCATGATACTGACCAGGCTGACGATGCCTTAGAGTTAACACGGACATGTTCAGGTGGTCCATGATACTGACCAGGCTGACGATGCCTTAGAGTCAACACGGACATGTTCAGGTGGTCCATGATACTGACCAGGCTGACGATGCCTTAGAGTCAACACGGACATGCTCAGGTGGTCCATGATACTGACCAGGCTGACGATGCCTCAGAGTCAACACGGACTATCTTCAGGTGGTCCATGATACTGACCAGGCTGACGATGCCTTAGAGTCAACACGAACTATCTTCAGGTGGTCCATGATACTGACCAGGCTGACGATGCCTCAGAGTCAACACGGACATGCTCAGGTGGTCCATGATACTGACCAGGCTGACGATGCCTCAGAGTCAACACGGACTATCTTCTGGTGGTCCATGATACTGACCAGGCTGACGATGCCTTGGAGTCAACACGGACATCTTCAGGTGGTCCATGATACTGACCAGGCTGACGATGCCTTGGAGTCAACACGGACATGCTCAGGTGGTCCATGATGGATACTGACCTACTGACCAGGCTGACGATGCCTCAGAGTCAACACGGACTATCTTCAGGTGGTCCATGATGGATACTTGACCTACTGACCAGGCTGACGATGCCTCAGAGTCAACACGGACTATCTTCAGGTGGTCCATGATACTGACCAGGCTGACGATGCCTCAGAGTCAACACGGACTATCTTCTGGTGGTCCATGATGCTGACCAGGCTGACGATGCCTTAGAGTTAACACGGACATGTTCAGGTGGTCCATGATACTGACCAGGCTGACGATGCCTTAGAGTCAACACGGACTATCTTCAGGTGGTCCATGATGCTGACCAGGCTGACGATGCCTTAGAGTCAACACGGACATGTTCAGGTGGTCCATGATACTGACCAGGCTGACGATGCCTTAGAGTCAACACGGACTATCTTCTGGTGGTCCATGATGCTGACCAGGCTGACGATGCCTTAGAGTCAACACGGACTATCTTCAGGTGGTCCATGATACTGACCAGGCTGACGATGCCTCAGAGTCAACACGGACTATCTTCAGGTGGTCCATGATACTGACCAGGCTGACGATGCCTTAGAGTCAACACGGACATGTTCAGGTGGTCCATGATGCTGACCAGGCTGACGATGCCTTAGAGTCAACACGGACATGCTCAGGTGGTCCATGATGGATACTGAACTACTGACCAGGCTGACGATGCCTTGGAGTCAACACGGACATGTTCAGGTGGTCCATGATACTGACCAGGCTGACGATGCCTTAGAGTCAACACGGACTATCTTCAGGTGGTCCATGATACTGACCAGGCTGACGATGCCTTGGAGTCAACACGGACATGCTCGGTGGTCCATGATGGATACTGACCTACTGACCAGGCTGACGATGCCTTGGAGTCAACACGGACTCAGGTGGTCCATGGTGGATACCTGACCTACTGACCAGGCTGACGATGCCTCAGAGTCAACACGGACTATCTTCAGGTGGTCCATGATGGATACTGACCTACTGACCAGGCTGACGATGCCTCAGAGTCAACACGGACATGCTCAGGTGGTCCATGATGGATACAGACCTACTGACCAGGCTGACGATGCCTTAGAGTCAACAAGGACATGTTCAGGTGGTCCATGATACTGACCAGGCTGACGATGCCTTAGAGTCAACACGGACATGTTCAGGTGGTCCATGATACTGACCAGGCTGACGATGCCTCAGAGTTAACACGGACATGTTCAGGTGGTCCATGATACTGACCAGGCTGACGATGCCTTAGAGTCAACAAGGACATGTTCAGGTGGTCCATAATACTGACCAGGCTGACGATGCCTTAGAGTCAACACGGACATGTTCAGGTGGTCCATGATACTGACCAGGCTGACGATGCCTTGGAGTCAACACGGACATGTTCAGGTGGTCCATGATACTGACCAGGCTGACGATGCCTTAGAGTCAACACGGACATGCTCAGGTGGTCCATGATGGATACAGACCTACTGACCAGGCTGACGATGCCTCAGAGTCAACACGGACTATCTTCAGGTGGTCCATGATGGATACTGACCTACTGACCAGGCTGACGATGCCTTAGAGTCAACAAGGACTATGTTCAGGTGGTCCATGATACTGACCAGGCTGACGATGCCTTAGAGTCAACAAGGACTATGTTCAGGTGGTCCATGATACTGACCAGGCTGACGATGCCTTAGAGTCAACACGGACATGCTCAGGTGGTCCATGATACTGACCAGGCTGACGATGCCTTAGAGTCAACACGGACATGTTCAGGTGGTCCATGATACTGACCAGGCTGACGATGCCTTAGAGTCAACACGGACATGTTCAGGTGGTCCATGATACTGACCAGGCTGACGATGCCTTAGAGTCAACACGGACATGTTCAGGTGGTCCATGATACTGACCAGGCTGACGATGCCTTAGAGTCAACACGGACATGTTCAGGTGGTCCATGATACTGACCAGGCTGACGATGCCTTGGAGTCAACACGGACATGTTCAGGTGGTCCATGATACTGACCAGGCTGACGATGCCTCAGAGTCAACACGGACTATCTTCAGGTGGTCCATGATACTGACCAGGCTGACGATGCCTTAGAGTCAACACGGACTATCTTCAGGTGGTCCATGATACTGACCAGGCTGACGATGCCTTGGAGTCAACACGGACTATCTTCAGGTGGTCCATGATACTGACCAGGCTGACGATGCCTTAGAGTCAACACGGACTATCTTCAGGTGGTCCATGATACTGACCAGGCTGACGATGCCTTAGAGTCAACACGGACATGTTCAGGTGGTCCATGATACTGACCAGGCTGACGATGCCTTAGAGTCAACACGGACATGCTCAGGTGGTCCATGATGGATACTGACCTACTGACCAGGCTGACGATGCCTTAGAGTCAACACGGACATGTTCAGGTGATCCATGATGCTGACCAGGCTGACGATGCCTTAGAGTCAACACGGACTATCTTCAGGTGGTCCATGATACTGACCAGGCTGACGATGCCTTAGAGTCAACACGGACATGTTCAGGTGGTCCATGATGGATACTGACCTACTGACCAGGCTGACGATGCCTTGGAGTCAACACGGACATGCTCAGGTGGTCCATGATGGATACTGACCTACTGACCAGGCTGACGATGACTCGGAGTCAACACGGACTATCTTCAGGTGGTCCATGATGGATACTGACCTACTGACCAGGCTGACGATGCCTCAGAGTCAACACGGACTATCTTCAGGTGGTCCATGATGGATACTGACCTACTGACCAGGCTGACGATGCCTCAGAGTCAACACGGACATGCTCAGGTGGTCCATGATGGATACGGACCTACTGACCAGGCTGACGATGCCTTAGAGTCAACAAGGACATGTTCAGGTGGTCCATGATACTGACCAGGCTGACGATGCCTCAGAGTCAACACGGACTATCTTCAGGTGGTCCATGATACTGACCAGGCTGACGATGCCTCAGAGTTAACACGGACATGTTCAGGTGGTCCATGATACTGACCAGGCTGACGATGCTTTAGAGTCAACAAGGACATGTTCAGGTGGTCCATGATACTGACCAGGCTGACGATGCCTTAGAGTCAACAAGGACATGTTCAGGTGGTCCATGATACTGACCAGGCTGACGATGCCTTAGAGTCAACACGGACATGTTCAGGTGGTCCATGATACTGACCAGGCTGACGATGCCTTAGAGTTAACACGGACATGTTCAGGTGGTCCATGATACTGACCAGGCTGACGATGCCTTAGAGTCAACACGGACATGCTCAGGTGGTCCATGATACTGACCAGGCTGACGATGCCTTAGAGTCAACACGGACATGTTCAGGTGGTCCATGATACTGACCAGGTTGACGATGCCTTAGAGTCAACACGGACTATCTTCTGGTGGTCCATGATACTGACCAGGCTGACGATGCCTTGGAGTCAACACGGACATGTTCAGGTGGTCCATGATACTGACCAGGCTGACGATGCCTCAGAGTCAACACGGACTATCTTCAGGTGGTCCATGATACTGACCAGGCTGACGATGCCTCAGAGTCAACACGGACTATCTTCAGGTGGTCCATGATACTGACCAGGCTGACGATGCCTTGGAGTCAACACGGACTATCTTCAGGTGGTCCATGATACTGACCAGGCTGACGATGCCTCAGAGTCAACACGGACTATCTTCAGGTGGTCCATGATACTGACCAGACTGACGATGCCTTAGAGTCAACACGGACTATCTTCAGGTGGTCCATGATACTGACCAGGCTGACGATGCCTTAGAGTCAACAAGGACATGTTCAGGTGGTCCATGATACTGACCAGGCTGACGATGCCTTAGAGTCAACACGGACTATCTTCAGGTGGTCCATGATAGTGACCAGGCTGGCGATGCCTTAGAGTCAACACGGACTATCTTCAGGTGGTCCATGATACTGACCAGGCTGACGATGCCTTAGAGTCAACACGGACTATCTTCAGGTGGTCCATGATACTGACCAGGTTGACGATGCCTTAGAGTCAACACGGACATGTTCAGGTGGTCCATGATACTGACCAGGCTGACGATGCCTCAGAGTTAACACGGACTATCTTCTGGTGGTCCATGATACTGACCAGGCTGACGATGCCTTAGAGTCAACACGAACTATCTTCAGGTGGTCATGATACTGACCAGGCTGACGATGCCTCAGAGTCAACACGTGTGTAAATTTTGACCATATGACAACTCTTTCGTTGCCACCGGGTTTAACGTGTGCTAAGTGCATGGGCACACGGGACCTCGGTTTATCGTCTCATCCGAAGGACTCCATGTTCAGACCATAAGGCCTAGTGCAGAGTGAGAGAAAAAACTCCCCTGTACCCAGCTTTGAACTCGGGTTTATTGTGCACGAGGCGAACGCGTTACATTCTGTGCCACTCAACACTGAACAAGGGAGCAAAGTGTTGTAAAACAACTTGCAAAACCACCACCACATAGGGGTTAAGTCCCTTTGATTAGCTGGACCTAGAGAGACACAGTGACTGACAGAGAGAAAGAGTGGTGGGGGGAGAGAGAGAGAGAGAGAGAGAGAGAGAGAGAGAGAGAGAGAGAGAGAGAGAGAGAGAGAGAGAGAGAGAGAGAGTTTGGAAGGCTGGGTCAGTACTCATTGACGAGTAGTACATAAACATTTTGATCTGATTTCACACACACACACACACACACACACACACACACACACACACACACACACACACACACATTATGAGACAACCAGTATACAAACTTTATTACAATAGAAAAGATATTTTATAAGGAATTTACATTCAAGAGAAAAACATATCACCAATGTTCTCTGACATATTAAACAAAGAGGAATGGTAGATTTTTTATCAATCTTACTATCTACTTTAACTAAATACTTACCAACACTTAAAACATGTGCATTGACTCTTAATGACCTGGAACTATACCAAAGACTATAGTAAAACGAAAGTAGGGCGTGACCTCGACCCCTGCGCCGGATATGGGGCGCTAGTTATCCCCCTTACATCCGGGCAGGCGAGGTGCGCGCGCGCACTACAAACATCATTCGAAAACCCTTTTCCCTCAAATAGCATCAGGCAGGCAGGAAGGGAGGGAACATATTTGTTTTAAGTGTTGGTAAGTATTTAGCTAAAAGTAGATAGTAAGATTGATAAAAATCTGCCAATCTATTTTAACCATACATTGCCAACACTTAAAACATGTGCAGATTACCAGAGAGGAGGAGGGTGATGCTCCTATTTGCGAAGCTAAGCACCCTTGACCTGATAAAAAGAGAACAACACGCATTCTTAAGACTTATAAAACCCAGTCCTAAAAAGACATTCCCCCAAAAAATCATACCCATGATATACCACCATGCAAAACCTGAAAAAAGGCATTGCGACACTTACATCACAGGGAGACGGGGAGCTGGGCGACCACAACCTTCTTGATGGAGTAGTGGCTGTCATCTCCTCTGGTCGAGATGTCCCTGAGATAGTGCTGAATGAACGTGTTTTGAGACTTCCAAAAAGCCGAAGCCATCACCCTGACCAAAGGCACTCCCCTAAGTAAGGCTAAAGAGGTGCTAATTGCTCTCAACTCGTGGGCCCTAACTGGGTTCTGAGGGAGTCTAACAAGGGAGGAAGCGTAGGCGAGCTTAATACAGTCAAGCAACCAACGAGAGACCGTTCCCTTAGCCACATCTTTGCAATACTTAACGTTGATGGAGAGAAAGAGACAGCACCTAGCAGCACGGAAGGACTTAGTACGAGTGAGATAGATCCTGAGAGACCTGACAGGGCACAGGAAGTGATCAGCATCATCAGGTCCGATGACAGAACATAGGCTAGCAATGTGGACCAGGGGAGAGCCAACATCTCCTGGCTGATTCTTGGCCCGAAACTCAGGAAGGAAAGTCAAAGAGACCGCGGAGAAATCGTCTGAGAACTCAATGTCTCTAGGGAGTCCGCTAAAGGCGTGCACTCCACTGATCCATCTGGCTGAGGCCAAGGTTATGAGAAAGACAGTTTTGAAGGTCAACAACTTCAGGGACAGGGAGGACAGAGGTTCACACGTATCTCTAAGAAAATTCAAAACCAGAAACACGTCCCACTGTGGGACGTGAATCGTCCTGGAAAGAGCCTGTAAACGAACAGCATCCAACAAATGCGAAACGGGAAGCGCCGAAAGGTTCTCAGCGCGTTTCGCCCCCAAAGCTAAAGTAATAGTACTGACCAAAGCGGCCCTGTAGCCAGACAGTGTCTGGTACGAAAGATTTCTAGTCCTACGAAGATGGGTTAGAAATTCAAAAAATTCAACCGTAGAAGGCCTGAGAGCATCAAACTTCTTCTCGGAACAAAAAGCAAACCACGTCGCCCAGCGAAGACCATACAAGTCGCTGGTTGATTTACGACGCGAAGAAACCAAAAGGTCCACCATCCTGGTGGAAAAGCCTTGCCGCCTGAGCCCTTGCCTTAAAGTAGCCAGGCGGCAAGGTTGAGCCGAGAAGGATCTGGGTGGCCGATCCCGCTTCTTGGCTGGATGAGAGTGGCCCGAGTGAGCTCGAGACGTAGCGGACCGTCTCGGGCCAGGGAGAGAAGCTCCGGGAACCAGTGGCTTGTGGGCCACAAGGGAGTGATCAGCACCATGTGGGGGGACTCCTGGAAGCACTTCTGAAGGACCCTGGTGATCAACGCTGTCGGAGGGAAGGCATAGAGGGACATGCCAGTCCAATCCAGGGAGAACGCATTGTATGCCAACGCTTGAGGATCCCGAACAGGGGACACGTAGAGCGGCAGGCGAGCGCTGTACTTTGTCGCGAAGAGGTCGATCATGGGTTTCCCCCAGAGGTCCCATATCTGAGACAAGGCGTGATGGGCGATTGTCCACTCGGTCGGCAGAATCTGCTGAGACCGACTGAGGGAATCCGCGAGAACATTCAGTTTTCCCGGGATGAACTCTACGGAGAGATCGATGTCCTGCGAGGCTGACCAGATCAGGATCCTCTCCGCCGCCAGAGAAAGAGGAAGAGAGTGGGTTCCTCCCTGACGACGAAGGTAGGACAGACTCGCGGAGTTGTCCCCGCACACCATAACCCCCCGTCCCTGAATCGCAGGGGCGAAATGGAGAAGAGCCAAGCGATTGGACTCTATTTCCAAGAGGTTTATGTGCTGACGAGACTCCTCCGGAGTCCACAGACCGGAGGTCTCCTCCTTGTCCATGTGGGCTCCCCAACCACTGAGGGAGGCATCCGTAAAGATGAACAGCTGGGAACCCAATCGACTGATTGGGACCATACTGTTCATCCAGGACGGGTCGGTCCATTGAAGGACCGCCTTCCGGAACCATTGCCCTAACGGAACCAGCTGGTCGTATAGGGATGGATCCGAGATCCGAGCGGTGATCTCCCTTTGCAGAGGCCTTTTGAAGACCCTGCCCAGCGGGAGAAGCTTGGAGACTGACTCCATCAGCCCCAAGAGGCTGAGGAGTCGGCGAAGGGTGGTGGACTTCGCTTCTGAGAGGTCCGTCACCAGAGTAGAGAGAGCCAAAATCCTTTCCGGAGAGGGTGACACCGTGAAGGTGAGAGTGTTGAAACACATCCCGAGGTACTTGAACTTCTGAGAAGGGACAAGATCGGATTTCTTCTGGTTGATCTTGAAACCCAAGGAGACAGAAATGTCCTGAAGGATCTGAGTGTGTTGAAGAGACAACGATCGACTGGCGGCGAGCAGCAGCCAGTCGTCGAGGTAGACTTTCAGCCTGAGGCCCTTTGCGCGAGCCAAGGAAACCATTTCCCTGGTCACCTTGGTGAAGATCCAAGGTGCCAGGGAAAGGCCGAAGGGAAGAGCACTGAACTGAAACACGCGCCCCTGCCAAACAAAGTGCAGAAACTTTCTGCGGCTTGGATGGATGGACACATGAAAATAGGCGTCCTGAAGGTCTATGGAAGTTGCCCAGTCGCCTGGGCAAATGAATGCCCTGACCGTGGACGGAGTCTCCATCTTGAACCGAACTTTCCTGGTAAACTTGTTCAAGGGAGACAAGTCCAGGACAGGACGGAAACCGCCTGATTTCTTCAGGACGGTGAACAGACGAGAATAGAAGCCGGGACCCGGTTCTTCTAGAAGAGTGACCGCTCCTTTCTCCACCAGAGCGGAGACTTCCTTTTGAAGGATGTCGAACCGCTCCGGATCTGAAGGTGGTGGGAAGGAGATCGGTTCTGCAGACAGAGGAGGTTCCAGGGTGAACTGGAACCGGAAGCACTCCCGCACAACTCCGAGAATCCATGCGCTTTTTACAGCCGACTGCCAAGCGGGATACGCCTTTGCGAGCGCATCCACGCTTGACGCAGGAGCGCCAGTGGATTCTCGGGGCTGTGCGGGGTCTATTGAAAAGGCTGGCCCTTGGAGAGCATCTTCCTGAAGCCTCTGGAAGCCTGGGACCGAGGCCTTTGAGCCCTAGGCTGGAAAGGGGCTTGAGAGGTGGAGTACCGCTGAGCTTTAGACTGCTGCGGAACCCTGGCCACAAAATTCCTCCTCCTGGCTCTCGAGGCAGGAAACCTTGGGAGAGACTGGCGATACCTAGAATCAGAACGGGAGCGCTTGAGAATCTCCCTCATCAAAGTGTCATGAGTATCCTCCGCCTTTCTCTTAGTGGACGATTCCACGATCGGATCCACCACTTCCTGACCAAACAGTCCTGAGAACGATAAAGGGAGAGAACGAAGCTGTTCTTTTTCCCTCTGGGAGAGAGATCTGGACTCCGCCAAGACACTGTCCCTAACCAGGGCAGAAGACTGGACTTTCAAGGCCGCAACCACTTCAGAAAGACTCTGCATAGAATCCCCTAAAGCGGCAAGAGCAACACCGATAGATTGCTCGTCCATCGAATCAAAAATCCGGAAATCCACCGGAGACTTTGATGTGGACTTCCCCAGAGATTCAGCCACAACTCGAATGAGGGAGGTGGCCACACCACATCCCTTGAGAGACCGGTTTCCAGTTACTTGAACACAGCTTGCTTGAGGACAACCGGAAGCGTTGGAGCCTGGATCCATCTTCAACTTTTCCAACTCCGCTTTAGTCGGCTTAGAAAAGGAAGAAAACGGGAGGTAATCATCCATAATCGGGAGGACCGACTTGAAAGAAGGAACCGAAAAAGAACCCACTGCTGTGGTGTCCTCTTTCTGACGCAGGAAACGGTTTGAACGGCTAGAAAAACCGATCTTGGGCTCTTCTGGCCTGCCCGACTGTAAGAAGGCTTCAGCCTTCCGAATGGCATCCAAAAGAAGAGTAGGAGCCTGGAGGAAGAGACGGCTCTTATCCTGCTGGAAAGAGCCGACAGACTCTCCGGTAGCCGACTGTGACACAGACCGGCTTATCTCAACAACATCCGGACAAGAGTCTTTCAAGATCTCCATCAAGCCTTGTTGGGGAACGTCCACACCGTGGAACTGAACACTAGCAACAGAGGGCGCTTCCTGGACAGACCCGTCCTCTTGGGGAACAAGGCCAGAAACCACAGAACGAAGGTGGCGTTGCACTTCGTGCTCGATCATCGCTTCCAAATTTGAACCGGTTTCACCGTCTGAAGGATCAGATTCCACCGGTGAGGCCTCATCGTGAGAACGGTGGTGAGAGCGATGAGAGACATACGGTGTAGCATCATCCGTATGACGCCGAGAATCACCCGGTTGCCCGCCTGCTGGGTGGACAAAAACCAGTTTACTGGTTGCACGGTGACGTTCACCCGGTAGAGCAGCTCTAGGCTTCAACTGAACCGGGTGAAACTTTTCCGGTTGCTCACGCATGGCCATGCGTGCCGGCTGATCTTCATCAGAAGATGCCGGTTCCAACCGGATGCGATGCCTGTAGACCGAGGAGTGGGGAGGTAGTTGACCGGTTCCGTCCTCCCGGTAACGGGAACCGGGAATAACTTCGGGGCGGACAGATCTAGTCCGTCCTCCACCGTAAGTTTGCCTGTAGGCGCCAGAACCGTGAGCTCGAGTCTCTACGGAACTGGACATGAGCCTGTGGCCTTCGGGGCCTCGGGATCTAGTCCCAGAGCCCCCGGACGGTTCAGAGCCCCACGGTTCAGTTGAACCGTGACCTCTTTCGGATTCAGAGGTGGGGGGCCTTCGCCTTGAATCCGACGGTCCGTCGAATTCAAATCCCATAGCATAGGGGGGGGGGGGGGGGGGGGGGGGGGCGAGCTCACCAGAGGATACTCCTGATCCTCCGGGAGAAGAACCGGTTGATCCTTCGTGGTCCGACGTTCAAACCGAAGTCCCACCGGTTTGAAGTGAGAAGCAACGTAAGTGCTCTCCGACGACTTGAAGGAAGAAAGCGCCCTCGTGGAAAGGGGGCGATTGCTGGAAACCCTGTGGACAAGAGAAGGAGAGAGAGATGACCCGGTTGTTTGTGCCGAAACAACAGGGTAAACTGACTCGTGAGAACCGGCAAAATATTCAGAAGACTCGACAGTTTTGACTGGACAAATCTGAAGACCACTGGAACCGAGTTGGTCAATAAACGACTGAAGAACCGACTGTGTATCAACTGAAGGGGTGGAAGCCACCGAGTCAGCAGACAAGAGTTTAAGTTCGCGAGAAACTGAAACAGCTTGAACCGGTGAAACATGCTTGGACGTGGAAGAAGATTTAGAAGACTTCTTGTGCGATTTTTCCTTGGAGAAAGATTTTTCTTTTGAAGACTTTTCTTTAGGAAGAGACGAAGAAGAACAAAATCTACCACTCCCGTCGCGAGGGAGAGGGGTAGAGGTGTGAACCGGTGAGGAGACCGAAGTCTTAGAAAGAGTGGGGGGGGGGGAGCCATAACGGCGACCCACACAACACACGCAAAGAACACCGGTTTGAAAAGCATAAAAATCAAAAAATAGAAGCAAATGAGTTCGAAAGACAACCAACCTGGAAGTCCAAGAAACAAAAGAATAATATGCTAACAATATCTAAGGAACGAACCCACCAGAATGAAAGATAACTCAACAAGATGGGAGCAATGGATAGCCAGGTCAAGTGAGCTTGGCTGGAAAAGGAAGAATGATGTTTGAAGGGCGCACGCGCACCTCGCCTACCCGGATGCAAGGGGGATAACTAGCGCCCCGTATCCGTCGCAGGGGTCGAGGTCACGCCCTACTTTCGTTTTACTATAGTCTTTGGTATAGTTCCAGGTCATTAAGAGTCAATGCACATGTTTTAAGTGTTGGTAATGCATGGTTAAAATAGATTGACAGATTTAATTGCCACGGGTGTGTTGGGGCAATAATGTATCACAAAACAAACAAACAAACAAAACACAGGTCACCAATAGCACTACCCCCCCCCCCCTACACACACACATATTTTAGTATATAGTATATAAAAAGGTCCCATATGTGCCTGTTGTGTGCGTTGTAGGGACCTAAAGCCCCAAGACAGTCTGTTTCAGGTCATAATTATGTGCCTGTTATGTGCGTAGCAGGGACCTAAAGCCCCAAGACAGCCTGTTTCAGTAACTGACATGTCAACCAAAGCATGGCAGATGTGATGCAAAGAGTTGTGCTGTCATTGATGTTCACTGGCAGTAACTGACATGTCAACCAAAGCATGACAGATGTGTCAGCAATGAGTTGTACTGTCATTGATGTTCACTGGCAGTAACTGACATGTCAACCAAAGCATAAATGGCAGATGTGATGCAATGAATTGTACTGTCATTGATGTTCACTGGCAGTAACTAACATGTCAACCAAAGCATAAATGGCAGATGTGATGCAATGAGTTGTACAGTCATTGATGTTCACTGGCAGTAACTGACATGTCAACCAAAGCATGACAGATGTGTCAGCAATGAGTTGTACTGTCATTGATGTTCACTGGCAGTAACTGACATGTCAACCAAAGCAGAACTGAATGACAGATGGGATGCAATGAGTTGTACAGTCATTGATGTTCACTGGCAGTAACTGACATGCCAACCAAAGCATGACAGATGTGTCGGCAATTAGTTGTACAGTCATTGATTTTCACTGGCAGTAACTGACATGTCAATCAAAGCATAAATGGCTGATGTTCACTGGCAGTCGTTGACAGTAGAGCCAATGCTTGTACACTAGGGCCTACTGGCTGCCTTTGAAGCTGGTGTGTATATAATTAAAATACAAATATTAGCCTCTCTCTCTCTCTCTCTCTCTCTCTCTCTCTCTCTCTCTCTCTCTCTCTCTCTCTCTCTCTCTCTCTCTCTCTCTCTCTCGCTCTCTCTCTCTGCGTGCCCCCCCCCCCCCCCCCTCTCTCTCTCTCTCTCTCTCTCTCTCTCTCTCTCTCTCTCTCTCTCTCTCTCTCTCTCTCTCTCTGATGAGAAACAACCTCAGTGCCATTACACGCGTGTTTTCAATGCTTAGACTCATTAACGCTTGCAAAATGCATAACAGATTGCTGTCTTTGAAAAAGAACATTCTAATTCCCTTACGGCTGTGGCCTACATTTCATATTGTGTGTGTGTGTGTTTGTGTGTCTGTTTTCTAGCTCTGCATAATTTATGTTGATTATCACCATTATTGTGTTCAATTTTATTTATTTGTCTTCTGATATTGTAAAGGACGTTTGTCTGTGCAATTGTAATATTCGAGTTCGAGTTCTCTCTCTTATCCCACACTCCACACACACAAGCCTACTGGTGACAGGGGCATAGGGACTACATCAAAAGCGTTATAATTTCTTGATGCCAGCATTGCTAGGGTTCTGGGGGAAGTTCTACCACACACATAACAGCCTCATGCCACCATCCCTGCAGATAACAGCTAGGGTTCTGGGGGAAGTTCTACCAAACACAGCCTCATTCCACCATCCCTACAGGTAACAGCTAGGGTTCTAGGGGAAGTTCTACCACACACAGCCTCATTCCACCATCCCTACAGGTAACAGCTAGGGTTCTAGGGGAAGTTCTACCACACACAGCCTCATTCCACCATCCCTACAGGTAACAGCTAGGGTTCTAGTGGAAGTTCTACCACACACAGCCTCATTCCACCATCCCTACAGGTAACAGCTAGGGTTCTAGGGGAAGTTCTACCACACACAGACTCATTCCACCATCCCTACAGGTAACAGCTAGGGTTCTGGGGGAAGTTCTACCACACACAGCCTCATTCCACCATCCCTACAGGTAACAGCTAGGGTTCTGGGGGAAGTTCTACCAAACACAGCCTCATTCCACCATCCCTACAGGTAACAGCTAGGGTTCTGGGGGAAGTTCTACCACACACAGCCTCATTCCACCATCCCTACAGGTAACAGCTAGGGTTCTAGGGGAAGTTCTACCACACACAGCCTCATTCCACCATCCCTACAGGTAACAGCTAGGGTTCTGGGGGAAGTTCTACCAAACACAGCCTCATTCCACCATCCCTACAGGTAACAGCTAGGGTTCTAGGGGAAGTTCTACCACACACAGCCTCATTCCACCATCCCTACAGGTAACAGCTAGGGTTCTGGGGGAAGTTCTACCACACACAGCCTCATTCCACCATCCCTACAGGTAACAGCTAGGGTTCTAGGGGAAGTTCTACCACACACAGCCTCATTCCAACATCCCTACAGGTAACAGCTAGGGTTCTGGGGGAAGTTCTACCACACACAGCCTCATTTGGGGGAAGTTCTACCACACGCAGCCTCATTCCACCATCCCTACAGATAACAGCTAGGGTTCTAGGGGAAGTTCTACCACACACAGCCTCATTCCACCATCCCTACAGGTAACAGCTAGGGTTCTAGGGGAAGTTCTACCACACACAGCCTCATTCCACCATCCCTACAGGTAACAGCTAGGGTTCTAGTGGAAGTTCTACCACACACAGCCTCATTCCACCATCCCTACAGGTAACAGCTAGGGTTCTAGGGGAAGTTCTACCACACACAGACTCATTCCACCATCCCTACAGGTAACAGCTAGGGTTCTGGGGGAAGTTCTACCACACACAGCCTCATTCCACCATCCCTACAGGTAACAGCTAGGGTTCTGGGGGAAGTTCTACCAAACACAGCCTCATTCCACCATCCCTACAGGTAACAGCTAGGGTTCTGGGGGAAGTTCTACCACACACAGCCTCATTCCACCATCCCTACAGGTAACAGCTAGGGTTCTAGGGGAAGTTCTACCACACACAGCCTCATTCCACCATCCCTACAGGTAACAGCTAGGGTTCTGGGGGAAGTTCTACCAAACACAGCCTCATTCCACCATCCCTACAGGTAACAGCTAGGGTTCTAGGGGAAGTTCTACCACACACAGCCTCATTCCACCATCCCTACAGGTAACAGCTAGGGTTCTGGGGGAAGTTCTACCACACACAGCCTCATTCCACCATCCCTACAGGTAACAGCTAGGGTTCTGGGGGAAGTTCTACCACACACAGCCTCATTCCAACATCCCTACAGGTAACAGCTAGGGTTCTGGGGGAAGTTCTACCACACACAGCCTCATTTGGGGGAAGTTCTACCACACGCAGCCTCATTCCACCATCCCTACAGATAACAGCTAGGGTTCTAGGGGAAGTTCTACCACACACATCCTCATTCCACCATCCATACAGGTAACAGCTAGGGTTCTGGGGGAAGTTCTACCACACACAGCCTCATTCCACCATCCCTACAGGTAACAGCTAGGGTTCTGGGGGAAGTTCTACCACACACATCCTCATTCCACCATCCCTGCAGATAACAGCAGAGCAGGCAGCTAAAATGACCGCTTCACATGCATTGATCGTAAGGATCGCCATGTTGTCCACACTTCAAGTCAGGCTGATGATGGTGTGTTCACTCCATGTTGTCCAGTCAGCCTGATGATGGTGTGTTCACTCCATGTTGTCCACACTTCAAGTCAGCCTGATGATGGTGTGTTCACTCCATGTTGTCCAGCCAGCCTGATGATGGTGTGTTCACTCCATGTTGTCCAGTCAGCCTGATGATGGTGTGTTCACTCCATGTTGTCCACACTTCAAGTGAGCCTGATGATGGTGTGTTCACTCCATGTTGTCCACACTTCAAGTGAGCCTGATGATGGTGTGTTCACTCCATGTTGTCCACACTTCAAGTCAGCCTGATGATGGTGTGTTCACTCCATGTTGTCCAGTCAGCCTGATGATGGTGTGTTCACTCCATGTTGTCCACACTTCAAGTCAGCCTGATGATGGTGTGTTCACTCCATGTTGTCCAGTCAGCCTGATGATGGTGTGTTCACTCCATGTTGTCCACACTTCAAGTGAGCCTGATGATGGTGTGTTCACTCCATGTTGTCCACACTTCAAGTCAGCCTGATGATGGTGTGTTCACTCCATGTTGTCCACACTTCAAGTCAGCCTGATGATGGTGTGTTCACTCCATGTTGTCCACACTTCAAGTCAGCCTGATGATGGTGTGTTCACTCCATGTTGTCCAGTCAGCCTCATGATGGTGTGTTCACTCCGTGTTGTCCACACTTCAAGTCAGCCTGATGATGGTGTGTTCACTCCATGTTGTCCAGTCAGCCTGATGATGGTATGTTCACTCCATGTTGTCCACACTTCAAGTCAGCCTGATGATGGTGTGTTCACTCCGTGTTGTCCACACTTCAAGTCAGCCTGATGATGGTGTGTTCACTCCATGTTGTCCACTCAGCCTGATGATGGTGTGTTCACTCCATGTTGTCCACACTTCAAGTCAGCCTGATGATGGTATGTTCACTCCATGTTGTCCACACTTCAAGTCAGCCTGATGATGGTGTGTTCACTCCATGTTGTCCACACTTCAAGTCAGCCTGATGATGGTGTGTTCACTCCATGTTGTCCACTCAGCCTGTGGATGGTGTGTTCACTCCATGTTGTCCACTCAGCCTGATGATGGTGTGTTCACTCCATGTTGTCCACACTTCAAGTCAGCCTGATGATGGTGTGTTCACTCCATGTTGTCCAGTCAGCCTGATGATGGTATGTTCACTCCATGTTGTCCACACTTCAAGTCAGCCTGATGATGGTGTGTTCACTCCATGTTGTCCAGTCAGCCTGATGATGGTATGTTCACTCCATGTTGTCCAGTCAGCCTGATGATGGTGTGTTCACTCCATGTTGTCCACACTTCAAGTCAGCCTGATGATGGTGTGTTCACTCCATGTTGTCCAGTCAGCCTGATGATGGTGTGTTCACTCCATGTTGTCCACACTTCAAGTCAGCCTGATGATGGTGTGTTCACTCCATGTTGTCCACACTTCAAGTCAGCCTGATGATGGTGTGTTCACTCCATGTTGTCCACACTTCAAGTCAGCCTGATGATGGTGTGTTCACTCCATGTTGTCCACACTTCAAGTCAGCCTGATGATGGTGTGTTCCATCCATGTTGTCCACACTTCAAGTCAGCCTGGTGATGGTGTGTTCACTCCATGTTGTCCACACTTCAAGTCAGCCTGATGATGGTGTGTTCACTCCATATTGTCCACACTTCAAGTCAGCCTGATGATGGTGTGTTCACTCCATGTTGTCCAGTCAGCCTGATGATGGTGTGTTCACTCCATGTTGTCCAGTCAGCCTGATGATGGTGTGTTCACTCCATGTTGTCCACACTTCAAGTCAGCCTGATGATGGTGTGTTCACTCCATGTTGTCCAGTCAGCCTGATGATGGTGTGTTCACTCCATGTTGTCCACACTTCAAGTCAGCCTGATGATGGTGTGTTCACTCCATGTTGTCCACACTTCAAGTCAGCCTGATGATGGTGTGTTCACTCCATGTTGTCCAGTCAGCCTGATGATGGTGTGTTCACTCCATGTTGTCCACACTTCAAGTCAGCCTGGTGATGGTGTGTTCACTCCATGTTGTCCACACTTCAAGTCAGCCTGATGATGGTGTGTTCACTCCGTGTTGTCCACTCAGCCTGATGATGGTGTGTTCACTCCATGTTGTCCAGTCAGCCTGATGATGGTGTGTTCTCTCCATGTTGTCCACTCAGCCTGATGATGGTGTGTTCTCTCCATGTTGTCCAGTCAGCCTGATGATGGTGTGTTCACTCCATGTTGTCCAGTCAGCCTGATGATGGTGTGTTCACTCCATGTTGTCCACTCAGCCTGATGATGGTGTGTTCACTCCATGTTGTCCACACTTCAAGTCAGCCTGATGATGGTGTGTTCACTCCATGTTGTCCACACTTCAAGTCAGCCTGGTGATGGTGTGTTCACTCCATGTTGTCCAGTCAGCCTGATGATGGTGTGTTCACTCCATGTTGTCCAGTCAGCCTGATGATGGTGTGTTCACTCCATGTTGTCCACTCAGCCTGATGATGGTGTGTTCACTCCATGTTGTCCACACTTCAAGTCAGCCTGATGATGGTGTGTTCCATCCATGTTGTCCACACTTCAAGTCAGCCTGATGATGGTGTGTTCACTCCATGTTGTCCACACTTCAAGTCAGCCTGATGATGGTGTGTTCACTCCATGTTGTCCACACTTCAAGTCAGCCTGATGATGGTGTGTTCACTCCCTGTTGTCCACACTTCAAGTCAGCCTGATGATGGTGTGTTCACTCCATGTTGTCCACACTTCAAGTCAGCCTGATGATGGTGTGTTCACTCCATGTTGTCCACACTTCAAGTCAGCCTGATGATGGTGTGTTCACTCCCTGTTGTCCACACTTCAAGTCAGCCTGATGATGGTGTGTTCACTCCATGTTGTCCACACTTCAAGTCAGCCTGATGATGGTGTGTTCACTCCATGTTGTCCACACTTCAAGTCAGCCTGATGATGGTGTGTTCACTCCATGTTGTCCACACTTCAAGTCAGCCTGATGATGGTGTGTTCACTCCATGTTGTCCACACTTCAAGTCAGCCTGATGATGGTGTGTTCACTCCATGTTGTCCACACTTCAAGTCAGCCTGATGATGGTGTGTTCACTCCATGTTGTCCACACTTCAAGTCAGCCTGATGATGGTGTGTTCACTCCATGTTGTCCACACTTCAAGTCAGCCTGATGATGGTGTGTTCACTCCATGTTGTCCACTCAGCCTGATGATGGTGTGTTCACTCCATGTTGTCCACACTTCAAGTCAGCCTGATGATGGTGTGTTCACTCCATGTTGTCCACACTTCAAGTCAGCCTGATGATGGTGTGTTCACTCCATGTTGTCCAGTCAGCCTGATGATGGTGTGTTCACTCCATGTTGTCCACACTTCAAGTCAGCCTGATGATGGTGTGTTCACTCCATGTTGTCCACTCAGCCTGATGATGGTGTGTTCTCTCCATGTTGTCCAGTCAGCCTGATGATGGTGTGTTCACTCCGTGTTGTCCAGTCAGCCTGATGATGGTGTGTTCACTCCATGTTGTCCACACTTCAAGTCAGCCTGATGATGGTATGTTCACTCCATGTTGTCCACACTTCAAGTCAGCCTGATGATGGTGTGTTCACTCCATGTTGTCCACACTTCAAGTCAGCCTGATGATGGTGTGTTCACTCCATGTTGTCCACTCAGCCTGATGATGGTGTGTTCACTCCATGTTGTCCAGTCAGCCTGATGATGGTGTGTTCTCTCCATGTTGTCCACACTTCAAGTCAGCCTGATGATGGTGTGTTCACTCCGTGTTGTCCACACTTCAAGTCAGCCTGATGATAGTGTGTGTACTCCATGTTGTCCAGTCAGCCTGATGATGGTGTGTTCCATCCATGTTGTCCACACTTCAAGTCAGCCTGATGATGGTGTGTTCCATCCATGTTGTCCACACTTCAAGTCAGCCTGATGATGGTGTGTTCACTCCATGTTGTCCAGTCAGCCTGATGATGGTGTGTTCACTCCATGTTGTCCACACTGGTGTGTTCACTGTGCTCTGTAACAGTGGTCAGAATAGGGAGTGGATGGGGTGGTGGTGGTAGATCTAGGACAGTGGTCAGTGGCCCAGATAGGCAGTGGTCTGCAGAGGAAAGGTGACCAGAGAGGGATGAGGAGTGAGGGGGGAGAGAGAGGGGGAGGTATGTCATGGACAGTGGTCAGTGGCCCAGGTAGGCAGTGATCTGCAGAGGAAAGGTGACCAGCGAGGGATGAGGAGTGAGGGGGGAGAGAGAGAGGGAGAGGTATGTCATGGACAGTGGTCAGTGGCCCAGGTAGGCAGTGGTCTGCAGAGGAAAGGTGACCAGCGAGGGATGAGGAGTGAGGGGGGAGAGAGAGGGGGAGGTATGTCATGGACAGTGGTCAGTGGCCCAGGTAGGCAGTCGTCTGCAGAGGAAAGGTGACCAGCGAGGGATGAGTGAGGGGGGAGGGGGGAGGGGGGGGGGGAGGGGGAGGGGGAGGGGGAGGTATGTCATGGACAGTGGTCAGTGGCCCAGGTAGGCAGTCGTCTGCAGGGGAAAGGTGACCAGCGAGCGATGAGGAGTGAGGGGGGAGAGAGAGGGGGAGGTATGTCATGGACAGTGGTCAGTGGCCCAGGTAGGCAGTCGTCTGCAGGGGAAAGGTGACCAGCGAGCGATGAGGAGTGAGGGGGGAGAGAGAGGGGGAGGTATGTCAAGGACAGTGGTCAGTGGCTCAGGTAGGCAGTGGTCTGCAGAGGAAAGGTGACCAGCGAGGGATGAGGAGTGAGGGGGGAGAGAGAGGGGGAGGTATGTCATGGACAGTGGTCAGTGGCCCAGGTAGGCAGTCGTCTGCAGGGGAAAGGTGACCAGCGAGCGATGAGGAGTGAGGGGGGAGAGAGAGGGGGAGGTATGTCATGGACAGTGGTCAGTGGCCCAGGTAGGCAGTCGTCTGCAGGGGAAAGGTGACCAGCGAGCGATGAGGAGTGAGGGGGGAGAGAGAGGGGGAGGTATGTCAAGGACAGTGGTCAGTGGCTCAGGTAGGCAGTGGTCTGCAGAGGAAAGGTGACCAGCGAAGGATGAGTGAGGGGGGAGGGGGAGGGGAGAGGGGGAGGGGGGGGAGGGGGAGGGGGAGGGGGGGAGGGGGGAGGTATGTCATGGACAGTGGTCAGTGGCCTAGGTAGGCAGTGCTCTGCAGGGGAAAGGTGACCAGCGAGGGATGAGGAGTGAGGGGGGAGAGAGAGGGGGAGGTATGTCATGGACAGTGGTCAGTGGCCCAGGTAGGCAGTGGTCTGCAGAGGAAAGGTGACCAGCGAGGGATGAGGAGTGAGGGGGGAGGACAGGCATGGGGGCAAGGAAGGGTGTAGAGATGGCGTCAGGGACGGTGTTATGGGTGATGGTAGAGATGGGGGTGGAGGGGGCTGTGGCACCAAAGGGTTAACCACCTGTGGAGTCCACTGCACCTCACTAGATGACCTGAGGACAAATAAACAGGCACTAAAGGGTTAACTACCTGTGGTGTCCACTGCACCTCACTAGATGACCTGAGGACAAATGAACAGGCACTAAAGGGTTAACTACCTGTGGTGTCCACTGCACCTCACTAGATGACCTGAGCACCAAAGGTTTAACTACCTGTGGTGTCCACTGCACCTCACTAGATGACCTGAGGACAACAGGCACCAAAGTGTTAACTACCTGTGGTGTCCACTGCACCTCACTAGATGACCAGAGCACCAAAGGGTTAACCACCTGTGGTGTCCACTGCACCTCACTAGATGACCTGAGGACAACAGGCACCAAAGGGTTAACCACCTGTGGTGTCCACTGCACCTCACTAGATGACCTGAGCACCAAAGGGTTAACCACCTGTGGTGTCTACTGCACCTCACTAAATGACCTGAGGACAAATGACCTGAGCACTAAAGGGTTAACCACCTGTGGTGTCTACTGCACCTCACTAAATGACCTGAGGACAAATGACCTGAGCACCAAAGGGTTAACCACCTGTGGTGTCCACTGCACCTCACTAGATGACCTGAGGACAAATGACCTGAGCACCAAAGGGTTAACCACCTGTGATGTCCACTGCACCTCACTAGATGACCTGAGGACAAATGAACAATAATCAATGCACACCAAGAATATACTATACAGTATAGTAATCACTGTACTACATCAGCATGGACCTGAGACCTTTTATAAAAAAGCTCTCTGTATGCTTCCAGATAAACATCATTCATCATTCCCAACCGGGGGTCCGTGGCGAGAGGGTCTCTCTCTCGCTACGCGATGACACCGATGCAATGGTGGCAGTTGTATCGAAGTCTTGCTGTGTGGCAGCCAGCGAGAGGGGCGACGCCGGATCTCCTCCCTCACCATGGGAGTTGAATGACTTGCGGACTGGATGGATCGACGAGCAGCAGCTTGGGCCGTCTCTACAGTATGCCGATGCCCAGTAGACATTTCGGGCGGGAGACTTGGGCAGCTACCGCCTGTCTACTGGGAGTACTCACATCCGCCTGCAGAGAGGGATCAACTTAGCTGCGTGTCTACCAGCCCGCCCGCAACGACGTCGACTCCCCGGTACGGAGCAGGTCGCCCTGTGGTCCTGACGACTGCCTTAGGAGGAAGAAGTTCATCTACAGCAGGAGCACTTTGACGCCAATGCCAACGGCAACGACAAGCTTCATCAGATGCTCGCATCTATGCACCAAATTGAACGATACTAACATCAGCATCACGCACAAGTTCCAGACTCGGATCCTGTCCTAGATGTTCCCGCAACCAACAGCGTTATCCGCGATTCCAGGATGCGCAACATGTTCGAGTCATCGAAAGACGACGTATGCCACTTCACGAACTCCACTTTCAACATTCTACGGCCCCCCATCATCATCATCATCATCATCCATCGAGAAGACTATCCAGCCTTCATGCAGAACGTCCATAAGGACCTATGGTCAATTGGACGGAAATCTCACCCTCTACTTCCAGATAAAACACAACTGACGTTTCTAAGATTACAAAACCCCACCTAAAGTAATGACTATACGTATACTATACCAGGTGTTCAAAACGTTTTCAGCCTAACTATGAAGGGGTTAAAGGAGGTTTTGAAAAAAAGGTAAAACCTGCAGAATGACGCAAAATCGAATTGGATTATAAACTCTGAGTTTACTCACAAAAACAAATAAAACTGAACGTGATTAAGCTGATAAAGGCATAATTTGCAAAGATGCACTGTCAAGTTCACTTCAGTGTTGTCTGCTTTTTGTTGAAGCCAACAATCTTTCTGTGAGTGTCATCAAACCTCATCTTATGGAAGTAATGACGTCGTGGCTGAGACATAGGCCTAATGACCGGATGATTCCAGCTGGCAGATCTGCGATTTTTTGGAAATAAAAGTATGAGTGCCCACTTATCTTGAAGAATGCGACATAAAAGGTAGGTTAGAGAGAGAGAGTTTGCAGTCTGAGCCTATCTATGTTTTAAAACCATGCTGAAACGTTTTATTAAAATCGTTTTGGCATCCAAATAGGGTGTGTGAGACCGCGGCCCTCGTTAGTATAGTTGTGTACAGTCGGCAGTGGTGAGCAGACAGAACTTGGCACACTTGTGTAACTGTGGATGACAACATGCAAGTGTTGGAAGATGACCTCACCATAGATTGTTGTGTACAGTCGGCAGTGGTGAGACCCCTTTAAGCTATGCAGACAGAACTTGGCACACTTGTGTAACTATGGATGACAACATACAAGTGTTGGCTTAAATTATTATTTACGTCCTCCCGGCTGAAGCCATATGGGACATTACGTTAAAATGTTGGAAGATGACCTCACCATATATAGTTGTGACGTCAGAGCATTTCATAAGTTTTTTTTTGTGTGTAACTGTGGATGACAACATGCAAGTGTTGGAGGTTGACCTCACCATATATAGTTGCAGTGGTGAGACCCCTTTAAGCTATGCAGACAGAACTTGGCACACTTATGCAACTGTGGATGACAACATACAAGTGTTGGAAGATGACCTCACCATATATAGTTGTGACGTCAGAGCATTTCATAAGGGTTTTTTTCCTTGGACAGCTCCACACAGCACCCGTAACGCCATTACCGGTCGGAAAATGTTGATCAACCAAATATTTCTTGAGGTTTTGTTATCAGAGAGGGTCAAATCTTCAACATAGAGAAGATTATCAGCGGTTTCAAAGTCACACTGAAAAGTCACAGCTAAAAGGCTTCAAACATAAACCTAAGTATAGTGCCAAAATCGCTATGCTATGGCATGCTAAGCTATAACCACAAAAACAGCAGAATTATGCGAGGAAGCACGATTTTGGCCTTCTTCCTTTCTTAATATCTGGAGATCCATCTGATCCCTCAAATTACCGGCCCATATCAATATTACTGATACTGTCAAAACCCCTTGAAAGACATCTCAAACAACACATTCAATCTCATTCCACTAAGTATGACTTATTTTACACTAATCAAAATGGTTTCAAGGAAAAGCATTCTTGTCACACAATGCTCACAGACATTATAGAAGAATGGCACCTTAGCATTAACAATGACTTGTTCACTGGTTCACTTGTTGTCGATTTCTAACATTAACAATGACTTATTCACTGGTTCACTTTTTGTCGATTTCGCCAAAGCCTTTGACACGATTGATCACACCCTTCTTTTAAGTAAACTTACTTTGTATGACCTACATTCCAACTCCGTTAACATGATAGCATCCTTCCTTAACAATAGAACACAGACTGTTTCCCAAGATTTTATAATGTCGTCCTCTATGCCTATCAAATATGGAGTCCCCCAAGGATCTGTCTTAGGGCTTATCTTATTCTCAATTTATATTCATGATTTACCCCTTTACTTAAAATCTCAATGTGAACTCTTTGCATACGACACAACCCTTCATACTAAAGATAAAAATCCAGATAAGGTTTGTTCCTTCCTTCAAAATGACATACCTAATCTTACAGTTTGGACAGAAAAAAATAATATGGCAATTCATCCAAGTAAATCTAAATTCATGTTAACAACTACTCGACAAAAACGCCCAAACTTAAAAGATGCCCTACTCAAACTCAAAATTTATGATAATCTTCTGGAAGAAATAGATTACTATGTGTAACTATCGACAATAATTTATCATGGTCCAAGCACATTTCTGCCATCTGTAAAAAACATTTAGCGAAGAAAGTATTCCAACTAAACAGAATAAAGCACTTCCTTAATATCCATACTCGAAAACTCTTTTTCAATGCATACATTCAGCCTGAAATAGATTATGCTTCTACATGTTGGGATCTTGCTAGCGAAAACTGCTTAAAGCCACTAAAAAGACTCTACAAACGTGCTCTAAAAATTGTTCTTCTTAAGCCTTCTTCACTTCAAAATAGCGATTATAAGGAACTAGGCATTCTTCCATTAGACTATAAGTTTGACCTCAACAAAGCTATTTTCATTTTCAAAATTATGAATAAACTGACACCGGCCTATCTATGCACAGATTTCCTATTACTAACATTCGTAACAAAAGTATAATTTATATTCCTCGCCCCAGAACAAACCTGTTTATGACCTCCCTTAGCCTACATACTCCGGTAGCAAACTATGGAATGTTTTGGAAAATGTCAATAAAAACCTAAAATGTTTTTCATCCTTTAAAAGAACATATCACAAACACCTCTTAGAGAAGTTTTAAATCAATAACTTTCTTGAAATATTTGCTGTTTGCTTAGAAATAACTAGCGCAACGCCCCGTACCGGTAACGCCTAGTACCGGTAACGCCTTGTACAGGTAACGCCAAGTACCGATACCGCTGAGTACCGGTTTCGCCAGGTCCGCAAAATATTATATTTTTACTTTTGTGGCTGAAAATACAATTTTTTGACCCCTACCACTTTCAAGGCCTACCGATCTCCATGACCTTGACCTTGACCTTGATCGGTATGCAATCATCAGAACAACCATAAGCCAAAGTACCTACATGCCAAGTTTGAAGTCCCTAAGACCAACGGTGTGGACGTTATAGCCCCTTAAAGATTTTCGGTTTTCAAGGTCATACGCCAAGGTGAAGGTCATGACGGTGATAATTTATGCGCGGATGCCTTCTCTCATGGTGACACGCCACCACACAAAACTGGAAATGATTCGGTAAAGCAGTTCGGGAGATATGCGTGGGACAGTAAAACCCAATGATTAGACCCCTACCACATTCAAGGCATACCAATTTCCCTGACCTTGACCTTGACCTTCATTGGTATGCCATCATCAGAACGGCCATAAGCGAAAGTACATCCATGCTAAGTTTCAAGACTCTAGGACCTGCGGTGTGGAAGTTATGGCCCCTTAACGATTTTCGGTTTTGAAGGTCATACACCAACGTCAAGGTCAGGACGGCAAAACGTTTTGCACAGATGCCTTTCTCTCATGGGGACACACCACCACACAAAATTTGAAGCAATTCGGTCAAGCGGTTCGGGAGATCCTTGGGACAGACAGAAAAGAACAAACAAACAAACAAAAAAAGGAAACAAATCCGAACAGCTGGGATTTACTAACCGCAAGTGCGTGTGGAGCTGCGTGTGGTCCCCCCCCTCCCCACGACCCCTTGGCGGAGGTTTCCGAAAAGTAAGGACGGCATGACCTTCCGAGGGTGCCAAGGATGCTTGATACCAAATTTGGTGTTGATCGGTTGAGAACTGTGGCCCCCTCCAGCCCACCCCCCTGAACACCCCCCCACACACACACCCGACCATCCCACCCCTCCCCCCTCCAGCCCCCCTCCCCCCAGCCCCCCTCATCCCATCCCTCCTCCCCTCCCCCCTCCCATCCTCCCCTCCCCCCCATCCCCATCCCATTCCCCCCCCCCCCCCCCCCCCCCCCCCCCCCCCCCCCCCCCCCATCCCCCCCCCCCCCCCACGCTCACAGCTGACACGCACTTGCCGTTAGTAAATCCGAGCTGCGTGTGGTCCCCCCCCTCCCCACGACCCCTTGGCGGAGGTTTCAGAAAAGTAAGGACGGCATGACCTTCGGAGGGTGCCAAGGATGCTTGATGCCAAATTTGGTGTCGATCGGTTGAGAACTGTGGCCGTAATCCGAGCTGCGTGTGGTCCCCCCCCCTCCCCACGACCCCTTGGCGGAGGTTTCAGAAAAGTAAGGACGGCATGACCTTCGGAGGGTGCCAAGGATGCTTGATGCCAAATTTGGTGTCGATCGGTTGAGAACTGTGGCCGTAATCCGAGCTGCGTGTGGTCCCCCCCCCTCCCCACGACCCCTTGGCGGAGGTTTCCGAAAAGTAAGGACGGCATGACCTTCGGAGGGTGCCAAGGATGCTTGATGCCAAATTTGGTGTCGATCGGTTGAGAACTGTGGCCGTGCATAAGGGACACAGAGACAGACAGACAGACACACACACATACAGATTTCGAAAATATATTATAAGATAATGACCTTGGCTTTTCTTTTTCCTCTCGGGGGCATGGTGTAAAGAAGCTTGAGCTTATCCGTTTACCCTCATTAAGTATTCATATTCGTATTCTCGGTGCTTGACAATGATTGTCTTGATGCTTGTGCTGAAGATTTTGCATATTATTCACCAGTGAATGTGCCCATGTTGAGATAATCCACAATCAATACTGTCAGCTAATCAAACTATTCTAGCCATCACTGTACCGTCAGCTAATCAAACTATTCTAGCCATCACTGTACCGTCAGCTAATCAAACTATTCTAGCCATCACTGTACCGTCAGCTAATCAAACTATTCTAGCCATCACTGTACCGTCAGCTAATCAAACTATTCTAGCCATCACTGTACCGTCAGCTAATCAAACTATTCTAGCCATCACTGTACCATCAGCTAATCAAACTATTCTAGCCATCACTGTACCGTCAGCTAATCAAACTATTCTAGCCATCACTGTACTGGCAGACATGGTCTCCCCAGTCTTCTTTGGAGGGGTTAATCAAACTTGTTTGCGATAGTTTGAATGATGCTTCATCTTTGGTGCAAAGCGATGAACCCATGTCTGATCCACAGTAACAAATCAGCCAAGAAAGCTGGCTTGATCTGCTGAAAATCGACGCTGATTGTTGGGCATATGGTTAAGATTTGGAACCCACCACGAAGACGTTAAAATCATTTCTAGGTCTTTTGTTAAAACGGTGTGAATATCTACACTAAAGGTGCTAAGAGTGCTGGCTACATGACAGACTAACATTCTTTTGCCTGCCATGGCCATGTCTTGAACCGTGGCATTTCTGTTGTTGGTAGATGTGGTTGTTGTCTCCATGCTGGTGGTCAACTTAAGCTTTCTTTCCCCCGCTTTAGCTCAGTTCACCACTTTTCTCTCTCTGGACTATGCAAGAGCATGCTCATAATAATAAGTATCCACCAAAATCTCGGGCATGCATCGTGTATGTAAGCCTTTCTTGTACAGGAAAATGATAAAGATCTGGTACCAATACTTCTCAATTTACCTCAGTTGCGGAAGGCAAGAAATTATGAAATGCAATGACGTCACAACCATAATGGCGTCCTCTTCCAAAACTTGTTATCATTCAAAAGGCAGTTGCATATATGTGCCAAATATTGTTGATGTAGCTTAACCCCTTCATGGTTAGGCTCCAAACTTTGTTAATACCTGTATGGCCACTCACCCCGGGTAGTGTTGGTAGCTGTGTAGGTACTGCAGGGGAAGGGAGGGGGACAGGGGGAGGGATGGGGGCAAGGCAGACACTGCTGTGGGTGGTGAAACTGTCGTCAGTCTGTAGACCCCGCTGTACGCTGCTGGTGTCTGAAAAAACAGCAATGATAGAGAGTAACCATAATAACAACAATGATATAGAGTAACCATAATAACAATGATAGAGGGTAACCACACAACAATAACAGACAGTAACCATAATAACAGCAATGATAGAGAGTAACCACACAGCAATGATAGAGAGTAACCACACAGCAATGATAGAGAGTAACCATGATAACAGCAATGATAGAGAGTAACCATGATAACAGCAATGATAGAGAGTAACCATAATAACAACAATGATATAGAGTAACCATAATAACAACAATGATAGAGAGTAACCACACAACAATAACAGACAGTAACCATGATAACAACAATAACAGACAGTAACCACGATAACAGCAATGATAGACAGTAACCATGATAACAGCAATGATAGACAGTAACTATGATAACAGCAATGATAGACAGTAACCACGATAACAGCAATGATAGACAGTAACCATGATAACAGCAATGATAGACAGTAACTATGATAACAACAATAACAGACAGTAACCACGATAACAGCAATAACAGACAGTAACCACGATAACAGCAATGATAGACAGTAACCACGATAACAACAATGATAGACAGTAACCATGATAACAACAATAACAGACAGTAACCACGATAACAGCAATGATACAGTAACCATGATAACAGCAATGATAGACAGTAACTATGATAACAACAATAACAGACAGTAACCACGATAACAGCAATGATAGACAGTAACCATGATAACAGCAATGATAGACAGTAACTATGATAACAGCAATGATAGACAGTAACCATGATAACAGCAATAACAGACAGTAACCACGATAACAGCAATGATAGACAGTAACCACGATAACAGCAATGATAGACAGTAACTATGATAACAGCAATGATAGACAGTAACCACGATAACAGCAATGATAGACAGTAACTATGATAACAGCAATGATAGACAATAACCATGATAACAACAATGATGGAGAGTAACCATAATAACAACAATGATATAGAGTAACCATAATAACAACAATGATAGAGAGTAACCATAATAACAACAATGATAGAGAGTAACCATAATTACAACAATGATATAGAGTAACCATAATTAAGACAATGATATAGAGTAACCATAGCAACAACAATGATATAGAGTAACCATAATAAAAACAATGATAGAGAGTAAACATAATAACAATGATGATATAGAGTAACCATAGCAACAACAATGATAGAGAGTAACCATAATAACAACAATGATATAGAGTAACCATAATAACAACAATGATATAGAGTAACCATAATAACAACAATGATATAGAGTAACTATAATCACAACAATGATATAGAATAACCATAATTACAACAATGATATAGAGTAACCATAATAACAACAATGACATAGAGTAACCAGAATAACAACAATGATAGAGAGTAACCATAATAACAACAATGATACAGAGTAACCATAGCAACAACAATGATAGAGAGTAACCATAATAACAACAATGACATAGAGTAACCATAGTAACAACAATAACAGAGATTAACCATAATTAAAACAATAATATAGAGTAACCACACAACAATGATAGAGAGTAACCACACAACAAAACAGAGAGTAACCATAATAACAATAATGATAGAGAGTAACCATAATTACAACAATAACAGAGAGTAACCATAATTACAACAATGACATAGAGTAACCATAATTACAACAATGATAGAGAGTAACCATAGCAACAACAATGATATAGAGTAATCATAATAACAACAATAACAGAGAGTAACCATAATACCAACAATGATAGAGAGTAATCATAATTAGAACAATGATATGGAGTAACCATAATTACAACAATCATAGAGAGTAACCATAATTACAACAATGATAGAGAGTAACCATAATAACAACAATGATAGAGAGTAACCATAATAACAACAATGATATAGAGTAACCATAATAACAACAATGATATAGAGTAATCATAATAACAACAATAACAGAGAGTAACCATAATAACAACAATGATATAGAGTAACCATAATAACAACAATGATATAGAGTAATCATAATAACAACAATAACAGAGAGTAACCATAATAACAACAATGATAGAGAGTAACCATAATTACAACAATGATATAGAGTAACCATAATTACAACAATGATATAGAGTAACCATAGCAACAACAATGACATAGAGTAACCATAATCACAACAATGATATAGAGTAACCATAATAACAGCAATGATAGAGAGTAACCATAATAACGACAATGATAGAGAATAACCATAGCAACCATAATGACACAGAGTAACCATAGTAACAACAATGATATAGAGTAACGATAATAACAGCAATGATACAGAGTAACCATAATAACAACAGTGATAGAGAATAACCATAATAACAACAGTGATAGAGAGTAACCATAATAAAACAATGATATAGAGTAACCACAATAACAACAATGATATAGAGTAACCATAATTACAACAATGATATAGAGTAACCACAATAACAACAATGATATAGAGTAACCACAATAACAACAATGATATAGAGTAACCATAATAACAACAATGATAGAGAGTAAACATAATAACAACGATGATATAGAGTAACCATAGCAACAACAATGATAGAGAGTAACCATAATAACAACAATGATATAGAGTAACCACAATAACAACAATGATATAGAGTAACCATAATAACAACAATGATATAGAGTAACCATAATCACAACAATGATATAGAATAACCATAATTACAACAATGATATAGAGTAACCACAATAACAACAATGATATAGAGTAACCATAATTACAACAATGATATAGAGTAACCATAATAACAACAATGATATAGAGTAACCATAATAACAACAATGATATAGAGTAACCATAATAACAACAATGATATAGAGTAACCATAATTACAACAATGATATAGAGTAACCACAATAACAACAATGATATAGAGTAACCACAATAACAACAATGATATAGAGTAACCATAATCACAACAATGATATAGAGTAACCATAATTACAACAATGATAGAGAGTAACCATAATTACAACAATGATAGAGAGTAACCATAATTACAACAATGATATAGAGTAACCATAATCACAACAATGATATAGAATAACCATAATTACAACAATGATATAGAGTAACCACAATAACAACAATGATATAGAGTAACCATAATTACAACAATGATATAGAGTAACCACAATAACAACAATGATATAGAGTAACCACAATAACAACAATGATATAGAGTAACCATAATAACAACAATGATATAGAGTAACCATAATAACAACAATGACATAGAGTAACCATAATTACAACAATGATATAGAGTAACCACAATAACAACAATGATATAGAGTAACCACAATAACAACAATGATATAGAGTAACCATAATCACAACAATGATATAGAGTAACCATAATTACAACAATGATAGAGAGTAACCATAATTACAACAATGATAGAGAGTAACCATAATTACAACAATGATATAGAGTAACCATAATTAAAACAATGATAGAGAGTAACAACAATTACAACAATGATAGAGTAACCACAATTACAAGAATGACATAGAGTAACCACAATTACAAGAATGACATAGAGTAACCACAATTACAAGAATGACATAGAGTAACCATAATAACAACAATGATATAGAGTAACCATAATTACAGCAATGATAGAGAGTAACCACAAAACAATGATAGAGAGTAACCATAACAACAACAATAATAGAGAGTAACCACACAACAATGATAGAGAGTAACCATAACAACAACAGTGATAGAGAGTAACCACACAACAATAACAGAGAGTAACCACACAACAATGATAGAGAGTAACCATAGCAACAACAATGATAGAGAGTAACCACACAACAATGATAGAGAGTAACCATAACAACAACAATAATAGAGAGTAGCCACACAACAATGATAGAGAGTAACCATAACAACAACAATAATAGAGAGTAACCACACAACAATGATAGAGAGTAACCATAACAACAACAATGATAGAGAGTAACCACACAACAATGATAGAGAGTAACCATAACAACAACAATAATAGAGAGTAACCACACAACAATGATAGAGAGTAACCATAACAACAACAATAATAGAGAGTAACCACACAACAATGATAGAGAGTAACCATAACAACAACAATAATAGAGAGTAACCACACAACAATGATAGAGAGTAACCATAACAACAACAATAATAGAGAGTAACCACACAACAATAACAGAGAGTAACCACACAACAATAATAGAGAGTAACCACACAACAATAACAGAGAGTAACCACACAAGAATAACAGAGAGTAACCACACAACAATGATAGAGAGCAACCACACAACAATGATAGAGAGTAACCACACAACAATGATAGAGAGTAACCACACAACAATGATAGAGAGTAACCACACAACAATAACAGAGAGTAACCACACAACAATGATAAAGAGTAACCACACAACAATGATAGAGAGTAACCACACAACAATGATAGAGAGTAACCACACAACAATAACAGAGAGTAACCACACAACAATGATAGAGAGTAACCACACAACAATGATAGAGAGTAACCACACAACAATAACAGAGAGTAACCACACAACAATGATAGAGAGTAACCACACAACAATGATAGAGAGTAACCATAACAACAACAATAATAGAGAGTAACCACACAACAATGATAGAGAGTAACCACACAACAATAACAGAGAGTAACCACACAACAATGATAGAGAGTAACCACACAACAATGATAGAGAGTAACCACACAACAATAACAGAGAGTAACCACACAACAATAACAGAGAGTAACCACACAACAATAACAGAGAGTAACCACACAACAATAACAGAGAGTAACCACACAACAATAACAGAGAGTAACCACACAACAATAACAGAGAGTAACCACACAACAATGATAGAGAGTAACCACACAACAATGATAGAGAGTAACCATAATAACAGCAATGATAGAGAGTAACCACACAACAATGATAGAGAGTAACCACACAACAATGACAGAGAGTAACCACATAACAATGATAGAGAGTAACCACACAACAATGATAGAGAGTAACCACACAACAATGATAGAGAGTAACCACACAACAATAACAGAGAGTAACCACACAACAATGATAGAGAGTAACCACACAACAATGATAGAGAGTAGCCACACAACAATGATAGAGAGTAACCACACAACAATAACAGAGAGTAACCACACAACAATAACAGAGAGTAACCACACAACAATGATAAAGAGTAACCATAACAACAACAATGATAGAGAGTAACCACACAACAATAACAGAGAGTAGCCACACAACAATAACAGAGAGTAACCACACAACAATGACAGAGAGTAACCACACAACAATGATAGAGAGTAACCACACAGCAATGATAGAGAGTAACCACACAACAATGATAGAGAGTAACCACACAACAATAACAGAGAGTAACCACACAACAATGATAGAGAGTAACCACACAACAATAACAGAGAGTAACCACACAACAATGATAGAGAGTAACCATAACAACAACAATGATAGAGAGTAACCACACAACAATAACAGAGAGTAGCCACACAACAATAACAGAGAGTAACCACACAACAATGACAGAGAGTAACCACACAACAATGATAGAGAGTAACCACACAGCAATGATAGAGAGTAACCACACAACAATGATAGAGAGTAACCACACAACAATAACAGAGAGTAACCACACAACAATGATAGAGAGTAACCACACCACAATGATAGAGAGTAACCACACAACAATGATAGAGAGTAACCACACAACAATAACAGAGAGTAACCACACAACAATGATAGAGAGTAACCACACAACAATAACAGAGAGTAATCACACAACAATGATAGAGAGTAACCACACAAGAATAACAGAGAGTAACCACACAACAATGATAGAGAATAACCATAATAACAGCAATAACAGAGAGTAACCACACAACGATGCGATTTTTAGCATTTTTTCTAGACAGACCCAGCTTAAATCTTCAAAGGTTTTTACTGCTGATAATAGACAGTACAGGGACCTTGCTCGCGTTTGTGTCGAGGAAGAAAGGGAGATGGGTGGTGATAATCGAGAGGGTAATATGGATGAAAGGGAGAGGGGTGGTGATAATCGAGAGGGTAATATGGATGAAAGGGAGATGGGTGGTGATAATCGAGAGGGTGATGTGGATGAAAGGGAGATGGGTGGTGATAATCGAGAGGGTGATGTGGATGAAAGGGAGAGGGGTGGTGATAATCGAGAGGGTGATGTGGATGAAAGGGAGATGGGTGGTGATAATCGAGAGGGTGATGTGGATGAAAGGGAGAGGGGTGGTGATAATCGAGAGGGTAATGTGGATGAACGGGAGCTCTATGAGAGTGATGAGAATGCTGTGGATGCTAACAAGAGTATTGAGGAATATATGGGAGGCTGGAGTGAATGTGCATGACAGGAATGGCAAAGTGGATGGTAATGACGGCAATGTAGATGGTAACGTGGATAAGGCTGGTGATGAGGAGGATAATGTGGATGATAATGTTGGCTATGTCGATGATGATGAGGACAATGTGGATGATAATGTTGGTGATAATGTTGGTAATGTGAATGTTGATGAGGATGATGTGGATGATAATGTTGGTATTGTGAATGATGATGAGGATAATGTGGATGACAATGTTGGCAATGTGAATGTTGATGATGATAATATGAATGATAATGTTGGCAATGTGAATAATGATGTGGATGATAATGTTGGTAATGTGAATTATGATGAGGCTGATAGTGACGGTATTGTGAATGTTGATGAGGATGAGTGTGTTGGTAATGTGAATGATGTCGAGGATGATAATGTTGGTCATGTAAATGTTTATGAGGATAATGTGGATGATAATGTTGGTAATGTGAATGTTGATAATGATAATGTGGATGACAATGTTGGCATTGTGAATGGTGATGAGGATAATGTGGATGACAATGTTGGCAATGTGAATGTTGATGAGGATAATATGAATGATAATGTTGGCAATGTGGATGATAATGTTGGTAATGTGAAAGTTGATGAGGATAATGTGGATGATAATGTTGGCAATATGAATGATGATGAGGCTGACAGTGATGGTATTGTGAATGTTGATGAGGATGATAGTGTTGGTAATGTGAATGATGTCGAGGATGACAATGTTGGTAATGTAAATGTTGATGAGGATAATGTGGATGATAATGTTGGCAATGTGAATGTTGATGAGGATAATGTAAATGATAATGTTGGCAATTTGAATGATGATGTGGATGATGATGTAGGTAATGTGAAAAATGATAAGGATGATAGTGATGGTAATGTGAATGTTAATGAGGATGATGAGGATGATAGTGTTGGTAATGCGAAAGTTGATGAGGATAAGGTGGATGATGAGAATGTTGATGAGGATAATGTTGGCAATGTGAATGATGATGAGGGTGATAAAGTTGGCAATGTGAATGATGATGAGGATGATAATGTTGGCAATGAGAATGTTGATGAGGATAATGTGGATGATAATGTTGGCAATGTGAATGATGATGAGGGTGATGATGTTGGCAATGTGAATGAGGATGAGGATGATAATGTTAGCAATGTGATTAATGATGAGGATCATAATGTTGGCAATGAGAATGTTGATGAGGATGATGTGGATGATAATGTTGTCCATGTGAATTATGATGAGGATAATGTCCATGATAATGTTGGTAATGATGATGATGATGATGAAGAGGATAATGTGGAAGTAAATGTTGGCAATGTGAATGTTGGTGAGGATAATGTGGGTGATAATGTCGTCCATGTGAATTATGATGAGGATAATGTTGATGATAATGTTAGTAATGATGATGATGATGATGAGGAGGAGGATAATGTGGAAGTAAATGTTGGCAATGAGAATGTTGGTGAGGATAATGTGGGTGATAATGTTGGCAATGTGAATTATGTTGAGGATAAATTGGATAATAACATTGGCAATGTGGATAACAAGTATCGCTTTGTGAATGATGGTGATGATAATTTGGTTACTATTATGGGCAATGTGAATTATGATGAGGATAATGTGGATGATAATGTTGGCAATGTGAATGATGATGAGGGTGATAATGTTGGCAATGTGAATGAGGATGATGATGATAATGTTGGTAATGTGAATATTGATGAGGATAATGTTGATAATAATGCTGGCAATGTGAATGTTGATGAGGATGATGTGGATGATAATGTTGGCAATGTGAATTATGATGAGGATAATGTTCATGATAATGTTGGTAATGATGATGATGATGATGATGAGGATAATGTGAAAGTAAATGTTGGCAATGAGAATGTTGGTGAGGATAATGTGGATGATAATGTTGGCAATGTGAATTATGTTGAGGATAAATTGGATAATAACATTGGCAATGTGGATAACAAGTATCGCTTTGTGAATGATGTTGGGGGTAAAGTATGCAATATGGTTAATTATGTCGGCAATATGGATGATAATGTTTGCAATATGGATGATAATGCTGGCAATATGTGTGACAGTACTGGGATTGGGAATATCAATGATACTGACAGTTTATTATTTCTTTGTACACACCCTCATAGTAGTAAATCATTATGTTGTGCAGACTGTGCTGCATCAATGAATCATCCAACTCACGTTCCTTTAGTAACAGGTAGTGCTGGTAGCAGGTACTTCTCAACAAAATCCAACCATACGCAGTCATTTGTTCAAGCGATTGTAAACGAGAGTCATAGTTCTGTTGATGGTATACATATTGACAAGACAAGTATTGCAAGTGACAGCAATGCGTGTAGTGCTCATACCAAGTGTTCAAATCAAGGGGTTCCCAATAATGTGTCTAGCAGTAATAGTAAGAACATTTCATGCATTACTTTAAATGTTTGTGGCATTAAGAGTAAATTACTAAATCCTGATTTTTGTAGTTTTCTATCTTCTTATGATGTAGTTGTCATTACGGAAAGTAAATTGGATAACTTCGACACAGTTGATATTCCAGGTTTCACAAGTTTCTACAAAAACAGGTACCAGTTCAAAAGAAAGTCTGGAGGCATTCTCTTACTTATTAAACAATGCTTGATGAAACACATACAAGTGTTTGAATCTAAAGGTAAAGAACGTTATGTAGATTCTTCGCTTCTCCGATATTATAACTTTGTCGATTACGAGCTTAGTAAAGATGCTTTATTCTTCAAACTAGATGCAAATGTTTTGGGACAAGAGGTTCTTTTCTGTTGTGTTTATTTCCCCCCGGAAAATTCGCCTTACTTTGACCCAAATGCTTTTGGTTCTCTTGAGAGTGGTATTATGTCATTGAGTATTGACACGGTATGTATGCTTGGCGATTTCAATGCTAGAACTGGTTCTTTATCTGATTTTGTTGAGGATGCTTTTCAGGATGATAATATATTTACCAAAACCTCAGATGATACAGAATCTTTGCTAAGACGTTCTAACGATGCCTGTGTCAACAATGCTGGTCATGCACTGTTATCTTTGTGTAAAACACTAAACATGTGCATAGTCAATGGGCGGTTGGGTGATCCTGAGAATTGTTCTAATACTACTTGTAAGGATGTCAGTGTAGTTGATTATGTCATTGTTTCACAAGCTATTTTTCATTTGCTTTCTCATTTTGTCGTACATCCATTTGATGAACATTTTTCTGATGTCCATTGTCCTGTATCTGTTAGTTTTGTAAGGCGATCATGTTCTGCAAATGACAAAGACACACACGTTGAAAATGATATTAATGGCACACAAAATGCAAGTGCACCTGTACGACCTAAATGGTCCCAAGAGAAAGTAAATGACTATGTTGATTTGCTTAACGACAACTCTATTAATTCATTAGATAGTTTGCTAGATAATATTCTGTTGAATGAAATACCTATATCAGATGATTATATAAACGACCTTTATCATAACGTATGCAGCATACTGAAGTCTGCAGCAACTGATTCTGGCATTTTAACAGATAAATTGCAAAGAAAAGGTAAACAAAGTAGGGTAACAAGACAGGCAGAGCATTGTGAGTGGTTTGATGCGGATTGTGAGAGAAAACGAAAAGAGTTTTTTAATGCTAAGAATTTTGCTAGAAGCAGTAAAGATGAACCTGCGAAAGAAGCTAAAACTAAAGCTAGCAAAGACTATAAAAGTCAATTATCAAAGTCATTCAGAAAGTTTCAGTCACATCTGGTCAAAAAAATACGTAACTTAAAAAGTGCTGACCCTTCAGCTTTTTGGAAATTATTAAATGGATCGACTCAAGATAAAAACGAAACCTATAGCAACATTACTTGTGATATGTTTTTTGAATATTTCAAACAGTTCAATGACAACACTGATACGACTAATGCGACTGAACCTGACGATACTGATGATTTGCTCAATGACGAGGTTAATACTAGTTTTTTAAGCACACCATTTACTGAAATTGAAGTAAAAGAAGCAGTTAGTAAATTAAAAAATAATAAAGCATGCGGAATTGATCAAGTCATAAATGAATGTATTAAATCTGCTTCTCAAAAAATGTTAGGAATTTTTACAAAAAATTTCAATGTAGTATTAAAAAGTGGAAAAGTGCCCAATGAGTGGTCTATAGGTATTATTAAGCCCATGTATAAGAAAAAAGGTAGCACTGATAACCCTGATAATTACAGGGGCATCTCTCTTCTTAGTTGTTTTGGTAAGCTATTCACAAGTTTGCTAAATACCCGCCTGACTAACTTCTTAAATTTCAATAACATTTTGGGAAAAGAACAAGCAGGCTTCAGGAAAGGTTTGTCTGTTAATGATCATATTTTCACTTTACATGCAATTATAGATTTTTTTCTTTTTAAAAAGAAGAAATTATATTGTGTCTTTGTTGATTACGAAAAAGCTTTTGATTTTGTTAACCGTGCACTTTTATGGCAAAAGATTATGAATATCAACGTTAGAGGAGACATATTAAGAGTAGTCAAAAATTTGTATGCCAGAGCAAAGTCCTGTATTTCATGGAATGGTGATTTGTCCTCTTTTTATGAGTGCAACACTGGGGTAAGGCAAGGCGAAAATTTATCACCTCTTTTGTTTTCTATTTTTCTAAATGATATGAAGGAGTATATTGGAAATAAAACAGGTAAACTAGAATCCTTGAAGGTCAGTGCAAGGCAGATGCATGTAAACGAAACTGAAGTAGACAAGCTTTTTAATATGTTTCTGCTTTTGTATGCGGACGACACAGTTATTTTAGCTGAATCCCCTGCCTCTTTACAAAATGCACTTGACGCTATGTATAGTTATTGTACACACAACAAACTTAAAGTAAATGTAGCTAAAACAAAAGTGGTTGTTTTTTCAAGGGGCAAAATAAGAAAAATTCCAGAATTTAGGTATAACAATTGTAAATTAGAAGTTACTTTCGATTTCCAGTATCTTGGATTAACATTTAATTATAACAATAAGTTTAAGTTAGCACAGAGGAAGTTGTACGATAAAGCTTCTAGAGCAATGTTTTCAGTACTGCGTAAGTGCAGGAAGCTAATGTTACCTGTTGACGTACAGATTTATTTATTTGATAAAATGATAGCCCCTATTTTATTGTTTGGTTGTGAAGTTTGGTGTCCCCAATTATGCGACTTGGCAGCTAAAATGCAATTAAAGTATTATAAATTAGTGCTGAGCTTAAACAAATCTACGCCTACGTATATGGTTCTAGGCGAGTTAGGTCGTTATCCTATAGAGATCTCTGCAAAAAGTCGTATGTTGAATTTTTGGTTTAAACTTAGGGATGCTTCTAATGATGATAATCTTTCTAGTATCATGTATAGATTTCTTGTGAAGTTATATGTTTCTGGTGAGCATAAAGCTAATTTTCTTCAAACAGTACATACTACGTTAAATTCTTTGGGTTTCAGTGATCTTTGGCTTGGCCAGTATAATATTAATTTCAGTCAACATTCTTTCAAAAAACAAAAATCGGCGTCTGCGTGACCAGTTTGTCCAGACATGGCAGGCTGAGTTAAACACAAACAAACTTTACACGAACTACAGAATATTTAAAGAAAATTTTGTGTTAGAAAAATACTTGACCATTCTCCCTGAATACCAGGCCAAATGTATTCTCAAATTCAGAGTATTAAATCACAGGTTACCTATTCAGCAAGGACGTTTTCAGGGAATTGTTCATGGAGAGAGAATGTGCAATAAGTGTGAATCAAATGATTTGGGAGATGAATTTCATTTTGTTTTCAATTGTAATTTCTTTAGCAATAGCAGAAAACTGTTGTTGAAGCCTTTTTATTACAAACACCCTAATATTATTAAGTTCAACAAACTGTTTACAACACGTAATAAGAAAACTCTGCAAAATGTAGCAAAATTTGTTAAAGTTATTATGCATAGCCACTGATTGTTCACATTTCATTGCTCTTTGTCTATTGTATCATTATGGATGTGCTTGTGCGTGTGTGTACGTATGTATGTGTATGAGCATACGTGTGTATTTGTGCGCACATGTAGGTAAACATGTGTATTAGGAGAGAGAGAGAGAGAGAGAGAGAGAGAGAGAGAGAGAGAGAGAGAGAGAGAGAGAGAGAGAGAGAGAGAGAGAGAGAGAGAGAGAGAGAGAGCATGAATGTGCGTGTGCTGGTGTGCGCATTGCCTTTGTAAATTTAATATATTGTTTGGTTATATATTATTATGCCACTATTTCAATGCATTTCATGAGGATGTTTCGATCGCCTACCATGTGGGGGTCATACTGACATCAGTGTAACTGATATGTAAAAGGTTTGATTGTAGTGATGTGTGATATGACAATTTGGTATGTCGTGGTTTAGTTGGATGGGGTGTGACTGGATATTGATCTATATTTTCTGTATTTTCGTTTGTTTGTTTTTGTATGTTGTTGTTGTCGTCAAAGGTTTGTTTGTCCGTTTATTGTTTGTTCTATTTTACTTTTTCTTTTTTCATTGTTAATATATTTCTGTTTTTGTTTTTTGTTTTTGTTTTTCCATGTACCCCCAAGGGGCATTTTTGGAAATAAAAACCTTGAAACCTTGAAACCTTTATAGAGAGTAACCACACAACAATAACAGAGAGTAACCACACAACAATGATAGAGAGTAGCCATAATAACAGCAATAACAGAGAGTAACCACACAACAATGATAGAGAGTAACCACACAACACTAACTACTATGTTAAGTAATCTCACTGAGAAATGGCATTCTAACATAAACAAGAGGCAAAGCCTGCAAGGCTCACGTCTGATTTTTATTACTATAGCAGGCATGGGAATTCCCATGCCTGTATAGAGAGAATACTGTTATGTAGACACTTGTGCATCTGAAAACAGAATTAATTTTTATTTTACTGTGTAAATTAAAATTATTTCTATGCATTAAATTACCCCTACCCCTTTCTTTAAAATTTAATTATATGTATGCGCATGTAACATAGTGGAGCCCTATTTTTATTTTTGTCAAACAAGTAAAATTGAAAAGCATATTGACCAAGCTTTCAGAAAAAACATAGTGACCAACAACACCCCCCCCCCCCCCCCCACCCCCCATGTGAGTTTTGAGTTTGAGTTTGAGTTTGTAAGATATTTTATATTAGTCCTAATATTTTATTTTCGTTTCGTTAATCCCCCCCCCCCCCCTCTGCCACAAAGCAAAGGTCAAGGTCACAGCCAGCAAGCTCATCCATGTTTATCTTCCCCTGTACAGTCTTTGCACATGGTGATCAATCGTCTAGGCCTAACAAAGGATTCGTACGTCGAAGGCAGTGAAATCGACGAACCCTGGATTTTCCGTATATTTTTTTTCAAGACTGAAATGAATGTGGGCTAAATGTTAAGTACGTCGTCTTGATTATGAGGTAAGGCATGATCTCTTATTCTCTAGGCCTAGGCCTTGTTGCCGGAAGTGCGGTAGGCTAAGTTATGCGCAGAGATGATGTGCAAATGAACACGAACAACCGTTACTCAAAGGCGCAAATAAAGCTAAACAACCGGGCCGTCAACGCACACACTCGGTACATCCATTTGTTACAGAAAATATAAGTTGACGACGTTAAAATGTACCTATTTGTACACACCTGAAGTCTTGTGTTTCTTTTTAAAGAGCGTGTTTGTATATCTAATGGAGAGTCTTCTTTCCAGTATGTATCTCCTACTCGGTACAACACAACAGTTACAGTAATCTCTGCAACAAATGATTTTCTTTCTTTTGTTCCTTACCGATGTATCTGACTGCTTTGATCACCATGACTTGAAGGCTCACGTCAAAATCAAGTATCCTGCTAACTTTAACCCTCTAACATCTTATGGGTTTTTTTGAGAAAATGACAACGTTAAAGTTTCAGTGGAGAGTGAGAGTCTTCTTTAGTTTGAAGAGTGTGACTGAGTCAAGGTTAAAGGTTGCACAACAGTAATCTCTGCAACAAATGATTATCTTTATTTTGTTCTTTATCAGTGTATCTGACTGCTTTGATCGTCGTGACTTGAAGGCTCACGTCAAAATCAAGTATCCTGCTAACTTTAACCCTCTAACGCCTTATATGTTTAGAGAAAATGACAACGTTAAGGTTTGAGTTAAGGTTAAAGGTCGGGGCCACGGACGCAACAAACACACACACACACACACACACACACACACACACACACACACACACACACACACATACACACAGACACACAACCGAACATGTACGATACTATAGACTCACTTTGTTTTAAAAAACGACGTGAGCCAATAATGATTTGCTTACTGGCGTAATTTTTTTTAATCGATTTGGCTAAAGCATTTGATACCCATAAACTTCTCACCAGAAAACTTTTTATGTATGGCTTAAGTAATAAGGGTGTAAAGCTAATAACGTCTTTCCTTAGCGACAGAAGACAGGCAGTTACTCAAGATTCATCGTTGTCTTCTCTGTCTCTGATCAAATATGGTATTCCTCAAGGCTCTATTTTAGGCCCAATGTCACGAGTTTGTGACATTTTCTTCCGAACAGACAGAAAGGAAAACACAACTGCCTACCACTCGGTCGCAAAGGACTCCGTGTCTTTCATTTTAACTATCTATCAAGGGAGACAACTTACTCATGAAATGCGTGCAACCCGAACGTAGCTCTGACCTCTCGCGAGATCTCGAACTCAGCCCTCAATCAGTTCAGAAATTATCCGGCCAAGTGGTCATTCTTCATTTTGTCTTCAGTTTGTCATCACCTCTTCACTTTCTCATCGTTTTCATCGTGTCCACCTACGGCCATTCTGCGCTGGGGTGTGGTTGAGGGCCTCGTCCCTGTTGGATCCAAGACTACGTTTTTCAACTCTTCACGGAACCTAGGCGTGAGAGTTGGCGAAGTTGTTGAACTTCGGCTGAATTCATCCATTTCTTCATCGTCACCCTCATCCCTTCTGTTTTGTTCTTCATCGACCCCTTTCACCACCTTTTCCCGTCCGCGCTTGCCTTGGCCTGAGACCAGAACCGCGACGGAGAGGGTTCCAACACCTTTAGTTTTTACCACAAGGAATTTGGTCAGTAGCTACATAAACTAGTATTAATCTCGTGTAAAGTCGTACAACTCGCGCGTAATATTGTAGACTAGCTAGTTGTAGGTTTTCTAACATGTATATTTGTGTGTCTTCTTTTTGGTTTCATTTTTTATATAATTTTCTTGCTTTTAGAATTATATTATGTAGAGCGTGGCTGGCTGGGTCATTGCTAGTCCATTGCTTAGGTTTTTCCGGTCGTAGAATTCGTTGCCCAAAGTTCGGCACTCATTTTTTAATCAATATGTTTATTTGCTTTTGAGCCTAAGCCAGACAGCTCGTTTTTCGATGCGGAACGTGTATTTCAACTGGCAAGATTTGTAGAGCCAAATGCGCGCGCGCACACAATTGTTAAGGGAGATAATCCAGTTTTAGTGTGTTCCTCCCCGAGGACCAGAATATTTTCGCTGGTTGCTTCACCTTATCTAAGAGTTGTTTACTGTATGGCATATGGATGCAGTTCGGTTATTGCATATTTAGGAGGCGTTCTAATGCTTGTTGGGCGATTTCTGTGCGAAATTGTTCAGTTCATGTTTAATTTAGAATCATAGCTTTAGGTAATTGGCATTGTGGATAAGGAGCTTAATTCAGGCATTTGTTTAGGTGCGTTTGCGGTTTCAGAAACAGTGCGCCTCGCGGCCTATATGTTCTATCGGCCATTATCCTAGCTATGCTAGGGAATAAGTTTGTTATTCCATTGGCGCTTTTAGAAATGCAGTTACGTGCCTTACCAAGCGTTCATTCCCATTCTTGCTTTCATTTTGAGAGGAAGTGGTATTAGTGCTTTAATGTTTTGGGCATTTTTGTCGTACATTGCGAATGTTATTTTTGGGAAATTCATTGCATGCCTATAGTTCACCCACCTTCTGGAAGAGATGAAAATGTATAATAGTTTTTGGACGGCATTTAATGTAAATTGTAATGCTTTCAAGAGCATCTAACTATCAGGGCTTGTATTTGAAATGACTGGAATTTATTAATAATATAGAAGCCTTGCTTTTCCAAAAGACTGTGAAACGTTTTAGTTACACTTTGAATGAAATTATACCCCTAGACAGAGCTATGAATGTAAAGGATTGAAACATATATTGTTTGTCAGTATTTTTGGGTTCTTGAAGAGAACCAAGTTTAAAAAGGGTGTGTGGGTTTACACCACTGAGGAAACTGGTGGGGAGATTGTTTTGTTTTAGGAAATACAAAATTGTTATTGTCCTAGGTGTTCAAAACAGGGTTTTGTTTTGTTTTGTTTTATCCCACAGTCCTTGTTGCTGTTGTTACTGTTGCTGCCGCTGGTGCCCTGGTTGCCGCTGGTGCTCTGGTTGCCGCTGGTGCCCTTGTTGCCGTGGGCGCCTTTGTCTTGGCTTCCTTCGCCGAGCGTGCGGCAAGCTGTCCGCCTGCGTCCGGCCTGGTTCCTGACCCTGTGCCCGCTTGCGTCTAGCTCTGGCTTGAGAGCTGAGGGCGATTCCCGCTGCTGATCCTCGTCTCGACTGCTGTCGGTTTGCCCTCGGGTGGGCATCAGCAGTCTTCACCGTTCTTCTCTGCTGTATCTTCTGTCTTTATTTTCTCATCAAACTTTGGACGCTCTGCTGTATCTTCTGTCTTTGTTTTCTCTCATCGAACTTTGGACGCTTTGCTGTTTCTTCCACCCTTCAGTTTTGCAGATCTTCTCCTCTTCGGCTTGTTTCTCCATTTAAACACTCCTTTGGTTAATTGGTTTAGTTGCCGGCTTTAGTTATTCTCTCTGTGG